>JAHHUM010002345.1:111498-658355 GCA_036173005.1 Crenichthys baileyi
AACAATTTTGAATTAAATTTACAATTTCTCTTCACAGATGAAAAGGTAAGCCTTCTTACCCAGTTAAGTAAATTATTTCTTGCATCAGAACCAATTTATTCACATTAACAAGTTGTTAAAACTTTCATCATGTTAATATTCAGAAAACCAACTGTACAAATAATTACTGCTCAAAATGAGTGTGAAATGACACCAACCGGTGGCAGTGACAACAGCCTGTATTTGGACGGCCTCTGGCCCCCATTGTCATCTTTGGTGTAGCGGTTGGGTCTCGACTGATGTTGAGGCATGGTCATTAATATGCCTTTCACGTGACACTCGTAAGGCAAAAGCAACCTAACAAAATATGAGAACCGAATCAGATAAAAGTTTCATATGTGATAAAATCACCGACTCCTACTGCATGGACAGATAACCACACTCACTTTTCATAGTGCCTGCGTGTGCAGGTGGCTGCACTTGTGCTTCGAGGGTTTCCTCCCAGCGTGTTGTAAACCCGTTTCCACAGCTGATGAGAAGTCACCTGTAGTTTAGAAGATAGATTATTTCATGTCTGCTTGTTTTAAAAAGGCATTAAAACACAAAGACACACTAAAACACTTTAATTAAAGAAGGAATGAAGTTTTGGTGCACAGCCTTAGTGCAAAATCAATATAAGCCTCTACAAATAACTAGGAAATTTATATAGCTTGCCAATCTGCCATTTATAATTACTGTGGTTTTATAAATGTGACTTTAAAAGTTGCTGTATAGCAAAAGTAAAAAAAACAAAAAACATAATTATGCTAATATTTTGATATCAGTTTTGAATGTATTTTTATCAAGGCATATTGATACATAATTATGTTAAATTAATTTAAAAACTGGTCATAAAATTTAGAAATACCTATTGACAAAAATAAAACGTTTAAGCTTAAAGAGAACATTTTAATAAACTGTAATAATAATAAACAAGTATTATATTATGTATGATAAAGCAGAAAACATAATTACCTGATGGTAGCCTCCCAAGTCACTGACAGTCTTGAACATCAGAAATAAATCAACTGGAAAACAAATGAAAACCGTAAGGAAATATTATTATTATTATTATTTAAATGTAAATCTGTGTTTTTGATTGTCATTCATTGCAATCCAATTTATCTTTTTAGCATATTTCTTAGCCTTAGACAACAATTTTTTGCTGTTTCTTAACTTAGAGACTTAGTTACCCAAAGAAATATATTCACAGGGATAAAAATACCATGTATTACATTTGGTAAGCGATTTGTGAAGCTAGTTAGGATTTGTTTTTATTTATTTAAAGAATAATTCTTAGAGCCATGGAAAATCGATTTTAGACAAACACTCAGCCAAACACTCAGCAATATGGAACATTGTGTTTTTGTGTTTTATTTTTTATATCCAGTATAAACTTTTAACAGTAACCAAATGTCGCACATTGATGTGTTCTTGTTTCCCGAGATGTTTACTTGATGCTGCAGCCAACATTATGACATATGTTATGTAAACATATGTTATGCAGCCAGACTTTACCAGGAATTATGTTATTGCAGTATCTAAACAAGATTTTTAATGCATCAAGTAAGGGCATACAAACTTCTGCTTTGATAATTACTTTGTTTGAAGCCCAGATTGGGGATCCTCTCTATCGGGGTGTCTCTCTTCTTCATGAAAAGGTAAAGATTCTTGAGGAACTGCTCCTCAGTAATCTCCTCCATTGGGTTTTTGGTGCTCTCCTCTTGAAGTTCCCTCTGTTCCATTTTCACTTGTACCTAAAACAACACCAAAGAAGAATTTAAAGGAGCAATATTTATATTTGTTTTATTTAAAGATTTCATTCCAGTGATTTTTCTGACAAAGCTCTCAAATTTAAAGTGATAAACAGCTTTACTTCAACACTGCCCTGCACCTGAGCGAACAGATGTAAGAGGCCCCCATCATGTTGACTGACAGTGAAACCTTTACTTAAATCAGTGGAGTTAATCGCTCATACCATTAGCATTACACATAAAAGTAGCATCAGTGCTTTCTTTTATCCCATTAGTTCCACTGTTTTGTTAAATTGTCTGTGGTCAACTATAGCAACAGCTAGAATATTAGTGTTAAATAAAATATATGTTATTCCAGGTAATTAAAGATTGTCTATGGTTTATTTTTATCCACAACAGAGAAGAAATGTTCGAATAGAGCTTTTTATGCCAATGTTAATACATTCACTCAATAACAAAGGTGAACAGTGATTAAAAAATGCACAATTATGGTGTGACGTCTAACTAATGAATTATCATGGGCAACTTAATTTGGGATTTTAATCAATTATTCCTACCTGTGTTTCCCTTGAGATGATAAAGATGGAAAGGGTTATCTCATTGCCCTGATGGTCCGAAAGCAAGTCGAGAAGCCGTGTTGGTTAGTGATCGCAATAGCTTGTAATTTCCCTGCTGTGTCAGTCACACACTTTTCATTTGAGTCTAGGTGACAACATGATAAATTAGCACAAGGCGGTGTTTACTTAAACGACTTCCTGCTGAGATTTGGATTGTTGAACAGGTTTGACTCGTTCCTGAGTATGTGACCAGAAGAAAGGTTGTGCTGGAATAAACTACGAGGGGAAAGGTAAGAATCTGTTCCCATCATATTCTTTATTCAGATCTATTCATTTCTTTAATTATATTTTTTGCTGCATACGACTCATTGCATGGCCGTTCATTGCAAACAGCATTTAATGGGAAAGCAGTGTGGCAAAGGGAAATACATTTTACTACTGCAGGTTTTAAATTTAGCTAAAAATTGTCTTATTAGGATATCAAATTACTATTTTTGGATTCCTTGTAAAAACATGTTTCTAAATGCGTGAAGATGTTGAAATACATTGTGAAAACACGATGACCTTGTACATAAAGGTTCACTGTTTTCAAGTTCATGTTGCACCACAACAGGTTCCTCAAGCTGAATTAGATTGTTAAAAGGGATTAACACTACCCTATTGCAATATTTAAATACAAGGTGCATTCAACGTCTTCCAGCTCAAATAACTAACTGTTGCAACTAAGACATGTGGAACATCATATCTGAGCGCACAAGACATTGAACCTTGAAGCAGATGGCCTACAGTAGCAGAAGACCACACAGAGTGTCACTTCTGTCAACTAAGAACTTGGAACTAAGCATCCTGTTTGCATAGGCACATCAAAACCTACACTCCAAAAAAATTAAATAAAGCACCTGTTTGATTGGTTAAATAGTAATTTGTTCATTTAACAAAGTGCCCGGATGCAAAGAAGCGGGACGACTGACAAGTGTGTCCGTTGAATTTTGCCGTCTGTATAATCCTCAGCTTTGCAGGTAAGTGGAAATATCTAATGGAATGCATTGCTTGGGTTTTCAGTTTATTTGTTTTAATATGTAAGTTGTCATTTTACAATTGATAATACTACTGGGCACCGTCCAATACCAGTTTATAATCCACTCCGTCTCAGTGTTGCCAACTTGCTGACTTTGTCGCTATATTTAGCGACTTTTCAAACCTCTTGTGACTTTTTTTAAAGAAGCCACTAGCGACAAATCTAGCCACTTTATCAGATCTTATTGCAAACTTTTGCCGACTCTAATGTGAGAGCACATTACGTTTTCGACCAGCTCTGCCGTTATCCAGTCCCTGCAAATCAATTGCGCATGCACGAAGCCTGCACACACACACACACACACAGAGGTTAAGAATTGTTACACAATTAAAACATTACAATCAATAACTATAATAACCAGTTGCTCAGCATAAAGATTTGCATATACCTCATCAGTACGAATCTAAATACAAGCCTAAATTCATTTGATTTGTAATCTATGAGGTCATAACTGATATACATTTGCAACAAAGTTTTAATTATTTTTGAATAATGATTTTTATTGTTGAATTGTTTTTGTAAAATGGTTTTGTCTGTTTTTCTACCATGGTAACACCCCAAAAGACAAACCCTTTGTCTGAACCTCCCCTTTAATACATGGTAAGTGTTTACAAGCATAATTGTTTATGATGGTTCTATTGTTTAACTGAAATGCATAGTGTGCCAATAAAAAAACTTAACGATTGTTGTTTTTGTTTTTTTTCTTCAAGTGACGTGTATGTGGCAGTAGTAGGCTTTATATAGTAGGCTTTTTCATAAATGGAAATCATCATAATGGCCAGCAAAATAATTGTAATATCAAGTTTGCTATTTTGTCTCTGCTTTTTAACAAATGGTACATCAATAGCCTAATTTTTAACCTAACTTGATTTTTGCATGTTTAACTGATTACACTAGCTACAAAAGGGCAAAGTTTTGGCTCATTAAATCTCCTTCTCCTTTCCAGCATGACACCCATACATACCAGGCGAGCATGCATCTTGCAATCCTTGTGCACCTACCTAAATGAAGACTGCAAGAAATTAATAAAGAAATACTTGGTGAGCAATTGTAACATGTTAACTGTCAAAATGTTATACAAATTGTGACATAGCTTTAAATGCAAATAGTAGAATTTTAATCAGAAACCTGGTATGAATGGAGATGTGTTTTGCATGCCAAAATTGTATTAGTTCTGGCAAAAAAGAATTTATGGATTTGGTGTTAAAAGAAAGAAGTGTATTCACAGTTAAGTTTGATCCACAAACACACAAATGCATCAAACACACTTAAGGCACTTAATACTTTTGAATCTGTGCTAAGAGTAAACCAAAAGTTACCAAATATGGTAACTTTTTTTATTTTGTGTTTTTGTGCTTATTTAAGGGATACTTGAAATTGTATTGACTTGAGATGTCTATTCTATAATTTATGGATTAAAGTACCTAATAACAAATTTTAGATGTGTGTAATTTCCCGATAAACATAAAAACAACGGTTTAAAGCTGCAGTAGGTAAGTTTTTGAAAGAAATACACTGGTTTGACACAACCAATCAGAGCCAATGCAGTTCACGTGCACCAATCAGAGGGGTTTATGGATCCCACCCGCCCCACAAAAGCTCCAGATTGCTGATGTGCTGCAGCTGTGTTAATGGGGGAGAAACAACCTACCAGTGAATGTACCATAGCTGTTTGTCCACAGTTATCAGTGGCCCAGCTTATTAGCTTTCTTGTTCACAGCAGACTCTGATGTGGGAGAGGAGCTGTGGAGGGAGGGCTGTAGCGTAGGGCTTATATGAGCATGATTGACACTGCTAGACACTAGTCCTGAATTGGAGTTATTTCTGCAAACAGCAGGACCACTGGGAGAAGCCAAAGAAGCTTGTAAAAAAATTTTTTTTTCAAAAGTTGCCTACTGCAGCTTTATGCAAAAGGTGTTTAAATCTCTTAAATCTAACTTTGTCATCTTGTATTTCTTCATTTAGAATGCAGACAGTGAGGCAAACAGCTGTATTGAGCAAACTGTGATGGAGGTGTATGTCATCAGTAAAGAAGGTGCTGAACCTGAAGATGACCCAGAGGGCATTGGTGTCCTAATTGAGGGTGCGGAGGCTCCCTCTGGTTTGGGTAACATTGCACAGGCATGTGCTCTGGTGTTTGGACTCATTTACTGTTTGAACCTGAGCTACCCACCAGAACTAAAATTCACTTTTGAGGTCTTCCAGAAGATACTTATAAATCTTGATGGACAAAGACTCTCTTCAAAGGCACAGTTTCTGAAAAACAAACTTATGGGATGAGTGCACTTGAAAATAACTGATACAGACCGGTCATTGGTGCAGTGGTGATTTCAATTGCAAAAATCCATTTTCACCTTTCTTTTGCTTTCATTTTTTAATTTCCAGAAATACATTTACTATACAATTCTTCTTTTGTTTGTTCTCTGTCGCTTGACCTTGTATTCAGCACTGCAGATGGGATTTTTATGTTTTTATTGTCTTGAGTTGAATGGATCAGTAATAAGACTTTGGGTCTTCGGTTATTTTATTGTTACTTGTAGTAAGAACTAATTCACTCACAGCATAATGCTTTGTCATGAGTTGGATGAACATAATGTAACTGATCCACTTGGAGACTCCCCCTCTTTTTCTTCCCGCTGCATTTTATTTCTTTGTTTTTTGAGGGGTGTTTGCATAGTACAAAAAGTTGGCAATAATTTTAATTGTGCAATTATGAGACTGTTACAAAGTATTGTTTGAAATTTGTAGCACAAAGTCAACATTTTACAGTTCTATTGCATTTTGGGGTTTCCTCGGGAACTGTTAATTGCCAGGTTCATCTGCACTGTGTTTATATGTGGTTTGTATGTGTTAAGGAAATGTAAAGTGTAACTGCACTGCCACCTTTTAAGTCTATTCTTTAATTTGTTTCCTCTTTTTGCTGGGTTGTTTTAAAAGCAAAGCAATCTTGCTAGCAGTGGAGGACCAAAACCAAAAGGAAAAATAAATACAGAAATAAAAAATTGGTTAAATACTTTAATTGACAATTAGCTATACAAAAATATTTTTCATTAATTATTTTATACTCTGTCATTTTTAACGGTTCTTTAATTTGATATTAAGCCCCCTGTTTTTCCTTTTAATTTCAATTGTCTTTCCTTTTTTTTCCTACAGATTTTCCTTTTAAATTTTCCTTTGTGTATTGCCTCAAATATTTTTCAGTACTTCAGTATCTCTTACATTTTCTTTGTTTGACAATAGTAACATCGATTTGTCGCATTTTATAACTTAATACAATAATCTATTTTTGATAGAAATTTTGACAAATGAGTTCTTAGGACTGTTATATCCAGTTAATAAAGTTTATTTGATTATCATCTGTTTGTCATTTTTATTGTAAATGAATGGGTTGATAAATGATGTATTGTGCAACAAATAAAAGCAAATCTAATTGAAAGAACTAGACTGATATAAGTAAAATAATCAAACCCCATGTTGGTTAATTAAGCATACCTATCATTAGTTGCCTTGATTAACACATTAGTTGTTCAACAAGATTTAAATTTGCTGTCCTGAAGTTCTTAAGTGGTGTAGGATGAGTTAAAACAACTTAAGCTCTATGTACTTAAATAAAACATTAGCACTCAATGGGAAGTGCATATGTTGATTCAATGCAATATAATTGAATTTAATCACTAAATGGCCAATGTGTTAATTTGAAACTTTTAAAAATGGGTGATTGTACTTGATTCAGTTATGTGGAAATAGGTGCCAAAATCAAATTACGTTCATCCAACAAGTTATTTGTACAATGACAAAACCTCAGCCACTAAGGTTCGATTTCAGCTGTGCATGGTAGACCAGGAGTTGGCATGAACTACAAGAAAACATGGGTGTATCCTGGCTTGTGTCAATGGTTCAGGTTGGTGATGGGGTGTAAAGGCGTGAGGGATTTTTTTCTTGGCACACTTTTGCTCTTTTAGATCTTAGAACGGATCTTCTTATGGCTACTTCCAGCAATATATTGCACCACATTACAAAGTTAAAATCACCTTAAAGTGGTCTATTAAGCATAACAGTGAGTTCCCTGTACTCCCACGGGCTCCAGTCACCAGATCTCAATCCAAAACAGCCCCTTAGGGATCTGGTGAAATGGGAGATTTGCGTCATGGATGCGCAGTCAACAGTTCTGCAACAACTGTGTGATGCTATCATGTCAGTATGGACCAAAACCTCTGGATGTTTTTGACCGCTTGTTATTCTATGACCTGAAGAATTAAAGAAGTCCCAAGAGCAAAATGGGATCGAAGCCAGCAGCTGTACTACTGCCAAAGACAAGTTGCCTCTATTCTGAACAATAAAGTATTTCTTGACACGTGACCAAAACAGAAAACAAGAAGAACATTTATGGACGAAAATCTAAATATATTCTCAAATCATTCAATACCTGGTAGATGAAAAAATGATGATCATTAAGGGAAAGGGAGGTATGAGGTTGGAAATTATTGTTTTTTTTAAAAGTTTTTTTTAGAGTTTGTATTGCTTTGTCAGCACAACTAAAACTAGTCTCTAGCCATAAGCAAACACAAGAGTGAAACAAATAGGCTTTTTTAGTGCTTAGTGTTGGTTTGTGGTATCCCTCTAAAGCAGAAAAACAACTGTGAGTTATTCATTCATGCATTTCTATTGGACCCCCTTTACTATGATGCCCCTAAATAAATTCCAGTGGAGTTGATTCCTTTCAGAGGGCACCTAATAAACTTTTGTCACATAGCTATTTACAGGTCATAACTACAAAAAAATAAAACTAAATAAAAATTTTAGGGTGTCTTTTAACTAAAGCTTCCTATATTAAATGTTGGTGCCAGTCAATCTCCACTAAACCTTTATGAAGGAAACATGATTATTAAAACTTTCTAAATGTCAATACAATCACAAAGTCTTTCACTTTTAAGAACATTCAACAGTCTGGCTTAGTGGGAAACTAAAGTACAGAAAAACAAACACAGGGGTGGAGTTAAAATTCACAGATATGCAGAATGAATGCTTTTAAACAGGATCTATAGTTAATGTTGAATGCCAATTTGTTAAGTCTTCTCAGAAGAAACCTTTGGCTGCAGTTTTCTGTTTGTCTAGCACCACAACACCTGTCTGCAGTGACAATTATCAGTCTAGGGGTTATTCTTAGCTCAGGCTTTAGGAATCCAAAGGGTAGGGCACTTTCGTTGTCAAAACGCTACTGGTATGCTGAACTGAACCTGTTGCAATACAAACATAGAAACTGACATGAAAATTGGATGAGTCAAATGGGTGAAATCAGCTTTGCTTAATCCTCTGATGCAGAATCAGCATTATGAAAGCATGCTATGGTAATAACAGGGTTTTATCATTCTTTTAAAATTTTTGATTATACAACATGCTGAAATACCAACAACCACCATCTGTGAACATCTGCAGTCCTAAACTAGGCACATCGAAAAGAAACAGGATGCAGTGTCTCAGATTTCCAAAGAAAATTGACTTTAAGAAATGAAAAATCCTGAGGTCCTTGGTAATATGTTTGTGTCCAGTTTGGCAAACTAAGAATAGCTTGTGAGGAAATTATGTTCAATTTAATTTTGCTGAAAGTCATTTAAACCATTGAATTTATTTCTAAGATTTCGGAGGAACTTGAGCAAGACGTACAATCCATGACCATATCAGGGAGATCAGCTCTTTTCCTGATTGATCTCAATGGGTTCGAAGAAAAAAAGTGAAGTTTTGGTTTTGTTAATGTTTATCCTGGACTCAGAAATATATGACCTTCTATCAGCAACAGCATAAACATCCAGCCAACAGCACAAATGATGTTCCAAATACAGTGGTTCGAAGAAAACTGCATGAATTAATAGATTATAATGAAAATATATACATTGACTGGAAAAAAGAAATCTTGATCGCTGCTTGTAATATGAAGACTTGATTCAAATTATTTATATATATGTTGTTGTCAGAACTAGTCATCTATCTTATTGTTGCAGAAATTGCCTGAACTATATGCAGGGGTGAAAGTAGTTTTAAATTCCTGCCGGTACTTAGGGGCGGAGCTAGAGGGGGGGCTGGGGAGGCACTCGGGGGACATATATGCATGCATATATATATAAAACTGTATATATTTTAATATATAATATATATTATATATATATATATATATATATATATATATATATTATATTATATGCAAAGAAGTTATTGTTCTCTGCATTGTGGTCAAGTTTTGATTTCATTTAAGTAAAAAACTTTGACAGTTTTGTTTTTTTTTGCGTTTTTTTATTTAAAAGTCTGTAGATGGTTAGTGATTTATTGTTCGTCCTGTCCTAATGCAAGCGGCGTTTTTTTATGTCCGTGCACCACCTGTGTAAAATCTCCCAGTCCATTAAATTGAACGCAGCGATCTCCTTGGCAACCGCTCTGTTTTGGAGGTAAGCGCGCATGCGCTCTCGTGTAGTGTATGTAAAATCTCTGGTCATAAGCAGTATTTTCGAGCTGTACTGTTATTGTAATTCAGCAAAATAACATGAAACACAACTAGTTACTCTCCCTGTGCTTTTAACTGGGGTATTTAGCAGCGAGCAGACAGATATTAAATGTAGCGGTTCACGTTTTAAAGGCTGGCCGTTCACAAAAGCCTTGAGCTCCGAGGGAAGAGAAGCAAAGCAAGAGCATTGAGGCTCCAGCATAGCAGATCAGTTAAGAAACAATTTGGAAAGAAACAATTCATATTTATAAACAGATTAAGTCGTGTTTTAGACTGCCTATTGGTAGCGGATCTGATCTTCTGTGTATGAATTTTTGCAGGCGTAACTGGTTCTGGATGACGGCTTCATAGCAATCAGCCGTTCTTCCCACTTCCCGGTACTGCGTACCGGCGCAGAATCTTTTAGTGGTACACAGTACCTGACCGTACCGGCTCACTTTCACCCGTTTCACCCATTGACTATATATAATTAGAAGCTCAGTGTGTGGGGTGTTTTGTGTGTGTGTATTTGAGGTGTTGACATCACTCCTCCGGACAGAGGTGGTGCTGTGCGCTGCCGTAGCTGACAAATAAGAGTGAAGGTCGGTGTTCTTGTGTATGTGGGGGGTAGAGACGGCGACCGGAGCAGCGGTATGTGAGTTTGTAAGCCCTGTGTTTCACGTGCTGCAAAGTCATTAAAAAAAAACCAATCTCGTCAACAACTCAGTGTTTTGATGTTGTTCCTTCATGCTCCACTCTGCAATGTATGAATGACGGAGTTAACCCGAGGAAACTATTAAATTCGGTCCTGGAGGAAGCGTCTCCCCTGTGTCACCAGACTACGGTCAGGGGGGACAGAAACAGGAAAGGTTAAAAAGGCGACCACGAAGGGCCCTTCACTTTGCTGAATGAGTGTGAGCACTATTTAAACATAGGATAAATTGGCTAACGTAAAAGTAAAAGGGGAAGCCAACCGACTGCAGGGGGGGGGGGGGTTACACTTAGGCTCCCGTGGCTAAACTAGTTCAAATGGCCCTGCCCCGCTACCCCGTACAAAACTACGGGTTGAAATTTTATCCAACCCCTCATGTTGCTGACCATTGTTTTTGAGGGTGCTGAGGGCATCGGGAACCCAAAGGGGGAGGGGGCTGTGACAAAGGGGAACCCCCATTATAACCCGTTTCTGTGTGATAAAACTTGTGTAACACAAAAAAGTAGGGAAAAGGGAAATTTTTTTTTCCCTGCAGCCCCGCTCAGCCCCACCTTCCTAAAAAAAACCCCCTTTTATTGATGATAAAAGTCGAAGTTGTCAGCAGAAGGGACGGGGCAAGCTGGAGCAGAATTTTTCAGCTCCCGGGGCTCTAAGGAAAAACTGTTCAGGTTCCTGATTCAAAACCCTTTTCTTCTGCTCATGTGAGAAGCTTTGTACATAGTAACAAGCTCTTTTAGCCAAGGCATGTACACCTCCACAATACCCTCCCACGGCAAAACTGACCCATAAGTACTGGCAACCCCTTACAGGCCAGCCCCCGATAAAAAATTGAGCAAAACCCGTTTTCTGTCTCATCAGCCCCTATCTGACAGTGAAGAGGGGGGGTAATCCCAGGGAAGGGTCCCCCCTTAAGCCCGGGACCAATACGACAGCACCACACCATGGAAGGAATTTCTGCACAGGTTTGGAGCTGCGCTGAACCCAAACTACGGTCCAAAAAAGAATGACAGTTCAGCTAAAATTTCCTTGTTGGGCGGCAGGTCCCGTTGTTCACAGGAACCCTCGTTATCCAAATGGGGCTACCCCCACTGTTATGCTGGAATTTTCATATGGCCCTTTTTCGATCATCACTGCAGTTGCTTTTGAATGGGGCAGCGGGTAGTGCGTTACTACCAGACTGAAACTACCCAAAAGTCACTGCTGAGAATTGCCGGGGACTTTGGTGGGGCCCCGGGGCAGGAGTATCTTGTTAAAGGCCGTGTGCATTTAGGGGCGAGCTCGGGGGGACATGATGTTTAAAACCCACCAAACGTTTGGGAGAAGCACAAAGTACTCATTCCCAAAAGGCCGGTTTGGGTGCCCACCCTTTCCCAAAAGCTTCCCCCTTCCCCTTTTTAATCCTGGAAAAATGAAGCTTAAATTAAAAAAGGACCATGGGGAGCTACTGCACCCCTGCTGAAGCTGTAACCCCTCCCCATTCTTCTGGTAGGGCTCACGGGCCCAGCCCTTTGTGGCCCCCCCCACCCCGGGAGGAGTTTTTGTTCAGGCTCCAGAGAACCAATGATTGTGAAAAGCTCCCACTCAACGATGTCTGTACTTATGGAATGTTTTTTCCCAAAGGGGGCCTGCTCCCTGGGCCGAACCAGCCTTTTTCCGCACGACATTATAACCCGTCCCGGTCCCCCAGTAAAACAATCTCCCGGAAAGGGTAGGGGAAAAGCAGAAACACCGGACCAGCAAACTCAGAGAGTCTCCCAAAAGGGTTTTGCCAGGCGAGCCATAGCGCGGGCCCCTCCCCTATCGTTTTTGGGCCCAGAAGGAGGGACAAAAACTTCTCTGCATTGACTATGGGGTCTCAATGACCGCACCAAAAAACCGGTGCATACTCCTGCCTCTTCCAAGACACGCTGGACACCTTTCCACTGCCAGATGGTTCGCGCATAAGATTTTGCTTGGGGTTACTGGCAGGTGGAATTGACGCGAGGCACGCGGGCGCTGCGTTTTGGGGCCAGGACGGCCCTCTTTGAGTGGAATGTTATGCCGTTTGGACTATGCAACGCCCCAACGAAGTTGCGCAGCTGAAGCCCGCGTTCGGCTGGCATCAGTGGGAGACCTGTTGTCTTTTGCTGGGCAAAGGACGTGCCAGAAAATGTCCAGCGGCTTGCCAGGTATTTTATAGACCCAAAAGCTAACCTAAAATAAAAACCTGCCAAATCTGTCTTTTTCCCCGCAGGTTGCCCCACTTAGGCCACATAGTGTCTAAAAATGGTGTGGCCCCTGACCCCCGTAAGGGTTTTGAAGGTTCAACTGTGGCCCCCCAAAACCCCCGTCTATTGGAAGTCCCAAAGGTTTTAAATTGGGGTGGCCTCATACTATCGCCGATTTTGTAAAAGACTTCGCTTCTGTAGCTGGCCCCCTCCACAACCTCACTAGGAAAGATGCCTGTTTCCAGTGGCAGGCTGAGCACCAGGCTGCTTTTGATGAACTAAAGAGTCGCCTCACATCATCCCCCATCCTCGGTTATCCATTGGACTATGGTGAGATGATACTGGACACTGATACTTGTGCACAAGGGGCATCGGTGCTATGCTGTCGCAAATGCAGGAGGGCGTGGAACGTGTGTTGGCTTATGGCAGTCGCAAGCTGGCAAAGGCCGAACAAAACTACTGCACAACGAGACATGAACTCCTAGCTATTGTGGATTTCACATCTCATTTTCGCCAGTACCTCCTTGGATGGCCTTTCAAAGTGCACACCGACCACAGCAGTCTGCGATGGCTTACAAAGATGAAGGAGCCGGAAGGACAATTAGCTCGATGGCTCAAGAAGCTTGCAGAATATGACTTTCAGATTATCCACCGTGCAGGTCGAATGCATCAGGACATTCCCACTGATAAATCTACTATAAAGCTAACAGAGAAAGACTTTTGATACTGCTTCTTTGTTTCATGGCTGGACCATTGGGGAGCTGAGCCAAGCCTAGGTAGCCGATGTGGACATTGCTCCTCTATGCGCCTGAATGGGGGACAGAAATGAACGTCCACCGTGGACTACTGTCTCGCCATGCAGTCCAGCCACTAAGACGTACTGGACTCAATGGAACCAACTTTATTTTAAGGATGGGGTCCTGGTCCGTAGCTTCTATTGCCTTGACGACGCCAAGTTCTACCCGCAGATTGTGCTGCCACGCAAGCTTCAACCATAGGTGATGGGCCAGATGCATGAAGGGCCAGTGGGTGGACATTTTGGTGTAGAACGAACCTTGGCCAGATTAAGAACTCGATACTACTGGTACCGTATGAGGGAGGATGTTGCTCTCTGGTGCCGAACCTGCACCAGTTGTGCATCCAGGGCTCGAAAACATCACAAGCTCCTATGGGACTGTGTGGGTAGGGGCTCCTATGGAGCGCATTGGACTAGACATTATGGGACCTCTGAATGAAACTGAACGTGGAAACCACTATGTGCTTGTGATACAAGATTATTTCACAAAATGGACAGAAGCATTTCCAATCCCAGATGAGCAAGCGGTGACTGTCGCTGGTGTTGTTGCAGCTGATTGGGTGTGGCTCTATGGAACACCTCAGGCGCTGCACAGTGACCAGGGATGCAATTTCGAGTCTGAGGGGTTCCAGGGGATGTGTAGCTTGTTTGGAATAAACAAGACTCACACAACACCTTTCAGACCCCAGTTAGATGGCCAGGTTGAACGTTTCAATGCTACCCTTCAAAAAATCCTGGCCTCCACAACAGAACGTTGTCATTGGGACTGGGACCTGATTATCCCATATGCTGTCATGGCCTACAGGACGACTAAGCACAGTGCCACAGGTTTCACTCCGAACTTTATGATGTTCTCCCGAGAAGTTAGTGAACCAGTTGACCTGGTTGCAGGCCTGCCCCCTGACTCAGAAAATCAACCTTCGGCCCCCGAGTACGTGCGACAGATGCATGAGCGGTTGGAGCTGGCCCACCTCATCACCAGAGAAGCTCTAGGCGAGTCAGTCACACATGCAAAGAGACAATATGACAAAAACTGCTGCCACACACAGTACGAGATTGGGGATCCTGTGTGGTATCTCATAAAAGGAACGCGTCGTGTCAAGAACAAAGTCAAAAGGTTTCTCCCATCATATGAAGGACCCTTCATCGTTCTTGGACAACTGGACGACCTAGTTTACCGAATACAGAAGAGCCCAAGCTCCAGAGTGAAAGTCGTCCACCATGACCAGCTGAAGCGTTACCTCTGTCATGAGCCCCTGGACAACACCTGGGTTATGGACCAAGTTCAACAGTGGGAACCTATGGAGGTCCCACCACCAACTTTAGAGGAGGAGCAGTCAGACACTGATCTGGGTCTGCGCAGTTTTTTCTCCACTGCAATCAGCCGTTGTTTCAGCTCTCCCCAGCCGCCTGTCCCAGTTGCGGCTAAACCCAATTCAGATGTATTTGTCTCATCTTCCCCTTCCCATGTGAATTCTGAGAATGGTGGGGGTGCGGTGGGAGATTCACACCATCTGGGCCACCCGGAGCGACCGTCAAAACGTCCGCGCAAAACACCAGACCAGTATGGTGAGTGGATCGCATAGTTTGATTCAGCTGCAATGGACAGTTCCAAGTGAGCCATAGGTTTAGTTAAAGTTCTAGTAATTCCAGTTCCCTGCAATGTAGTTAAACATGGTTTAACAAAGTTTTCTTTTCCACTGTTTGTTGAAAAAAAGTTTGAGGAGCCAATGGGTTTATCTGCAAGCACATATTTGTTCGTATTTCCACCCAGAGTCAAGGGGGGTGGGGGCCATTAATGCCATGCCCGGTCGCCATAGAATAGTTACTATCGTGTAATTTCTTCTCTATGCTGTAGCGCTTAAATCTTTCATTTGCACATGTAAGTACACCTTAGATGGGCTAATCCTGTCACTTAGGTATGTTTGATTCTATGCCCCATTTTTTCTTTTACGTAATAATGGTTGATACAGACATCCCTTGTGGACTTATAGGGGATTGTGTACCAGTTTAAGCATTACAATGCTGGAGTGGAATTATTACTTAATAGCCATCCAGAGAGGGGGTAGTGTTGCAGGAATTGCCTGAGCTATATGTGATTAGAAGCTCAGTGTGTGGGGTGTATGTTTCGTGTGTGTGTATGTGAGATGTTGACATCATTCCTCCGGACAGAGGCGGCGCTGTGCGCTACCGTAGCTGAGAAATAAGGGGGAAGGAGTGAGGTTCGTGTTCTTGTGTATGTGGGGGGTAGAGATGGCGACTGGAGCAGCGGTATATGAGTCTGTAAGCCCTGTGTTTCACGTGCTGCAAAGTCATTAAGAAAAATACGAATCTCGTCAACAACTCAGTGTTTTGATGTTGTTCCTTCATGCTCCACTTTGCAACGTATGAGTGAGGGAGTTAACCCCGAGGAAACTATTAACTTCGGCCCTGGAGGAAGCGTCTCCCCTGTGTCACCAGACTACGGTCAGGGGACGGAAACAGGAAAGGTTAACACTATATATACTTCTGTTGAATTTTGAAGTGATTTCATGTCTCCTTTATAACACATGCATAACAGGGTGATATTCTCTTGTCGATCAGTCGAACTATGTGCTCGGCTTGCTGCCGCTTGAAGCTTACCACTACAGCCTTACCTTAATTGCCATCATCATCATTTATTCATTTATGAAGCGCTTTACAAACTAACGTGCTGTGCATTTAAACAACAGATAAAATGGAAATAAAAAGGAGAAGGTTCCAGGGTTCTGGAAGACCTCCTGTCTTGTTCTGGAAGCGAAGATAACTCACCCATCAGTCCTAAATGACTATGGACCTGTTGCCGTGACACCCCACATCATGAAGCTCCTAGAGAGACTCCTGTTAGCCCACCTGAGAAAGAAATCAAACTATCAAGACCTTTTTCAGTTTGCTTATCGCTGTGTAGTTGGAGTTGAAGATGCCATCATACACCTGCTTCGACAAACCACTGTCATCTGGACAAAGCCAGCAGCACTGTGAGGATCATGTTCTTTGATTTCTCCAGTGCATTTAACACAATTCAATCTGTTTTTGTTTGTCAAAAACCACAGAAGACTAATCCGGTAGTCAGCAGCACAGGAGCACCACAGGGGACTATACTCTCATCATTCCTTTTCACTCTGTACACCTCAGACCTCCAGTACAAGACAGACTCCTGTCACCTGCAGAAATACTCAGATGATTCTGCAATCAAGGGGTGGATCAGAGATGGACAAGAAGCTGAGTACAGGGAGCTGGTGGACCACGTTGTGGCATGGTGTAGAAACAATCATCTCATCTTGAACATGAATAAAACAAAGGAGATGATTGCAGATTATAAGAAAACAGGAATAGGGAAAATACTATTTCCATCATAGGAGAAGAAGTGGAGGTGGAGTATAAATACCTTGGTGTTCACCTAGACAACAAACTGGAGTGGAGATGCAACTGTGAAACCATCTACAAGAAGGGACAGAGCAGAGTGTACTTCTTGAGGAAGCATAGGTCCTTTGGTGTTTGCAGCAAGATGCTGCAGATTTTCTATAAGTCTGTTGTGGACAGTGTGATCTCTTCTGCCATCATCTGCTGGGGTAGTGCCATCAGAGCCAGGGACTTAAAAAAGCTCAACAAGCTAATAAAGGGGGGCTCTGTTCTGGGGACTCCTCTGTTACCTCTGGAGATGACTGTGCAATGAAGGATTCTTCATAAAATGAAGAACATTATGGAGAACCCTGAGCATCCTCTTGATGAGACTGTTGTACAACAACAGTGTCTTCAGTCAGAGGCTTCTTCAGATCTCCTATTTGACAGACCGCTACAGGAGATCCATCCTGCCTAAAGGCATCAGCATCTACAATGGCTCTTTGAAGAAACCTGTATAATATGAGCTACACTAAAATTGTATTTCCCTTAAGGGTTAATAAAGATTTTTGGAATGACTAGTCTCTAGTGCTAGCAGTAATTACAGACACACTGATTTAAGAGGTTTATTGAAGAAGAAAAAAACAAGATTTAGAGCGTTGGGCTTCTGCACAGGAACCAGGTTGAACATTGAGGAGGAGAAGGATTAGTAGAGTGAGATGAATTAGAATCTTTTAACAAGATAAGCTTACTATCTGACGGTGGAATTGAGGTCTGGGAAGGTGGGTAACTCACTGAGTCTGAGGTTGGCAGGTGGCAGTTTTTGAGCTTGAAGGTCCTCTGTTCATCCTTCTCCAGGATGAAGCTAATGGAGGAAACCCCCAGTGTGCTGAGAGTGGACAGGCAGGTGAGCTGAGGTTTTCAGAGCCTTGGCTTAGGGAGGATCAAGGAGGAGCGGAGGAGCAGTGAGGAGACTAAATGCACTGGGCAAGGAGGAGTTTTCCAGGGAATCCAGGGACAAAAGAAAACCAACCATCGGAGTACAAACCTAGCAATGGTTTTGTGCAGCATTCTGGAATAAAGGTAGCAAAAGGTATGACCAGAGATCACAGTTCCTTATTAATAGTCAGCAAAGACCTGGCCTGATTAGCAAACAATCTGGCATCTCCCTCAGGGATCCCTGCTCCTCTTAAGCACCTCTTGGTTATCAACGAGCTGAAGCTGTGGTAAGCCTGCTAGTCGCACAATGCTAGAAAGGTGAGAGAGGACAAACAGCAACACAGCCACCCTGCACACAAGTCAGGGTAAGAGTTTGTAGTTTTTAAGGTCAGTCAGTTTCTACCGCTTTTTCCATAGTGGGTCGCGGGGGAGCTGGTGCCTATCTCCAGCAGTCTACGGGCAAGAGGCAGGGTAAACCCTGAACAGGTCACCAGTCCATCGCAGGGCAACACACAAACAACCATGCACACATTCATTCATACACCTAAGGGCAATTTAGAGTGACCAATTAACCTAACAGGCATGTCTTTGGACTGTGGGAGGAAGCCAGGGTACCCGGTGAGAACCCACGCATGCACGGGGAGAACATGCAAACTCCATGCAGCAAGACCCCCAGCCGGAATTGAACCCAGGACCTTCTTGCTGCAAGGCAACAGTGCTACCAACTGCGCCACCCATGCCCAAACAGCAGTTTTTAAGGTAATTTGCCATTTGACGTTTATAGAACGTCTTTATCAGGTTAGTGTTTTTCCAGCACAAAGATCAGCATCTGTCTCGATTCCACAAGCATTTGGAGAGAGGGAAGTGGGTGTGGTCTGATGTCTATTTTTTTGACATCTTCTGGGGGTTTCATCTCTTCGTCTTTTTCTCTAATATCTGAAACACGCAAAAGAGAGCAATCATTTAGTACAAAGAAATTAGTTCCTTTACTTGGTTACAGGTTCATGGGATAATGTTGAAATAACAGAAATTACATGGTCTGACAGATGACCTCAATAACAAATTTAGCTACATTAAATTTAGCTACATTAAATCATTCAACAATTCTTCTGTGCTCTACCATTCATACTACCACCGCGTCATGCTGGTTGATCAGACAACAACAAACAGAACTAATCATAATCACCGCTCCAATCTTGCATCGCCATCTTTGCCAGACAGGATTGAGAGAAAATAGACGGGACAGAGTCTTGACTGTCAAAGTCGTCAGATGCTTCTCATAGTGCATTTCAGTGACTTATGTTAATGATTAAAAACACCATGGTTGGTGGGAGGTCACTGAATTAGCACTGAATATTAAATTGAATATTGCATTTTAAAAGATATTTCCTCCTTTTTTTATGAATTCTAAATCTCTGTTTGAAAAACAATTGAGTGGAATTTTCAGCTGACTGAAAGTTTATGAAGACTTAAAAGTACATTCCTTTCTCCATTTCAACATGGTACCATCTTTATAATAGTACCTATTTTATATGGGCTGTTGCTACAGGTCTCTTAAAAAAAAACATGAAAGGGGGCCGCCTGCAGGTATACGTTGCTTAGATATGTTGCAATTAATCAAACATCACATTTACAAGCAATTTTGAAAATGTTGATTTTCTTAGTGTTGCTGAATGATACAAAATCCCACCCTGTTAAAATTCTGTTTTCCGAGATGATGTTTACACATGCTTGGCTGGGTGCAAGTCCACCTTACAAAATGTAATCTTAGTACATCAATAAATCACAGCCAACATGTCAGTCACGTTACCTCAACTGTGATAAAAAATGTTGCCTTGTCAACAGCATGGTACCCAAGTGACAAATGAAGCAGACAATGAGCCTGAAACAAAGGAATGCAATGTATTCTTTACTGATCATATTGTAACAAAAGATGCACACACCCATTTGAACAGTCCCTTAGAAATACAGATATTTGTCAACAGAAGCGTCTGTCTTTCTTTGTTCAAATGTTCAAATCTAGGTTACAAATGATTAAACAGTTGTCTAAAGCTGTAAAAAAAGTGTGGAATTCATCACCTAAGATTTATTCTCACTCTGTGAGGTACAACTCTATGGCCGGATCTTATGGCTTCAAGACAAAAGCATCAGATAAAACTTTCAAAGGCATTTGAAACAAAAAAGAAATGTAACACAAGATGAATAATTAACTTTTGGGCATGGGATCTGAGTATTTTTATAATTCTGAGTGGCTGAAATCAAACAACTCAAACTTGGAATGCCATACAGATGGTGAGCCGATGCTCTTTTAGGGCATAGTAAAGATTCCACTTTACAACGTTTTTTAATTCATCTTTAGAAAATGAAAGTTGAGTAAAACATCAGAATTCAGCAACCAAGTGAATACTGCATGTTATATAATACAGACTGACTTCGAAGTTCTGGCAATCTTGCATGATAGACTGTGAATTAGTGACATTAACAAATTCCACTTATGGCAGCAAGAACAGTCAGGATCTAATTGCAGCAAAAACCTGTGAACAGAACACCAACACCAGTAAACTAAGTTCTATCTGCAGTTTCCATTGTCCCTTCTCTCACTGCTCCACCTCTTTATTCTCCTCTAACGCTTACAGTTGTTGTTTTGGATTTTCTATGGTATCCTATTATTTTCCCAGAAAGATGCAGCTCTTGTTTGCTGTTGTAATGCCCTATTTTCACTCTCTTTCAGTCGTACTGAAATAACTGCAGCAGAATGACATTGTCAGCTCTTCGGGGTGACTGAGAAGGTGCTGAGTACAAAAAAAGTGTCCCTTTAACTCTTCAAGACTTTAAAAAAATGCTGTCAAAGATTACATGTGGCCCCACAAAATTCAGTCAGTCAGATTTTCTTTACAACTTACTATTTTTTACTCAATTTATCTTCTTAACTGTAGTAGTGGTTCTTAACCCCGGTTCTAGTGAGATCGGCTGCATTACCTCAAGTCATTTGTCTTTCTTAGTTTGGTGACTCCAGTCCTGTTGAGGTTCAGATGAACATCCAGTTACTTACAGTAGTGAGAACAAGTATTTGATACACTGCCAATTTTACAGGTTTTCCCACTTACAAAGCATGTAGAAGCCTTTATTTTTTATCATTGGTACTCTTCAACTGTGAGTGACAGAACCTAAACAAAAATCCAGAAAATCACATTGTGTGCTGCTTCAGTTTTACTGAAGCAGCAGTTTATCAGGAATGTCAGCTCTGTCCTAGGATGCACCCCAGACACAGTGCAGGGGGTAGGAGACAGAAGAACTCCAGCAAAAGTAACACCTTTGTTGGACAATGTCTCCCACCCCTTGCACAAAGCTGATGCACAACTGGAGAGTTTCTTCAGTGAAAGACTGCTGTATTCTAGATGTACAAAGAAGTGTTAATGCAGATTCTTCATCCCAGCAGCTGTTGGACTTTAAAACCATTACTGCTTCTAACAAACTAACAAGTGTTTATATTCCTGCTGTTTTTGCACAGGTTTTCCATTTTTTGTGAGTAGTTTTTTTTTATGCACAAATATACATGCGCATTTTGTACTTTTCAAAATCACCCTACTCAGTTGCACATTTGATTTGATCTGAGTAGCCTATGCTATTTTAATAACTGTATAGTATTTTTTCTTATGTTGTGTAACGTTTGCTTTACCTTTTACCTTTATGTGTATCTGCATACTTACCTTTTGCCTTGCCTTTTACTTTGCTGCTGATACACCTGAATTTCCCCACTGTAAGACGATAAAGGATGTTTCTATTCTATTCTACTGCTGATATAACTTCTCTTTATACCTCTGGCGATTTTGACCATTTTTTTAAATGCACCACAGTGGATTTCTTTGTTTAAAAATTGTTTGTGAATGGAAAGAATTGAGCTGTTTAAACGCTGATTTATTTCTGTAGTATTAAAACAGATGAATTGACAATTAGATTGTTGGTGGCACAATTTCTTTCGTTTTTCTTTTCCCAGGTTACATGCCAACATTTGCTCTGTGGGGTTGGTGCCAGGTCTAAAAACCATAAAGCCTTCAAGGCAATATTTATGACATTCAAATATATTTTATTTTTTTCTTTGTTATTTTCACTGCAATAATATAATTTTAGTTTTAGAAATAATATGGTGTAATTGAATTCAATCTGTATATCCCATATTAGAACAGGCACATGCTTTGTTATGAGTATTGTTACGTAAGATAATTAGTGATAATAGGGTGGAGATTCCCGTCATTTGCTGTCACGGTTTCCTTATTTTTTGTTTTTCTTAAATTATTGGCAATAAATTGAGTGAGTTCTTCTTGGCTTGCATTTGTGCATTTTGGGTGTGGCTGTCATAACACATCTCAACCTTTTAATTACATAACTCTATAAACTGGCATAAACAATGCAGTGCTAAGCCCTGCTTCTTTATCTTTTTAATAATGTTCCAAACCCAGCAGCAGACAGAGCCAATCCCTGGTAACAAATGCTCAACATATTTTCCAGTCAATTTAAAATTGTAATTTAAACCAATATGCATGTTGGTATAAGCTACTATAGAAGGATAAAACAATACAGTCATCGTAAGAACTAAACGGGTCCACAAAGAAGGGTGTGAACTAATGAGATTAAACCAGGAATTCCATGGCCTAGATAGTTCTAGGTCATTGAATTTCTTACAAACAATTACATTATGCATTGTTTTCCATTCATATATTCTTTGTACTTTCGTTATTCTTATAGGATCCTTAGAGCCATCCAAAGTATCTCCAGGCTTACTTCCCTTCTGTCCCCCATGCCTTGCCCCTGCTCACTGATAAGTACTCCTCCTATAGCACTGTGATTTTCAGAAGTAATTGAGAGAAAGATCTGACTGTTTTAGCAAAAGTAATGCATAATTCAAAATAGATAAAAAAAAAAACAATAGGAAGCATCCTCCGAGCTAAATACAGTGCGATGACAAGGTTATTATGTTTACTGATGTCTTCTGTTTTTGCTTAAATGTCACACTTAGATGTTTCAAATCATCTAATATATCTTAATATCACTTAAAATAACACAAGTGCAATGGAAATTCATTGTTCCGATAATCAAGCTGGTCCTGAAGCAGCAAAGCAGATAACATTTTCCAGATTTTTTTTTTAATGAAGTGTGTGAGATGGCTGTTTGTGTACTTTTTAGTCAGGAGTCAGGCAAGTGAGACTTCTAGTGCATTGGATGTTGTTTTGGGTTCTTTTGTAACCTCCTGGATGTGTAGTAGATGCCCTCTTGGAATAATTCTGGTAGGCTAGCTGATGGCTCTCACTGTGGTTTTCTGGAGACTCAAAGCCGTATGAAGGGCTTAGTAACTTTTTCCAGACTGATAGATATTAATGACTGTTTTTTATCTGTTCTTGAATTACATTAGATCAGGTCATAATGTATTGCTTTTCAGTATAATTTAACCTACTTTATGTTGTCAAATAGGACCTATTTAGGTGATTTCTTGATTCTACAGGTCAGGAAGTAATGAGGCCTGAATGTGACTAACAAAACTGAACTCAGCTAAAGTAGCTAATCACAGTTGATTCATGATTTAAAAAGGGGAAAAATTACTTTTTACGTTGTGCCAGGTTGATTTGAATTGCTTTATTCCCTTTTTACATTTACTCAGGTTGTTTTTGTCTAAAAATTGATCATGTGAAACATTTAAGTGTATAAGAAAAAGTAAAGTGGTTTATGAAGAGGACCAGGATAGATTTAGATAGCCAGATTTCATCATCAAAGATCTACAGCAATCATTGACAGCCTAAATCACATGGCCCGATAAATGGGTTCCATTAGGAAGATGTCAGCAAAAGGTAATATTTCAAGTCCCTTCGACATATCCTGACAAAACCAGTTCAACTATATCACCCATAATTTTCCATCACAAAGGACAAAGTAAGAAAAGATCATATTGCTTTGGAGCCAAAAAGGAATAAATTATTTAGTATGTAATTTAGTCCATCCTGGATAGCCTACGGAAATTTGTATGTACATGTAATCCAAAAACTACACGCGTTGTCAGTGGAATGGGTTGTCATCACTTTTGGTGATCATTAATATATATAGAATATACTAAATAATAACAATAGAAAAAATTTTGAATAATATGGGCATGTTGTTTGCTGTGGCGCCTCTAGGTTTGTGGTGGGGTGATTGTGGTGGTACTCTGCGTCCGGGGCTGGGTGCTCAGGTGTTTACCGGCTCACTCCCAGTGGCTGCTTGGCAGGGCCTGGGCCCCCTGGCTCTCTTGGGCCTCTGCTGGGGTGTGGTGTGCCCTTGGGTCCCGGGTCTCCAGGTTCTTGGCTGGATCTGCAACAGCGAAGCGTAACAGGCTGCCGGCGGGGCCTATGGGCTCAACACTGCAAAATGGCGTGCAAAAATGTCGCCTGTAATTGTGGCGAGAAGGAGATAAAGATACAGTGGCAGAAAGAGAGAGAATCTACGGTGTGTTCTTGGTACTGTCAGAAATTGGAATTGTAGTGACATATCATCTATCAAGCGATGCTATTTTTGAACTGCTGGATGTACTAAGGGCTGACTTGGAGTCAGTCACAGAGTCATGCCATCTCTCTGCACAAATTTCTGGGAATGTTGCATTTCCTGGCATCTGGGTCATTCCAGCACACAATCACATTCAGTGCCAGTGTGTCCCAGAGTAGTGCGTCAGGTATGCTGTACAAAATATTTAATCCAATGTCACGCAGGATGGGTAGTATTCCCATATGTTATGGACGCATTAAAAACACCAAACATGGCCTTTAGGCAGTTGCTGGCTTCCTCAAAACTATAGGAGTAATAGATTGTACTTATGTGCAGCTTGTTTCCCTCAGATAGGGAGTAGGGTTTCGGAATCGCAAGCACACACATTCTTTGAATGTTCAGGTTGTGTACTGCTCGCATGGGGTAATTACAAATGTCATGGCAAAACACCCAGGGTCAGTGCACGACTGCCTCATTCTCAACGCTGAGAATTGGGGAATATGGAGATGGCTGGCTTTTGGGTAGGTTAATTATAATATTTACGGTTTGTGAAATGAATTTATATTAATGTTGAATATGTGCTATTCTAATTTTTAGGTGATGGTGCATACCCCCTTCACTCTTCCCTCCTGACTCCTGTACCTAACCCAACCACTCGGGTAGAACAGCGCTATAATGTGATTCACAGAATGAGGAACATCGTGGAGCGCATCTTTGGTGTGCCTAAAAGTCGGTTCCATTGCCTGCCTCCCTAGTCAGTGCAGCATGACTGGGGAGGACAATGATGCCTGGCCACACGCAGGACAGCTTAATGCATTGGGCCTGGATATTGGCAGACACGGGCCAATCTGATTCAAAGGATCTTTTTGTGAGCCATTTGGGGAATGCATTTTATTGAACTCATTCATCCAACAGAAATGAAAAACACCTTGATTGAAATGAAATATTGTGGCATGTTTGCAAACAAATAAAGCTGAACTTTCACAGCCACCTGAGAACAAAACTCATGGATGAGAAATGTAAAACAGGATCATTGGGGCATACACTGTGTCTCTATTGCCTTTTCTTCAAAACAATATTCTTATTTGATTGGTCTTATTACTAATGATATTCTCCTAGTCTCAGATAATGGACTTGTGTCTGTACTTGTCCTGTTAGATCTCAGTCCTGCATCTGATACAGTCGATCACAATATTTTCTTAGAAAGGCTGGAATATACTGTAGGGATCAGGGGAACAGCGCTAGGCTGGTTTAAATCTTATTTGTCTGACAGATTCCAGTTTGTTCATGTAAATGATACATCATCTTTAAACTCCAGGGTTAATTGTGGAGTACCACAGGGTTCAGTTTTTGGGCCAATTCTCTTCACTATGCTTCCATTAGGTAAAATTATCAGGCAGCATAGGATACATTTTCACTGTTACGCTGATGATACTCAGCTTTGCTTATCCATAAATCCTGATGAGCCCAACCAGTTAGATAGACTACAAGCATGTCTTGAAGACATAAAAATTTTGGATGACTTTAAAAAAAAAAATTCTGCTTCTAAATTCAGACAAGACGAAGCTGTCGTCTTTGGTCCGGGAGTCTTGAAAAAGAAACTGCTTAGTCAATCACTTAACCTGGATGGCATAAATTGACCTCTGGTAATAAAGTAAAAAACTTTGGGGTGTTTTTTTTGACCGGGGACATGTCATTTAAATCCCATTTTAAAAAACAGGTTTCGGGGATTTCCCTTCTTTCACCTCCGGAACATTGCCAAATTAGAAATATCCTATCTTGAGTGACGCAAAAAAACTAGTTCATGCATTTGTTACTTCAAGGCTGGACTATTGTAATTTTTACTATCAGGATGTCCACAAAATGCAGTTAAAAGCCTTCAACTGATTCAAAATGCTGCTGCAAGAGTTCTGATGAAAATTAAAAAGAGATCATATTTTCCTAATTTAGCTTCGCTGTCAGGACTTGAGCAATGGACGAACCCAGAATGCAGACTAGCAGGCAGCATTACGTTAAGTGGAAAAAGATTTAATGATTAAAAAACAAAAACTCACTCACAGATGAGGCAGGAACAAAACAGAAACAGGCTGGCGAGACAGGCATGGCATGATCCAAAAAGCAAGACATGAGCATGATCCAGGAAACAAGAGTTGAGCATGATTTGAAAAATGTTTCCGCGAGGAATAAACAGGACAGGTGTGTATAAATGGAGTGTGAACCAGGTGAAGAAAGAAGACAGATTAACTAGGTGCAGGTGAACCGAATAAACTTAATAGACAGGAGAGAAAAAACGTGACTGAGCAAAACAGGAATTCAAGACTACAAACTAGTAGAAACATAACTAGAAAAACATGAAACGAAAGCATCACCAAATCCAAAAACCAAACTTGACAAAACATGAACAAGACTAAAACATGACCAGAAAAATAACAGAAACATGATTCAAAACTTCAACCGTGAAATAAGACCAACAAAACCCCAAAACACCCACAAATCATAACAGAACCCTCCCCTTAAGGGCGGATACCAGACGTCCAAGAGTCCAAACAAAAAAAAAAGATGAACAGGGTGGGCGGAGGGGGCCACGGCAGGAGGGCCAGAAACAAACAGAGTTCAGGCGGGCATAAAATTCAGGACGAGTCCAGAACCCGCTACTCAAAAACCTGAGCAGCCGGCGACGGCGGTGATGACCTGGAGACCGGCAGAGACGTAGAGACCTAGGCGGCCAACGGCGAAGACCTGGCGGTACCTCGGAGGCAGAGGCGGTGCCTGGCGAACCCTCATCTCTGGGTTCAGAGGCCAGAACGAGGACAAACTGTTCCTTGAAGCCCTCAGGAACAGGGTTCGACGGCGCTTCCTCCTCTAACCTCTCGTCTCTGGGTTCAGAGGCCAGAACGAGGACAAACTGTTCCTTGAACCCCTCATGAACAAGGTCCGGCGGCGCTTCCTCCTCGAACCCCTCGTCTCTGGGTTCAGAAGCCAGAACTGGGACAAAACTCTCAGTGACCCTCAGTGACGTGAGCAGAGGCGTCGCCGAGACCCTCAGTGGCGTGAGGAGAAGCTGAGGCGTCGCTGAGACCCTCAGTGGGGTGAGCAGAGGCGTCGCCGGGACCCCCGATGAATTCAGCCGAGGCGCACCTCTTACGACGTCCTCTGCGGCGTGTGGAGGAGGTTGAGGCAGACTTAGGGTCAGGCTGTGGATCGTCAGGCTGTGGATCGTCAGGCTGTGGATCGTCAGGCTGTGAATCATTTCGGCCTGGAACACAGTCAGACAGTCCAGGAGCCAGAATCAGAGGTAGTCCACCCTCAGACCCCTCTGAAACAGGTAATAGAGGCGGTCCGTCCTCAGACCCCCCTGGAAAGTCTGCAGCAGGCTGTAGACCTGATGTGGGCTGCTCTGCAGCAGCGCTCTGGAGACCTGGGGTGGGCTGCTCTGCAGCAGCTCCCTGGAGTCCTGGCGTGGGCTGCTCTGCAGTAGCAGTAGCACCGCTCTGGAGACATGACGTGGACTGAGCTGCAGCACCGCTCTGGAGATATGACGTGGACTGAGCTGCAGCACCGCTCTGGAGACATGACATGGACTGAGCTGCAGCACCACTCTTGTGGCTTGGTGTGGGTGAAGATGGACGGCAATAAAACTGCCTTACTGCAGTCTCATAATCCCTCTCCATCTGAATGATTCTCTCCATCAGCTCAGGAGAGGAATACATGAGAGAGGTCCTTCTGAAGCCCTTTATCCTCCTCACATATAAAGCCCTTAATGATCTCGCTCCATCATACATCAGAGATCTGATTGTTCCATATGTTCCTAACAGAGCACTTCGTTCTCAGACTGCAGGTTTACTGGTGGTTCCTAGAGTCTCTAGAAGTAGAATGGGAGGCAGATCCTTTAGTTATCAGGCTCCTCTCCTGTGGAACCAGGTCCCAGTTTTAGTCCGTGAGGCAGACACCCTGTCTACTTTTAAGGCTAGGCTTAAAACTTTCCTTTTTGATAAAGGTTATAGTTAGAGTGGCTCAGGTTATCCTGAGCTATCTCTGTAGTTATGCTGCTATAGGCTTAGGCTGCTGGAGGTCATAATGACCACTTTCACTCTTTTCGGTACTTTCTCACACTACTTTCCAATTTTCCATTATTTGCTATTATTTCAGCTTTTAACTTTATGTTCTCTCACTTTTCGCTTCATAGAAGCCACACCTGGCCTGACTCTGTGTCTACCTGTGACACCTTTCTGGAGGGGGGCATCATCCAAGCTTCTGCTGGCAACAACTTAATGCTCACCCTCTACCGATGATCCACTTGGCCCTGTCTTTCAGTGTTTAACCCTATTTTTCTCCTAGACATAGCTACTGACTGAGCTTTTACTGTAACTAATTATATGTGCTCTCTTTCAGATTTTAATCTTGAAAACTGGCACAGAGTTTATCTGTTCTTTCTTTCTAGATGAAACGACTAAAGGAGCTACATCCACTAACATTTACTTTTCCTTCCCATAGAAAGTACTCCTGGATCAGTGATTCTGTGTTCTTTTTGTGTCTCTGCTCTGTTCTCTCAAACCCCCAGTCGGTCGTGGCAGATGGCCGCTCACACTGAGCCTGGTTCTGCTGGAGGTTTCTTCCTGTTAAAAGGGAGTTTTTCCTCTCCACTGTCGCTACATGCATGCTCAGTAGGCGGGATTGCTGCAAAGTCAGCGTCGTGGTAGGCTAAATTGTAGCCACAGCAACAATTTACCCTACAGTCATTAGTGATCTGCCCTGGGGCAGACTGATAGAAGTGAGGCTGCCAAACAATTGACACCACCGAGCAAAACACAAGGGATCACATAAATACAGGCTTCATTTTGTCTAGATCTGAAATTGGAAAATCTTAGCTCTTTGTTAAACAGCTTTATATATCATAGCTAACATTTTGTCTATTTTGATACACTTGCTATAGTTATTCATTAACAACTTAGTCATCTCAATCACATCTGTGCACTTTCAAGGATTTCCTTCAATATTTTCTCATATAGTGAGTGAATTATTATCCTGCAGAGTGGCTTCCAAAGCTGAACGGCAACTGTCTTCTGAGTGCTGAAAGTTATGCTAAGCTCTTTATCACCTTCTTTCAGACATAGCTTTGTCAGGTGTGGCGCTTCTTCGTTTTGTTCTTAACCAGCAACAAACAGTCATTCCACTGTGTCAAAGAAAACATTTGTTATTACACCTGGCTAAAATTCTGAAATGCAGACATACATGAATGGATGGGGATTTGAAAACAACACAAAGACACAAAAAGCAAATTCCAGACAGACATACACATGCATTTTACAGAGAAAATAAATAGGCTGTGTTTTGTTTGGCTCTGTTGAATTTGCAACATTTATTAAACACTTGCTTGTATATTTTTAGAGTTTTAACCTGATGCAGTGTTTGTTGAATAAAATACATAGTCAAACACCATCAATGCTTCAGTACATAATATTACTGTGTTTTGCCCAAGTCAGTAATCCAAACAACAGCTTTCCATCTGGCAGATAACTCAAAACATTTCAGCCGTGTTAACACTGTCAGTTATGCACAAATTGCTTGTCATCTGTGCTATTACTGGGATAAGATATGCCTGAGCCAGTGTCAAGCAGAACCAGTTTTAGAAGTAGTTTTTAGATCAGGAACAGGAATTGTTATGTACAAGAAAATGGGTGTGTGATTATGAGTTTGATACAGGTATATCTTTTCAACTAAACTACCTCTTCGGTGTTGACAACAACCCCTTTACCCCATAAAGCCCTGTGATTTAAAGCCCGAAGATTTGTTTTACACGGGTAAAATGAATCCTGGGGAATTTGGGTGCCTTCTGTTTTCAATGCTCAGAAAGACCGGAAAATGACAGAGGAAGCTGTGAAGAAAACGGCACTTCACCTTTAGTCCAGCAGATGGCTGTATTCCTTTACTCCCTTTAAAAGACTTTTAGTTTATAAATTATTTTTTGTTTAAACGGAGCAATGATTGTTGATGATAAGCAGCTTTAGAGTTTTAAAGTTCTTGCCATTTGACCCAGTATAAGTTGTTGATTTTATTTTACTTTATTTGTTCCTGTTTATTTTGTATTTTCTTGTTACTACTTTTACTTGGATTTTATTTTTAGAATTTTATTTGTTTTAAAATCGCATGGTTGTGTTTATTCATTCTAGTTGTTCAGCACCTTTTTCAGTACCTGGTGTTTTTAAAGTTGTTTATAAATAAAGTTGGCTTGGCTACAGAATACCAATCTGTGTACGATCTGATTCTTTTAAATGGCTCTTTATTTTAAACAATAGGACTCAAGTCTCAGCTAGTAAGAACCGTTTTGTTTTTTACCACTTTGCTTTTTTCTAATGCTCTGCAAGCACTGCACTAGCTACTTTTTTCAATTTAATTGTGCTGTATTTGTTACTTAGGCAACTAAATATGGAAATAGAATGGGGTGGTAAGAGCATACAAAGTGCATGTTCATTGCTCACTGTTTTTTTTGTCATGGTGGCAGACACATGTGGGGCACTGTGCAACTTGGCTGCGTTGCTGACAAAGGCTGCATGCAGCAAGAGAGGAGGTGGATGAAACTCGCCTTTCTCAATGCAAATTTGCCAGATAATAACAAGGTGAAACAGAAGAAATCTTAAAGCAAGATACTGCCTTTTTTCAGGGCTTTTTTTGTTACAATGTCTGCACACTTTATTTGGTTAATGTTTAGTTAAGTATTGTTTACCATTAGTGTTTTGCCTTAATTTAAATCAATTCGAAACACTATTTATCCCAAAAGGAAATTGAATATTGTTGTAGCTCATATTATGCAGGTTTCTTCAAAGCTACATGGAATAAATGCAGTCATCCCCCATGGTCTTCCCATGCTGTCAAGAAGTACAGGGAGAGGCTATTGTCACAGAAGCAACACTACTGACCATTATATGCAGGAGGGCTAATAGTTCTGGCCTTGTCATTTTTCAGTTTTCTAGTTACAATTCAGTACACCTATAAAATATACTGAGCAAACTTTGTGGAGATTCTGTCTTCGTTGTTTTGAAGGCAATACAAGTATGAACAGTTTTTCTTTTGGTTTTTTCCAAAGACGTATTTAGATTTTTTGTTTTTTGCTAATATTTCTAACCTTAACTGAAGGCCCCAGTCAGCATGTATTTGGTATAAAAGGTCATGAACTAGAACTGGTAAATGTTATGGTATATGGACAATCAACATCCCACACCCGAATCCTGCCTCACGCTCCACAGTTATGCTCCTGGTGTAGTGGGGAAGAGGCGGCTAGCATCTTGTTTTGGCACATACTGTATATTAGAATGCAGGCCACTGTGTTCTCTCTTTTCCTTTTTTACCTTCTAGAAGACCAGAAATGGCTCCTAAAATAATCTTTTTAAAGCTTTATTTGTTAACCCAGAATGAGTAAGTATTATTATTCTTGTTTTACTTTAAAACCCTAAAGTTTTTTCTTTCTATTATTTAACCCTTTTAGTTACTTTTGAATGTGTTCTAAATTTTTTTTGATATTAACTGTCTAAAATGTACACAACGTTGGGTTATGTCATCTTTCGCCGCTTATTCAACAATGGGTCATGGGGATTACTTAGCCCCTCACCCCTGTGGTTCTTCTAACACACAATGAGCTCATGAGAGTGACCTTTGTCCTATTTTGAGCAACTGGAGATTCAGTTTCTTATTCAAGGAGCTGTTATTCCAAAGTGCTATGAACAAATATGATTGCTGCCTTTTTGCTACAGGATATTTTTACTCTAATTCTTAAGAAATGTCTTCATCGGAGAAATATTTAAATTACTGTAAGTAATTACTGAACTGAATAAATTACATCAGACCAAAGTGGACATTATTACATAACAGTTTTTAAAAAATCATACTCTTCAACAACTTCTTATTTATTATCAATAGAGGAAACCAGGTGTATTTACAATTATGAGAACATGAGTCAAAGATACTTTAATGTTCTGATGCGTGTGTATTGAATTCATGTATTTTCATCTCCCTGCTGTTTATCTTTTAAGTCTTTATGTGATAATATCTCTAAATGTAAAGATCATTTTCTTGTAAATGTCTTTAGCTAATACAGCAGAAATAAAAATAAAAAAAACATGTTGATGTGTCATGATGAATTTTATAAATAAATATTAAAAACAAAAACAGTACCATATTTGGCATGTATAAGCCTGTATTGCTTTGAATTCATGGTTGCGCTTGTAGTATCACTAGCTTCGTTTACATGCATAAAATTGCACAATCGGATTTAAAAGTATTCGGATTAAAAAAACAAAAATCAATGGATTGTACCGTTTATATGGACATAAGTAATCAGAATAAAACGGCTGATCGGTCATGTGTCAATTTGTTATGTAAACTTGCCAATCGGAAGATTCTGTTAGCATCAAGGCAGAGCGACTAGCCACTGAAGGCGGAAATACACACATTGACGCAGGGTGCACATGCACACTCAGGTCATTTAGCCTCATTCAGAATAACTTAATCCAGTTGCTGGTGTTCACTTTGTAATGGGTGATGAAATAGCAGAAGGAAAGGTTTATCCTGCTCTTGAAGTTGTGTATGTTCCAATTTCTGGGACAGAGCCAAATGACTTGGCTGAGGCTTTTCCTGAGATATTTTCAGTCAGTGTGGTGACTAGATCTCAGGCTCATGGGCAAGACCAGGAGATCTTTCTGACTAAATATTGGCCTCAGCTAGAGCTGAAGAGGGTGCTCTGCAAATCAAATTAAAGGAGATAGGGAATGGGAAGGGGTTCTCTTCTGCTGAGATGGCAGCCCCTTTAACTCGTGAAGCACTTATTAGGGTGCAGAGAGCTGATCCATCACTACTGAAATGCTTTGCTGTTGCAGAAGATGTTGCCAAGTGTAGAAAACGACACTTGTTCCTCAGTGACAATGGTGTCCTCATGCGTAAATGGGTACAGCACCTTGGTGCTGCGAGTGAGGAGGATTGGCAGACCATTTACCAGATAGTAATACTAGTTACAGGGAGGATATGTTAACGCTTGCTCATGAGCATTTATGGTCCTTTACATTGCTTGGGTGTCCGGGAAAGACTAAGACAATGGTCTGGCTTTTGTATTCTTAGCTATTCGTGATGCAAAGCAAAAGTCCCTAGGTTTCAGTCCCGCTGAGCTTGTTTTTGGACATGGTGTACGTGGTTCTGTAAAAATGTTATAGGAGCAGTTTACATGTGAGGGTTCCCGTTGCATTAGGGCCTCGGAGTTTGTGTCAAAGTGTAGGGAGAAATTAAACAGGACGACCCTCACTAGCCGAAGAGGCCATTGCTAGTGCCCAAACCAACATGAAAATCAACTTTGTCAAGCAGGCAGTTCAGTGCCATTTTTTTCCTGGTGGGAAAGTGTTGGCATTGTTACCAGTGACTGGTGACTTCTAGTCCTGGTAACAATACCAAGACTAGAACCAGTCTTGGTATTGGTTCTCGACTTTCTGGCCCCTATTTTGTTCGAAACAAGGTGTCAGATACTAACTATGTCATCTCTACACCTGACCGCAGGAAAAAGACCCGGCTATACTACAGAAACATGCTGAAGCCCTATTGAGCCAGGGGAGCTAAACCACCCAGAGAGCAGGGGCAAGCTCTGGAATCTGCAGATCCCGACCCAACGTCCTCCTGCATGCTTAGTGGTATTTCTATGCCTGATGATGGCTTAGTTCTACCTTTGGAAGAGCACTCTGTCAGGCTAACAAACTCAGAGTACCTCTCCAATGCTAAAGCGCATCTTTCATCTCTCTCTAGAGCGCAGCAAGATGACATCCATACCTTGCTTCTTCCTTCCCTATTTGGTGATGTTCCTTCAAGAATCTGTACGCTGCAACATGACATTGATGTTGGTACTGCTCATCCAGTGAAACAACATGCTTATCTTTGCTCTTTAGAGGAACAGGAGCAAATGAGGAAGGAAGTGAACTTCCTTCTAGCTAATAGGTTGACAAAGCCAAGTTGCAGTCCATGGAGGTCCATATTCCTGCTGACAGACAAATCTGATGGTTCCCTACGTTTCTGTGCAGATTTTCTGAAAGTAAATGCGGTTACTGTTGCTGATTAATTCCCCCTTCCTCGTATAGATGACTGCATCGACACTATTGGCCCTGCGGTGTTTCTTACCAAATTAGATCTTTTGAAGGGCTACTGGCAGTTTCTGCTGACAAACAGGACATCAAACATCTCTGCCTTTGTGACACCTGACCACATTCTTCAGTATACAGTCATGGCCTTTGGTATGAGAAATGACTCAGTCACATTCCAGCACCTTATGCAAATGGTACTGGGAGCTATGCCCAACTGTAAGGTGTACCTCAATGATGTGGTTCAATTCTCAAATGTGTGGGGGGAGCATGTGTCAAGCTTGGAAATGTACTTCCAGAAACTGTCCGAGGCTTCACTAACCCTAAATCTGACAAAATGTAAGTTTGGCAAGGCCGCAGTCACTTATCTTGGGAAACAGGTTGGTCTGGGGCAAGTCCGGCCAGTGGAGGCTAAAGTAGCTGTCATATTGGCATATCCTGTCCCTTCCACAAGGTGGGAGTTAAAATGTGTTCTAGGTATGGTTGGGTACTACCGATGTTTTTGTAGAAATTCCTCTGTAGTAGTGACTCCTCTTTCTACTCTATGCAGCCATGCTGTTCCTTTTGAGTGGACTAAAGAGTGTAATAATGCATTTGACACTGCTAAATCACTGCTCTGTAGTGCTCCAGTACTAGTGGCACCAGATTTCACTAGGCCCTTCAAGTTGGAAGTAGATGCATGCGACAAAGCAGCTGGTGGAGTGTTGCTGCAGGAAAGAGAGAGGGACGTGCCATCCTGTGAGTTACTTTTTTGTAAAGTTCAAGCCCCATCAGATGAGATACTCCACCATCAAAAAGGAAACCCTTGCGATGCTTCTTGCATTGCAACATTTTGAAGTGTATGTTGGCTGTACTTTATCCCCCCCATATCCCAATGGTTACCCTCAGGAAACGAAATAATTGTCTGCAAGAATGCCAATTAAAAGAAATTATCCAAACAGATCCAAACATTAAATATAGTAATGATATTACCATTGTACAATAATCAAAAGGGAATATACAATCTGAGTATAATCAATAGGGAAAAGGAAGAGAAGTAAAGAAAAAAATATCTAAAACCTTTTTAACGGCTTTGGTTATTGATTGCAAAAAAGACTACTATCAACTGAGATTGTTGAAATACAAGAATAACACAAAAGCTACTTGGAAGGTGATTGAGGTGGTTAATAAAAGCATAGATAATGATTTACTATCAAATATTAGGAAGGTCAATAACACAAAGGAAATAGTAAATGAGTTTAACAGTATTTAGTTTGTCAATGGGGGTTCAAATGTGGCAGGAGAAATAAAGCATTCAGCAAAAGAAAAAGAGGATTTAAATTGTGTTCATAATAACAGAAATCCAATTTCTCAGTGGAGGTTGTGAGAGTGGTGTGCTGAAAGTTGTCAAAAAGTTTAAGAATAAAAAATCTCTGGACTATAACAGTTTAGATATGTCACTCATAAATGAAACAATCAATATAGTGTTGAAACTATTTATATGTATAATCAAATAATAAATAATTTTCTTTTTTTATTTTTATAGATGCAATATTTGGCTCATTAAGTATTTTTTTTTCAAACCATTTATTTGTTTCTGTAACTATTGCCAATTTTGGCAAGATCAGTCTGAGATCAGACGAAAAAAAGACAAATTAAAGCAAAGTTTTCTGAGCATTTAAAGTTTTAGGAATACATCAAAGTTGAAAATAGAACCTTCTCTCATATGAATTGTGCTTCTGAAATGGACAACCAGATTCCTAGAGAGGAGTGGAGTTGTGAGCCGGTGGCAGAGCGGGGCCAAGGGTATCTCAGAGGATCCACAGACTATGAGAATGAATTTGTTTCTCTAACACTCAGTTTCTAACTGTTACCTATATTTAAGTACATACTAAGTACACAGGAGATGAGATTTGTGTACATAATTTGCAGTTTAACAATGTAACAAAAAAAATAAGCAAAATGTAAAACAACACTTGGCATCAACTTTTGAACAATTATATTATTGTGATGAAGCTTTGGAATATTCCAAATGTGGAGCTCAAGCAATGTCCAACCATTAAAAAGTATAAAAAGAGGATTAGACATGGATATCACACTCAAATCTATTGTAATTGTTGTTATTAATGTTGATGTTCCTGCTTTTATTGGTAGAAATACTGTTGCTTGTATGTAAATAGAATATACGGCTTTCAAATAGATGATAATCCAACATCAAAGGGCGGTCTACAATAGCAGGCATGATGGATAGCATACTTTGGTAAGTGTGAAGTATAGAGACTAAACACCATCAACAGAGCTTTGAAAAGTGTAGGACCTCCCCTAACCCAAACCCTCTGCCTTCTCACCTTTGCACCTATATACACCAAAGATTGAGTACTTGTCAACATTTTTTTCTTTTCATGTTCATTTTTCCAACCTTCTGTTCTTTTTTTAACACTGTATCTGCATATTATGTATTCAAAGGAGACCCATACGGAAAAAGCAGGTAAGAACATAGATGGATGGATTTATTCAAAAATAAATAAATGATAAAAAAATAAAAAATAAAAACAGATAAGGCAGCTAACTAGCAGGTTTCAGTTAAGCAGAATTACCATTGGTTTCTTTTCGGAGGAGCAAAAGCAGTTCTGGAAACAGCTGGGAAGAGGTCAGTGGTATCTCCTGGGACTGGGTCTTCTGGCTCACCAGCATCCTGGTCAGAGGCAAGGCCTTTGTGACTTCAGACTCCTCCATCGATAGTACTACATTAAACCAAAAATATGAGTATATTCAAAATCAAAAACACAACCACAAATTTTTCAAAAACAACACACAGCAGCCAAAAATATTTCAAAGTAATGGAAATCTGAAGGGTAGTGGCTGTTTCTGTAGATACTCTGACCTGGTGAGGGTTGGCTGGCTTGTGTCTAACATTTCCTCTCCTGACTGGTCCCAGGATGGGAGCTATCAGGGCTGCTGATACCCGAGCAGAACTCTATTTGTCTCTTGCCTGATTTGCTTCTTTTTAAAAAGAAGTCGTGTATCCTGTCTCCCTGCCTTTTTATTCTCAATCATATCAGTCATATTAGTCATATCACTCCAAATACTACTTACACAATGTTATCAATTCCCCTCTTATTACCTCAAAAAGTCATGGCAAACAGATTGCAGCTGTAAATTGAGTACTCAAACTGTTAGTAAGCAAAGTTTATTTGCATGGAATACCTAGAAAGTTCTGAGCCTTTGAACAAAACCTTTCAGCTTCCTGACAGGGTAGCATAATCTCGTTACATTTCACTTAACCATCAGAGCAACAATCAACTAGCAGGCTGATTGTCTGCTAGTTTACTTGTTCTTAAATCATTAGAGGAACACATTTATGTGCGAAAAAAAAAATATAATACACACTTCCATCAAACGTTTTGACATGTGGGCGGGGTCAAGGGGGCGGGGTCAACGGGGTGTAACCGGGTGTGGCCAAGGGCGTAACCGTGCTTGCTTAGATAAGATATTATCAGAAACGGTATGGCATCAGCACCAATTAAAATAGATTAAATAATTAAATTAAATAATTACAGTCAGTCAGTCATTTTCTACCGCTTATTCCATAGTGGGTCGCGGGGAAGCTGGTGCCTATCTCCAGCAGTCTATGGGCGAGAGGCGGGGTACACCCTGGACAGGTCGCCAGTCCATCGCAGGGCAACACACAAACAACCATGCACACACTCATTCATACACCTAAGGGCAATTTAGAGTGACCATTTAACCTAACAGGCATGTCTTTGGACTGTGGGAGGAAGCCGGAGTACCCGGTGAGAACCCACGCATGCACGGGGAGAACATGCAAACTCCATGCAGAAAGACCCCCAGCCGGGAACCGAACCCAGGACCTTCTTGCTGCAAGGCAACAGTGCTACCAACTGCGCCACCGTGCAGCCTTAAATAATTACAATTAGAATAAATTAAATAATTACAATGAAAATAAATTAGATAATTACAATTAAGTAATTGAATTGGTGCTGTATGGCATCAACACCAATAAAAATAGAGGGGGTATGTTTGTAAGCCTCGTTAAACTTTGAATAACCCAATGAAACCAATGGGCCGTGTTTTAGTGTTTGCTTTAAATACATGGTGTAAAACTCTGCATTTCACATGCAGCACTTATTGGAAAAGAAGATCCGTTCAGCAATGGTTAGAGCTAAGAGAGTTAATCGTCAAGCGGAGGAGAAACGCGACGCGTGCCAAGATGATGAACAAGCAACTGCATCATCTACTTCCTCATCTGAGATACCTATAGGAATTCTCATCATAACATACTCTACCGATGATGATGATGAGGAACCAACTTCAACTGCAACAACCACGGTTGAAAATCAGACCTCGGTTCGGCCAAGAGGTACGTCAATTCTGTGTGAAACCCCAGGGATCGTCTACCAACATTCACCCCGTCAATTGAATGCTCCTAAGAAATCAACATACTACCTTTGCAAGGTACAAAGACCTCCGTTGGATACTCTGCAGGAAGAGTGGTCTCTGGAGCCATATGGCCTGAAGGGTAGCTGGGGGTATATTTTCATGTATGAAATAGGAGAACTCTGCCTGTATCAACTGGATCAAGACGAGGTATTTATTGGATCATTGGCTCTGTGTACTCTCACCCACAGCGACTGGGCTGTGTTAAGGCTTGCAATCCCGCACCTTAATGATAGCCCTGAAACAGTCTCAATGCAGGAGAGGGAGGATGAAGAAGAAGAAAATTAACTGTCTCCTCGACCTGCAAAACGGGGGAGAACGTTTCATATGCCATCCGATGTTGAAATAGCCGAGAGAGAACCTCTCTTTAGCGCAGTGTGGGGTTCAAAAACCACAGAAAATGGTCGCTGGTCTTTGCGGGCTAGTAGACGCATGAACAACCAGACAAGCCCCTCAGATCTGTTTGTGCTAGAGGCGTTCAATCAGGACTATGGCATATTCAAGACAATGCTGGCTCTGCCGTTTGAAGCTTGGACAGAGAGGATGGGTGAAATTGGACAGCGTCTTTCTAACCTTTTCCACAAATCACACAGTTGGATTGATGTCATGTCAGTGAAAAAAACGCTGACGTTTCCTGTTTTACGTCTAAAACAAACCCTCTTCTGAGGACCCGCCCCCTTCCTATGATATATATTTGAGGGGGGATAACAGCAAGCTCACGGACACTGAGAACCAAATCCTGAGAATGAGTGAGGCAACACCCTACAGGGATCTCTACAACCACCAAGCAGAGATCCACTTCTCTCCTGAGCACGATGAAAGCTTCAACATTGGACCGTATCATCCGCCTTCCCCGGACCTCTTCTTCTCACCATCCACCTCAACGTCCTCGTTCTCTGAGACCCACTTCAGTCCTGCATCACCTACAGGATACAACATGAAAATGTATCAACCGTCTTCTCCAGACCTCTACTCACTATCGTCGCTATTCATGGCTGAGTCTGTAGACGCAAGTATCCAGCCTTCAGCGGAGGATGAAAGTAATCAGGGGGATGAGAGTAACCAGGGGGATGAAATTGACGGTTGGTTCTCAACCGCCCTCATCAAAATTCAACATAACCTGTTTGAACTATGTCAGAGAAACCTGTTACGGGTGCATAACGAACCACCCGAGCCAGCGTCAGCACCAATGCCTGGAGGAATTGGGGGGGGATTATTACCAAGTCAACTTTCAACGCATCGTGCGACGACTCCTAACCCCCAAACTCGTTCCTGCTATTCAGAATCTTCTGATACTTCGACGCATACAAGCAGAAGACGTCAGAGTGAAAACGATTGCAGAGACGGTTTTGTATGAACTGAAATCGGTACAAGGCATCCACATACGATCGCTTATCCGAGGAAACAGACCTCAGACAACTTAACTCTATTTCAGAGTGCTACGGACTGACAAACTGATCTCACATGTTTGATGACTTGTTGTATCATTTTTAGTATTCCAGTAGTTTAATTAATCTGCATTATCTGATTTTTCTTATTCTTTTTTTTTTTTTACTATTAAATACAATTAAAAATGGGAACATATAAACTTTTCCCAAAAAGTGTTGTTTAAAAGCATGTAGTGTTTGAATTATTCTGTATTATCTGATAGTGTTATGTTTTCTTCTTTTTTTTTTTACTATTAAATACAAAAAAATAAAAATTAAAAAAAAGGATAAATCTACCCTCCGGTGTGTTTTTGTCTCATTATTTAACAAGTAATCATCAGAGTTAGCATAAGGCAGAGATGGCAGGAAGACGGCTGATGAAGAAAGTATATTACCACCCTTCAAATCCGGGAAGTTTTGGTGGTTTAGAAAGGTTGAGGAGGGTTATGCAAGATGAAATGGGAAAGAAGGTTGCGGTTGAAAAAGTTTTTTATCAGGAGAAGATACCTATACTCTACATAAGCCTGCAAGAATAAAGTTCCCGAGAAACAGAGGTTTTGTCACCAGACCATTGAAACAGTTCCAGGCTGATCTCTGTGACATGCAAGCTCTGGCCAAGGAAAATGATGGTTATAATTATTTTTTTAACTGTCATTGACATCTTTTCAAAAAGGGCGTATGTACGGGTTTTGAAGAGGAAAGCAGCCGCTGAGGTGGTACAGGCATTTGAATCAGTTTTTAAAGAAAGTCAGATCCCCAAAAAACTTCAGACTAATGCCGGTAAAGAATTTTTTAACAAGAAATTTAAGGTTTTAATGGAGAAACACGGTGATACGTTGATGTCCTGCAAAACCTAGCTAGAAGTTACAACCACATCTACCACACCAGCATTAAAATGAGCCCATGGAAGTGACCTCAGAAAATGCCTTTCAAGTGTTTCAGAATCTGTATGGTGTGAAGTCCAACAGATATTGCAAGGACTCAGTGACATAACAGTGACATATTTGTTTTACATAACAAATCATCAGAGTGCACGCTGGCAGAGCTGGACTTATTTTCTGCCCCGATGACGCAGCTATCGATCGAAGATAAAATTTACACCGAGATGCAGCCTTTATCAGCAATCACTGATGGAAGCCCGATCGAGTTTTTCATTCTGGGAGATGGGGAAAATATTTAGACCTCAATGACACGCTCTTGCTTCTCAGAGTGAAAATTACTAACGAGGATGGAACAAACCTGCCTGATGGTGCACCTGTAGGGCTCATCAACTATCTGTTAAACACCATCTTCAGTCAGTGTGATGTTACTCTCAGGGATTGATTGTTTTCACAATCCAGTGCCACACATCCGTATAGAGCCATGATTGAGGCATCGTTAAACTTTTCTTCTTTGAAAAGCCAGTTTAGCTCTGGTCACTTTTATAAAGACACAGCCGGGGCTCTAAACTCTATCTTTTACAACTAACGGTCCTAACCAAGGTCTTAACAGCAGAGCAGGCTTTATGGCAAATTACAGGGAGGTACATCTCCTAGGCCCCCTGCATGCAGACATATTTTTCTGCGAGAGACTTCTTTAAACTCTGTTGACATAAAAATTAAAAACTTACGAGCCAACGATGCCTTTTTGTCTCATGGCAGTGTTATGGAAATTTTCTTTTTTAGTGCTCCAAAAATTTCCAAATTTTTGGAACTTTCTTAAACCCTCTCCCTGATTTAGGGGGTTTTTATTAGTGTTCTGGTATTTAGAGTAAAAAGGGACCCTAAACCATTAACAGAATTTTAATGGTTAAAAACTCCCTGGGGGGTTGTGCCTGAGGAAGAGCAGATGGTTTTTTATAAATAATTGTCTCCCTCTGCCCTGGGAAGGGGTTCAGGGGCATAAAGTTAAACTTTTGAAGCTGAGGTAAACCCTCTTTCCGGCTATAAATTAAAACTGCCCCTGAAAAAAACTGTTTTCGGGGCCTCTGTTTCACTGATTCGTCAGTGAAAGGTCTTCAAGCACAAATGCCTTCTAAAAAAATTTAAAAAGACAAAGTCCGGATTTTCCTTTTTGTGAGTTATTTCTCTCCCACTTTGAAAAAAAATTCTATTATAGCAGCAAGAGATTCCACTTTCGAACTTAGGATATTAGGAGCCTCTCTTTTCATCAAAAATTTTTCCATCTCTCCAGCCATTCGATGGGGATACGCTGCAGCTTAATGAAAGCAAATGCTCTCTATCCACTTTCACGTGTGAATGTTAAAACATTTCCATCCCTGAAAATTCAAGGGGGTTCCCCCAAGAGAATTTTTTCTTAGGTTTTTTCCCCAAAGTATGTGGTGATTGCATTACTGATAATGCTTTTACAGTAACACGTGATCTCAATCCGTTTGACTTTAAATCATTTGATAGGAATTTTTAGCCTGTGTAAGGATGGTAAAAAATTCCTGCTAAAGCGTTCCAGCCAAATTTAACCAAGGCAATACAGTGAGAGAGTATCAAACTTTTTTAAGGCCACAGGACGACGTCTTAAAGATCTTCCGTTGAGCATAACACTTCAGGAATTTAATCAAGGATACTCTCAATTCGCATTTCATCTTACCCGGGAGAGGAAGCAGATGCTCTATCTCCAGTTTCCAGCGGAAATTTAAGATTTTGGGAAATGCGTTTTCCAAAAACCTGCTGCCTCATACAACCCACGCTGATCATCTACACTTGTTATGAACTCTTTTTTAGAGATTGATTCAAAGACGCGTGTGCTAGGGGGATTATTATTAATCTAATCAGACATGAATAATCTAAAATTGAGTACCTGCTGCATCAACTGTTGGAGATTTGTTTTGGGGCGTGTGGGCGTGCGACCAGCTGCGGCTGCTCACTGACACATTCCCCAGGGCCGGCCTACTTTATAGTGAACACACATCCTTCAGACAAGCCTGAAGGGAGCACTGGTTTAGCTCTGACTTTGGGAAGAGAATGGTCAAGCCAGCTTTTTTTGACTCTTATGGATTCTCTCGGTTTTCGATTTTCCCCCAGTAAAAGTATCGTAACATTTTTGAAAAAAATTCTAAAAAAAATATTGTATCAAATAATCAGCTTCAAAGCACTCTGTCCACTATGTGCCGGTCACCATTGCATTTTTTTTTATGTCATAGAGCATGCGGATTGACGCTGCAGCGAGTGTTTCAAAAAAAACCCAGAGATGTGGCTAAAAAATGATTTAATGGTATATAACTTTGTAAAAAAATATCAAAAAATGGGGCATTAATCAAAGTTCTACATTTTATACTCAAGGGAACATGCTCTTTAAAATTTTTTTCGGATTGTTATGGAATTTAAATTGCCATATTTTTTTTGTTTTTTTTGTTTTTTTGTTTGTTTTCTTATGATTTAAATATTTATCTGTGTGTGAAGTAAGGAACGAAGCTAGAGTTGAAAAAAATAAAATCAATAAAGATTTTATTGAATAAAAAAAAATGCTACATTTTTCTTTTTTTTTCTTATAACAGTTTATGGTGACAAAGGGAAACCCATCGGGGGGGTTTGTCCTTTTTAGAAGAGACTTTTTTTTTTGGGTTTTTTTTAGGACTTTTCTGCTCTAATCTTGACCAAATGGGGAAATAATTACATGCCTCCTTCTCCATGTTTTTCCGTGTTTTAATGCTGGTAGGGCTTCAACATTTTCAATAGATGGCCCCTCTTGAACCGCCTACATTCATCACGAGCATAAGGGGTTTAAATGACTGAAGATATGGGTATTTTTTACCTCTGACAAGGTATGTAGAAAGTCAAAAACCATCCTCGAGGTAGGGGCCCCCATATTTTTTAAACGAGTCAATCATATGCGACCCCCTTGACAACTTTCCCCTTTATATACAAATTCACCTCGCGAAGTCCAAAATTCACTTTTTTCGGATAATTTATTCAAAATGTACTCGGCATTTTCACGGTTATGCTTGGTGGGGCTTTTCAGTACATCCATAACAACCTGTTCTGAAGGGGGGCTCGTCCTGCCCCGGCCTGGTTTTTCAGATACCTCTGCAAGAGTGCATCATATATCTTGATTTTTTCATAAGAGTTTTAATCCGGTTTGTTTAATATCGCTCTCATGTCTGCCCCCAATTTTCCTCCCCGTCTGTCTGATGGACGTGTCTGACTGGGTCAGACGCTTGAATTGATGAGGGGGAAATGAGAAGCCTTTCTGCGATGTTCTGAGAGACATTATCTTTTTCTGATTAACCCCCCACTAGATCCCCGATAAGGGAGCAAGGCCGTTAAGATGGGGAAAATAAAACCCCTTTTTGATTTTTGAGAGCCGACTGTTTACGTTTGATACCCGGTTCTTTTATCAGGGGGGCCAACAGTCTGATGATTTTTCTCTGCTTCTTCATTTTCGGTGTTGAGAAGGAGATATTTTAATGTTACCTTTTAAAATATTCAGAGCAATTTTCACACAGAGCCTGAACAAAGTTGGGGAGCAGTGTGCGAAAAAATTTTTACGTTTTGAGGAGTAGCTTGATACAGAGCCCTGAATAATGGGGTGTTCCTTTTTATACGCGCAGACATGATGACTTCTTTTTTTTTGGGGACATACACAACTGACCCCGGGGATGAAGTATGCCGTTCTCAGTCTGAAATGTTCTGGGAGGGGGGGTAAAATCGATGATTAAATATCCATGAGTGTCTCCCGTTGCATCTTCAAAAAATTTCCCGAAAAACCCCATTTTTTGAGATGGAAAAATTTGTCGGGCCAGTATTTCAGCTGTTGTTTATCTCTCGGGTTCTTAAAAAACCCTATAATTAGCGTTCGGGGGGATGGTGCGACTGATTTTCCCTGATAAAAAAACATTCTGAGTCAACATCATAACGCTCATATTACGATGGTGACCAAATGGGGGAAAGACCTTCATCACGTTTTTTACATCTGAGGCTTGAGCTATTACGTCATCTAATATGATCAGGGATTTTGATCAGGAGGAAACAGGTTTTGCATCTTAAAAAAAATGAGGCAGACCTTCCCGAAGGTAATTTTTTATTCATCTTCTGTAAATTCAGCATACATGAGTTGAAAAGAAGTGTAAATCCATACAAATTTTCAGGACCAACGTCCATGACATGGTTAAATTTTGCAAAAACTTTTTAAAAGAAAATTTTCCTGCTGCCGCTGGGTCCTACAATCAAACATAAAAAGGCGTTCTAAATCTAGGATCAAAATCAATCTCCTGTAAATCCATGCAATGTGAATTTTTTATTTATTTTTTATTTTCTCTTCTTCTTCTTCTTTAAGCTCTAATAAGCAAAAGGCAGAGTTGTCCCTCGAAAAAAGACGTCTCTTATCATAGACCCAACTGAAAATTTTTAAGAAATGTTGCGTTTGTCAAGTGGAATTCTTTTTTTTCCCTTCTGATGGTCTGCAGGGAAATTTCAATGACACCTTTCTGGACCCCTCTAAAAACCCTGAACCAGCCCTTTTTTTGCTGTCAAAATTGACCCCCTTGCTGATTTCATGCGTCTAGGTGATGCTCTTGAGACGCATCACTACCTTTTTATGGGTTTTTTGGTTTGATATGCATAACTCTTGGAACCTGTCGATGCAAACTCCAAAATAGAATCCCCATCTAAATTATCCGTTAATCACCCAGATAATTCCACTCCCCAAAGGAGTTTCAAACACTTTTTGTCACATAAATCAAACTGTCTGTGTCAATATAAATCCCCAATCTGTCCTGCAATTGCTCCATGCTGCTGAGAAGTTTTTAAACGTGCATAAGCGGTTGTGAATGCGGCGACGAAAACATTGTTTGCCTTATTTTGGGGGAGAGATGACTCGTTGGTGTAGTTCCACTGCACTACACACATTTCAGGGTTAAGAAATGAAAGTAGTTAACCCTGTATTTTTCGAGAACATGAAGCTAAAAAATTTACAGGTTAGTGATGACTGTGGTCTGAGACAGATCACTTTTTTGGCAAATTTCCCCCAAAACTGTTAAACACAGTTTTGCCACCTGGCTTTTGGCAGGGTTGACCTCGATTTTATCAGGGTTCTAATTGGATACCCTGATGGAGTTTGTAGTCTGCTACATACTTTTTGATTTGCTCTCCTGATCCACCGCTTCAGACGGGTATCCTGACGCCCTCCTGCTTTTGTTTGAGAAAAGTGTTAATATAACCTTTGAAGATTGGGTCACTGCTCTTTTCAAAATGCCCCACCTCTGTGATTTTGGCAAGGCGATAACCACACTGCAACGCTTTACAAAACTCTACACTCACCCACACACCTGTCAGAGCTCTTTCCTCATCACTATGCGTGCAGGGACCTGTTTGATTATTTTTAGAGTAAAAACTAGTTTACCACCGGAAGTTCTGTAAGGTAAAACAGGGGAAAAGAGACCTTGTGGGGGGTAGACCACAGCTCTATTCATACCAAAGTAGCTGCAGGGGTCATCAAAATCTTTGAAAATGATGGTGGGGTGACCGAGGGGGAAAACGCAGTTAGCGCTTACATAGGGATACAAAGATGTACAATCCACATAATGCACATTTTCATCCGCCCCCGCTGTGTATCTCAACCTCATAGCGCAGATGCGTCCACCATACAGAGCATCTCGGGGTTGATAATGGTTCGGGTGCCTTAAATTTACCAAGAAAGCTGATCACCCCTGGGTGGGATTTTTTCATTTCAATTCACTCATGGTCCCAGATGACCTCGAGACTAAGGCCATAAACAGTTTGGAGCACCTTGCTTCTCTAAAACTGTTCAAACGCTACCCCTCTCAAAGGACACTTTTCATGAGGTGCATAACACAATTTACAGCCGTGGAAAAAACAGCCGTAAAATTCGAACGCAACTTTGACACCGTTAATCTCTGCAAACCCATCGACTGAATATGGTCCGATTTTTTTTTCGCCTTTGTTTAACGCATGTTCGATGTCTATTTTTCTGCTGTATGCAATCCACTCCAGCCACTGAATAGACACGCTGGAAAACGTTATGTTGCTACGCCCGTAATCCAGAGAGGATGGGATTGCCAAGGTTTTAGGAGGAAGGAAATTGGTTACAAAAACCTTCATGCACGCTGATGCTATCGTGATACATTTAAACGGATCCACACTTGTCTCCTAAAAGAACTCGTCTCTGAATTTTAAGCAGCCTTGAGAAAGAATTTCAACGTCATTTTTACAATAACGAATAGCTTCTTTCTTAAAAGTCAAAGGCCTCTTTCTGTACCAGCTGTTAAAAGCCTGTTGTTCTTGAAGACTCATGCGTTCCACTGCGTAGCATGATGGAGCAGGATATGACCCCACGTACTGGAGGCGCTGTTCAGAGGAGAATAGGTGGGGGAAAAAACCCTTGCCTTGATCGGTAAAACCTAACGCTTTCGGCATGGCACTCAGCTTCATACAAATGAAGGACAGGCTATCAGTGCATTTTAACCTGTAATCAGGGTCGGTTAAACAGAGAACTTTACTTCCCTGCATGATGAGATAAGGTTCAATTCCTATCCGTACCATAGCTGTGAGAATAAGGTAACCATCATATCCACGAGCATTATGGGCTATTAAGCTGAAACCTCTGTACATCGGCCTCCAGAAGTGGAGAAAAAATTTTTGGGTGCAGTCTAACCCCAACGTTTTAGCACAGACCAGAAAGGGGATGTGCACACTGCTCTCATTGATGAAGCATTCAAAATCATAAAAAATTAGTTTATCATCTAACTGATTTAATGGATTGCATGTCTGAATGTAACACTGATGCTGATCGCATGTAACGTCTAAACCGGGAAGAATATTCTCACCGCAAATACAGCATTTTACATGACACACGTGTGGCTTACCCGGATTACTGATTGGAATAAGGTATATTCTTTTGCACACCTTGCACAGCTTTATCAACTCACAGTCACTCATAGGCGTGTTGCGGGGTTCATTGTGTCTAGCGAGACATAAAGAATTGCGACAGATTCTTTGACAACCTGCACAGACGACAGGTTCGTTAATTTCTTGCACACATTGATATGTATGACACACTGGACAATACCCTTCACAATGATGTGTGTGTGCGTTTTCATAGCCGCTGTAACAGTATGCGCAGACATGTCTGGAACCTATAAACCCTTTGAGATTTTTTATTCCCTAGTAGTGACCTTGAAATAACAGCAGAAAGAGAGGGTTTGAACGATCAGGGAAACTGGTTTCAAATTTACACAGAGCTGTAGAGCTCGTGGTTCTGTGAAACACTACAATTTTTCTCTTCAGAATGTTATGTCAGTAAAAGTAACCGCTGTTTGCTCATTGAAACCTGCCTGATGCTGCCACATCCTCCCCAGCTCTAAAGCATCATTATCAGTAAGGCTCGGGTCAGAGACGTGTGCAAGGCAGATAGCTAAGCATAAGTGATTACCAATATTACCTACAACATACAAGTGACGCATTTTCTTGTTAATCAATTCACTGTCTAACGCCCCTGTGGCCTTACGATTTGAACCACCTTCTGGGTCGTTAATAACCTGTAGAACAAATTCCATGTTATTGTCTACAGGTAGGTCGGCATTGGATTGTACTAAGTCGTCCAAAAATTCCTCGAAAGCAGGCAGGATCATATTTCCATCATCGGTAACTGTAAAAGTGACGTGACGATTGAAATTTTCAGCCACTAATTCTAGCTGTACAACATCGTTACGTCTGGTTAATGATCTTGCGGTGTCGGCTATTTCAATGAGAATACGCATGATGCCTGTATAGAATGCCGCTAGATCTGGAACGTTACCAGGACAGGAGGGTGGGATGGTAAAAGGTCTCCTTATTTCAATGTTATTAAAACTTTCACGTTCAATCTGATCAGAGCAGACCGCTTCTTCCGGATTGGAATTTCCCCCATGCTACGCTGTACTGTGCGATGTTGAAGGGGTTTCCTCCTGATTTAAATCACCCTCATGCTGCGCTGCACTGTGCGATGTTGAAGGGGTTTCATGACTGCTAGACGGTGGTCTGTTTAAATTCTCAAGAGCTTGTTCTAGTAAGTTCAAATTTTGAGCAGGTGGAAACGGCCTATTTATGTCTTCAAGAGCCTGCTCTAGTAAGCTAAAAAAGTCACCCTGGTTGTTAACAAGAGATGCTTCTTCGTCTAAAACATGTGCAGTTAGTGTGATTTCTTTATGCTCAGCTACTAAATTCCTTATTTCATCCAGGGCAAGTCTGATTTGGTTATCCATTTATTTGAGCATAAGAAAATAAAACAAAAAATCAAACAAAAAAAAAAAGAAAATTCAAATGAAAAAATTCAATTCAAATGAATTCAGTAGGTAAAAAATGAAACGTATACCGTTCATTAGCCCACTGACAAGGGTTGCTCTGGTATGTAACGCAGAGAGACGCTCTCTTTTGCTTGGGGTTAAATATTCTGTGAAAAACAAAATAAAATAAAATTACCTTATGCTGAGCAGCACAGCGTTCATAAATAAAACGAAAATAAATAGTTTTTAAAAATAAGCGAGTTTTTATGGAGGGAAGTGATCCCCAATAACTTTAATACTTGTAGGCTTATAAACGAATTTTGAAATACTTTAACTTACTTGGAGGGCGGTTCTGTGTGGAAACAGCCCCAGATTTCGCTTCTTGTTGGGGTGGACTGACTCGCTTGTGTGAAACGTTGTCTCGATCTTTGAAAAGTAACCTTCTCGGGGGCGGTTTCAGGACCGCATCTTGGGGTGAATCTGTAAAACAGGTTTATATGACATTATTTTATCGAACTATGCTTGCTTAAATATATATAATATATATATATATATATATATATATATATCATTGTTATTTTTATTCTTACCTTGCCGTTCCACTGCTGATGGTTGACCATTGTTTATTCCAGGTTCGTCATTGCTTTGCTTGAAGTTCTCCGTTAAATCTGTAAACAGTTTTTATCTGTAGCTTAAACAAGTCTCTAATATTCTACATTCAACCGTAAAAGAAAACAAGTTACAGCGGTGAATATATATGTTTATAGTCACCGCTGACTATAGCGGTGACAAGGCTGTGAAAACATTCCACATATAAACAGGTTTATATATTATTCTATCGAACTATGCTTGCTTAAATATATATATAAATATCATTATTGTTATTCTTACCTTGCCGTTCCACTGCTGATGGTTGACCATTGTTTATTCCAGGTTCGTCAGTGCTTTGCTTGACGTTCTCCGTTAAATCTGTGAACAGTTTTTATCTGTGGCTTAAACAAGTTTCTAACATTCTACATTCAACCGTAAAAGAAAACAAGTTTTTTGGTACTTACCTACTGGCCCGGCTGCACGAGCAGTTGGCAACTTATCCGGTGTGCTTTGAGATGAAATAACAATAATATGAGGAGTCGTATGTAACGCTTCAGATTCTCTTTCTTCTTTGGTAGAACAAAGGGCAGATGTGGTCTCTGGTTCGCTTTTGGAAATAAGCCGTCTCCTCAATTTAGAGTTTCTGGGAGATGCTCGATTCAGGGCGGTACCGCTTTCAACGTGGTCATTCGGGTTTACATCTGTCATCAAATCTATGAGTAGATTTGTTCAATGTTAGCTGATTTATTCGTTAACTATAAAATGTTGCATTTAACATTAATCACCATAATCGCTTTGTGTCAGAATAAAATCATCAAAATCTTCACGGGTCAAGTCTAAGAAAGAAGAAAACAAAATATATATATATATTATATATATATATATATATGTATAATATATAATATATATATATATATATATATAATATATCATATATGTATATATATATATATATATATATATATATATATATATATATATATATATATATATAAATTAGGCAAATATTAGAGAACATTCACATGCATTTAATGATTTCTTAAAGATGAATACTTACTTCTGAAGATGGCATTGTAGTTCCGAGAGTCGTTAGAAGCAGGTTGAAGAAGTCCAGAATCTTCGTTTCCTGAAATATGCACCGGCATTGTTTTTTTTTCTGTACTGGTATTTTCAATTCAACAAATTTAAACCTTTTTTTTCTTTTTTTTTTGGCCTGACCTGATGCTATTCAGGGTGTCGAAAAAACACTGATGTTTCTGCTTTGGGCGGTACGGGCACGTAGTGTGACGGAAATGTGTTTTCATTGACAACGCACCACACACACACACACACACACACACACGATATCAGTTTTTTTTGATCAGCTCTTTACAGGTGGTTGGAGTAGATTGCCAGTCACTCAGTCAGTTTGATGCAGAAGTGGAAAGGTATGCATGTAAACACACACCCCCTCTATTTTTATTGGTGCTAATGCCATACAGCACCAATTCAATTATTTAATTGTAATTATTTAATTTATTTTAATTGTAATTATTTAATTTATTTTAATTGTAATTATTTAATTTAATTATTTAATCTATTTTAATTGGTGCTGATGCCATACCGTTTCTGATATCTTATCTCTGTTAAGCATGCACGGTTACGCCCTTGGCCACACCTGGTTACATCCCATTGACTCCGCCCCCCTTGACCCCGCCCACCTGTCAAAACGTTTGATGGAAGGGTGTATTATATTTTTTTGCGACAACCCGTATTAAATCAAGACATAAATGTGGAGCGGCTGTCTGCAGACGCTGGGTAACGTTAGTTTGATGCTCGCGACTTGTAGTTGTTGCTGAACTACCAAAAATGATCTCCTATGTGAACCCAGAAATTAATTTAAACATTGCCTTATCAGGAAACCACCGCTAAATGTACTTTGGATGTTGTTTATCTGGTATCTTATCTTGGAGTCAAATAGGTTGTACAGAGTTCCTCTACGCTGTGATCCTCTGCATCTCCTCCTCGCAGGTCTCATCTTCTTTATGTGGATCTTCTACTCTTTGGGTTTTTTGGTGGTTGCAAAAACCTGAAGTTGCGCATTGCCACCACCAGCTGGTTACACAGTGAAAATTGTGGAAGTTACATGGTACTTACAACTGTAGGGGAATTACCTGGTGTCGTGACAAGTGAATCATCTGGGGTGGTATTTGGGGGGGGGCAGATTTCAGGGGGGCCAGTGCCCCCCTAGCCCCCTCTCTAGGTTCGCCTTTGCTTGTAGGGCCACCATGTCAACCACAGACAAAACCTTTTGTAACCCATACGGTTTGCCCTTATTTATCCCACATGGGGCCCACCAATGTATGCTGGCTGGGGCAGTTTGGAAAGGGTACCTGTAACAACTTTTCTAGATTAGTATGGCATTGCTATGAAAATCGGTTCAAAAACTGTTTTTTGGTATTGATTTAATTGTGTTTTGTCATTTTTTCAGAGAGAGTCTACCTAGCTGAGTTTAATTCAAAATGTATTGCTGTTTCGCTCTAAAAAAATTTATGAAAAAATTGAGTTCAGCTCAATTTCAACACCTGAGTGTAAAAACCAAGCAGGAGCCAACTCTGCAGATAAAAGTAAGAAAATTCTCATTTCAGGACCTTGTTCTACTAAAGTGAAATATGCATATGCATACTGGTACCCACTGTGAAAAACGACAGGTTTCTTGGAAAGTAAAACAAATGAGATAAAGGTGCGTCAGTTGACCATAAGCGATACTGAAAGAGGAAAAGAACATGATGTACCTACCTTCTTTTGTTTCATTGTTCCGATGCAAACCTGTGCTGTTTCTGGAATAAAGCAGAAAGAAGATAAGGCTTGTTACGCTAACATTCCTTGTTGCCCAGGACCATGATATATCTTTGAAAGTAAACAACACTTGTTTTATGGTGATTTTTTTAGACCCAATTTGTACCAGATGACTCATATGAAATATGATAGATTATGAAAGCTGATCAAACCTAAACAAATGACTTGTTATAGACAAAGAACCACATTTCCTTTCAGTTGACAATAAAAATATAAGAGAAAATGACTGAATTACCAGCATCTAAACAGGCTTCAAATACTCTTTAAGTTTAAAAAAATTGTCAGTGTTTTTTGGTGTCTTGTCAAGACATTAATAAAATGGTTGAGGATTTTGAAAATGAGGTTCTTTTAAAAGGTTGTAAGTTAAAATCTTTCCCTAGAAGATAATTCTCTTGATGTCTTCCCCTAGTAAAAATTAATTGGTTTCAGAGGGTGAAACTAACAGCTAATCCAAATGGGGCTAGGACAGATGTGGACTTTTACTAACTTTAAACAAATCCAAATTCTGTTTAATTACCCTTTAAAACCCCAGTTCTATTTGCATCTGGTGTTCTTTTTAACAGAGAAAATGAATTTTTACACTGGACATATAGGTAGAAAGGAGTGTGCTACCAATTATCCTAGTGTGTAAAACATGTACTGTAAGGAATTTCTGGTCAGATTACCTGTCCGATAGAAACTTAACACGTTTCTCTGCTCCTATCTGGTGTTTCATTCAGAAAGATCATTTGTTGACAGTCGATGTCTCCATATCCAGTGTACATGATCATCCACTTCTCTGTAGATAACCGTCGAATGTAAATGTGAAGATGATTTAAAAGATCTTGAAACAGCATTTGCATAAAGCAAGCCAATTTTACGAATTTTGAGCTTTTAAGCTGTTAGAAGCCTACTTTAGTCTAATAACATAATATTTAAAAGATACAAAAACAACAGGAATGTCATCAACAATGACAACAGTATTCAAGCATTAGAAGTTTAAAGTGCCTGTGACATCAAATTTTCATGATAAATCAAATTACATTTATGGAAAGGAAACATTGATACAATATTTTAAAAAGTAAATTTATGACACTGACATGAACGGTTGTTGAGATATGTGGTCATAAATTTCACTAAAAAGGCATTTCCACAATGACCATCAACACAAACAGCAGCGAGGATCTGATGTTTCTTTAGATGCATTTCAGTCACCATCACAGAGAGATGCAGCAGAGTCAGTAGAACAAAGTCACCTTTCATCAGATGGCGGAGCACAAGTGCTGCGGCCTGCGGACCTTGACCAGAGTCTATTTTTGTTGGATGCCGGAGCACAGCCAGAGTCAATATGCACGAATCTTACTGCACCACCAGGAATTCCAGATTTTCTAAAGAATTCGCTAAAGACAGAGTAGATCTTGCTATAATAGAGTTTTGACAAAAATTCAATCTGGAAGACTGAAGTCATTGGACGGCGCAGAGTTGGGGTGACCATGGATTAAGCCCTTCTCTCCATTCTCTGCTCCAATCAGCAAAATACTACTGTAATTCAGGTCTAGCTCCTTCCACATTCAGATTATATTCTTTTGCCTGGCAAACCTCTAAATTGTGCCTCGCCCATCACACCCCTCTGTATCCAGTCCACATTCAAACAGTCCTGGCATTCATAAACTTTTGTTTTGAACACCGCCATTTTAAACTCCCTTATATCAATCAATTTCTTCACAAAACAACACCTGTCTGAACCTGCTCCGAGCCTTTTTTCAAATCACGCAAATAAACTCCTCCTCAAACGTAATGCTAAGCATTCTATTCCTTGGCCCGATTCCCGAAGACCTGTTATGCACCCTATCCTCAAAAATCTCATTACAGGTCTTCTTTCTGCCTCGGCGGCATAACGCATTCGTCATCTCGATGCCTCCACGGCTCGAGTTATCATTATCATGCCTTTACAAGCTCAATCATCTTCCTCAGTGCCTCCGTGGCACGATCTGTCTTGCCTTTACAAGCTCAGTTATCATTTTCACTGCCTCGCACCCAGGCAGGCTCCCTATTCTCTTTCATTCCTCGCCTGACTCTTTTCACCCTCATGCGCTCGAGCGGCAACGCTCCTTCCCTCCTCTTTTCTGTCTAACTCATCCCTTTAATATGCCTGTCCAGTTCTCTCCATTCCCTTCCTTCTTCGTAAGCCTGTTCCTCCCCCTATTAATCTCGATTCATTCATTTACACCGCCTGATATTCCCTATGTCTAACATTGCATTATGTTTCAGCCTCGGCGCGGCCTGTGCCCTTTTGGGGGAAAGACATCTCTAATCCTAATCCTAAAATGCTCATTTAAGCTCATGTCATTGTCAGCGTTCGTGTCTTCCTCCGGGGTCCGAGCGCCAAAGAAATAAATATCTGCAAACAAACTTCTCTAATCGCCACCTATGTGTTTTCTCATTGTGAGTCTTTACAGGATTGAAGTGGAGTTTTGACGAAAATTTTGGAAAAGAATCCCCCCCTCCTCTGCCCCAAAATGACTAAACCATACGTCCCCGCCCCCAAAAATCAGCATCGAGTCCGATTTCCCTTTCACCCATAAACTTCAAGGCTCCGCTTTAGGACCTCCCTCACGGACCTCCTCACCCTTAAAGGAACTTTGACCCTTCTCCTCCCCCATTCCACCATCTGGCTTCCAGCTCCCCCCGTTCCCCTATCACGGGCCTCCACTCCCCCATCTTCATCCCAAGGGAAAAACATTTTCTAATTTAATCCTAAAATGTTCATTCAAGTCTGTATCCTCAGCGTTCGTGTCTTCCTCCGGGGCCCGAGCGGCAAAGAAAAAATTTCTGCAAATAAATTCTCAAATCACCACCTATGTTTTTTTCTATGTGAGTCTTTAGGGTTAAATTAAAAAATACACAATAATTTATAATCCCCTTTATGTATTAGCAGTTGAACTTTGGATAGTTATGGTTAAACAAAGGGATATAAACCGAGAAATTAAACTTAAAAGCCCAAATTAAGCAACAATGAATCGGGGAACAAAACACATGAAAATCTCCAAAAAAAAACAAAAAAATTGCAGTTTAATTTTCACAAATGAGTTGTTTTGGGGATTTGCTACCGCATTTATCACCGCTTTTTTTGCTTTATCGGGGAATGGTTTTTTGGGCTCCTTTGGGGTTTTTTCAGGGGACGGGAAAGGGAGCAGTAAAGTGAACCCAGGGTTACAGTAAATACAGAGTGAAACAACCGAGGGGAAGTGGCAGCATGGGGGCCCCGAGCAGGAAAATTTGGGATGACTTGATCTGAAAACACTACCTTGAATTTTTTTCAAAATTTATGTAGAAAATTTAAAAAAATTTTTTTTAAATAATTTTGCTGTGTAATTTATTTTATTTAAATGATAATGTTAATTTTTGATTATTAATAACAAGAATTATTCTTTCAGATTTTTAATTAATAACAATAACTGCCGATATCTAAATGTACTTTTGCAACATGAAAGTGTTCTTACCAGCTGAGCCTTGATCCGTTTACCAACAGCAGCAACAACCTTTTCTTTGGCGATCTTTTCCAATCAGATGCTCTGAACAGCGTGGCTATAGACTCTGCTTCAACGTTCTCCGTCTGTAAAATATCCCGACCTCTGACATCATTTCTCTTGTCAATTCAGAGGTTTCTTGTTCGAAGCAGTTTGCCGAGAAGTCCTCTAATCACAACTGGCAGTCCCTCGTCAGTTTTCCAGCTCTGATCCAGGCAGCTCTGATCCTCTTTGCTCCAGGAAAGTAGTGCAGACTAACAGCTGCTGTTGTGGTATTGCTGCCACCACCTGCAATGCACCGTTTCACCATATTAACCCTGTTTTTAACGCAACTTATCTTCTAACTGAACCGTTTATCATTGACGCTCACTCAGTGAATGACCGGAGACTTCCACCTAGATGTCATTTCCAGGGCGACTTTGGACTTGCAAAATGTAACATTAAAATATGCTGATTTTGTGTCAGAATTGTCTTTTTTCACATCTTGAATCATAATTACTGCCCAATTCCTTCAATATATAGATGTTTTTTTTTTATTTCTGCATTTGTGGGAAAAGCGTGTCACAGGCACTTTATAGAAGTGAGCAAATACTGCAGATAATCCAAATATTAAAATATGATAAAAGGTAAAACTGTGATCAGTAAATAAATCAGCAAATAAATAACTAAAAACATATCGTAATAGTACTAATCAAGGGCGTAACTTTGGGTCTAGCATTGGAGGGGTTAAGCTGTCTGCCTAGTTATTTATTTATTGAGTGATTTACTTTTGTAAATGGAGTCAGGCAAATTTGCCGTTCCTGTTTTACAAATTCATTCATATGTTTTTACTGTTTTTACTTAACTTTCCTGTTTTCTTTGTATTTACCATGCAGTTTTTCTATTCCACATCAGTTCAGCAATTAATAAAAAACTTACTTTTACTTCATCTTTTTTCTAACACAGAACCAAATATTTTACATTTTTAGAGCACCTTCATATTTATGAATGCTGCATTGTGGTGTTTCGGGGGTCTGGAATTGATTATTTGTATTTCAATTGATTTCAATGATTCCACATACGAATAATTCCAGTTAAGAGCTCCATCGTGGAACAAATTAACTTATAAATCAGAGGCACCATTTTTAGGGTCCGAACCATTGGGGTCTTTAGCCCAGGCACTAAATTATTTAATTTTCTTCAGACAGCAGCCCAGTTTATAAGTCACTTAAAGTTAAAGTAACACAGGACATGTTGTACCAGCTCTCTGCCTTGGCTGGGTTTTCATTAGTGAAAATTATTGTGAATCAAACAAAAAAGCTTCACAAATATTTGACTTGATTTTAATTTTTTGTTAGTAGTTGACGTGAGGAGAACAGTTTCATAACTTATGAAAAACCATTTGGCTGAAGCAGATAACACTTTTTTTATTTTTTTTATTTCACTCTCTCACTCTTTCCCACCCCCGAGGCTCCATTGTCATAATTTCTTACATTTATAAAAAGAAAACTGGTATAATATAAAGTTGTATGTAGGTATTACATTGAGTAAAACGGTTTCCTTGTTTAATGAGTTTAGTTTGTATATTACATATTACATATATTATTCAGAGAAATAAAACAGTTACCTAATTAATGATCCACGTGTGATTAACTATGATTTATTTATTATTAATTCTGCACCTTTAAAAAACCCAGAGCTGTATGTTTAGGATCAGAAGATATGAAAGAGAATAGAGAGGGTTACTTTTGCTCTTTCTACTGTGTCGTACTGGCTCCAGGAGATATTTTCCTGGTTTATTGAGAAACACATGTTTCTGTCTACACATAGAACTGGACTATGGGACCGGCTGCATGTGGTGATATGAAGGACTGTTTAATGATTTAAGTAACTTTAAGATTAAATGCTTTGATTTTGACTAAGGTAAATGATCAATATTTTTCACACCATGATGCAGATCCAGCTAGAAGCTCACAGAGAGTTTTCCTACTGTTTTCTATCGGGCCAGGCCATTTAACTCTACCTGTAGTCCCTCATCATGACCCTGATGATGCTCATTAATGAACCTCCACCTCATGTCTTGCTGGCTAACTTACAATTAGCCCATTCTGAGCCAGCTCTCAGGTTTAACGCTACCCTAAGTCTGGGTTAAGTTACTCTGCTTCCACCTCTTCATGGGCGCACACACCTACCAGGCTCCGACTCTCTGGTTGGCTCCGTGGCTGCTTTGAAATGAGCCGTCTCCCCTATTGTAGCCCTGTTTGATACGCTTAGTGTAACTTTTCGGGTGATTAATGAGGGAGGCCGACGATCCTGGACTGAACAACCATTCTGGATTTCTCCAGAATGGACAAATTGCCAGTCCGCCTGAGCCTGTGCGCTTAGTTGCGCAGTCGTGGTACCGCGTGTGCACAAATAACCACTTTTTGTCTTCTTTTCTAATAGACTCATTGTCAGGTTAGGTGGAGCGGGCAGTGATTATCTGGAACACAATAGAAACAGATCTGATTGTTTTGAAATAAAAATGTGAAATATGTAATTTTTGGGCTTGGACTCCTAAAAGTCTTCTTTCCTGAGATTCGGGGCTGTTCTGAAACATCTGGAGCTTCAGCCCCAGACGTCCCAGTGACTGTTGACAGGTCGGGGGGTGGGGGGTGGGGTGGTCGGGGGGGGTGTTGGGGGATGGGGGGTGGTGGGGGTTACATTACCAGATGATGATGCTATTTTGCTGGCAATAGAAATTAAAAGAAAATCAACAAGTTATTCATGCAGAATTTATTTGTAAATCGAAATGATGTTATTTTATTGGTAGGGGTTATATTGACGGGATGAATTTATTGGGTGGGTCATAATCCTCCTAACCCCTCCACAAAATGAGCCCTTGGTAATAATAGTAATAATAGAGGGGCATCAGTCTATTGTACGATGCCCATGTGGGGTGTCAGGGGGCAGCAACAATAGCTATCTCAGGAGCCTCTACCATCCACAGAGTTATTATACAGGAGAGGAAGGACATCCTGTAACTGATAAACTCTGAGCCAGTTTTCAAGGTTAGAATCTGAAAGAGAGCACATAGAGTTAGTAACAGAAAAAAGCTCATTTCAATCGCCATGGTTAGGGGGGGAAAAAGGGTTAAAACACAAAAAGATAGGGGCCCATGTGGATCATCGGGTAGAGGGTGAGCATTAAGTTGTTGCCAGCAGAAGCTTGGACGATCACCTCCCCGGGAAGGGGTTTTCCACGGTAGACACAGAGTCAGGCCAGGTGTAGCTTCTAGGAAGAGAAAAGAGAGAGAACAAAGTTAAAAGCTGAAATAACAGCAAAAAATGCAAAATTGGAGAGTAGTGTGAAAAATGTGGGGAAAGAGGGGAAAGTGGTCATTATGTCCTCCAGCAGCTCCGGCCTATAGCACAAAAAACTAGCGAGATAGCTCAGGATAACCAAAGCCACTCTAACTATAAGCTTTCTCAGAAAGAACGTTTTTAAGCCTAGCCTTTTTAAAAGTAGACAGTTTGTCCAATCTAGAGCCCCCTGATGGCCATTTTTATACTAAAAAAACCACAACGATTGGGATACCTCTCCTGTCAGATTGACCTAAAATTTGGGAAAAAAGAGGGGGCAATACAGGTAGCAGAAATTTGGGGGGTGTGTTTGCATCTAACCATAACTGAGCCGGTTTTGGGGGAAACCTGGACTCCCTTACTCCACCAAGAGGGAGGGAAAAAAGACGGAGGAAAAAATAAGGAAAATAGGCTCAGGGTAAAAACCCAAGCCAAAGTAATAAAGGCTCTATCAAAAAAAAGGGAAGGTTTTTTAAGCCTAGCCTTAAAATAGACAGGGTGTCTGCCTCACGGACTAAAAAACTGGGGGTGGTTCCACAGGACAGGAGCCTGATAACTAAAAAGGATCTCCCCCCATTCTACTTCTAGAGACTCTAGGAACCACCAGTAAACCTGCCAGTCTGAGAACGAAGGCTCTGGTAGGGGAAAATATGGGGAAAAAATCAGATCGCTGATGTATGATGGAGCTAGATCATTTAAAGGGCTTTATAGTGAGGGGGAGAATTTTAAATTCTATTCTGGATTTTTAAAAGGGGCCAATGAGGGAAGCTAAAGTAGGGGAAAAAATTGATCCCTCTTTTTTTTTAATTTTTTTAAAACTCTCGCTGCAGCCATTTTGAATCAGCTCAAGGCTTTTAAAACTCCATTTGTGGACATCCTGATAGTAACGAATTACAATAGTCCAGCCTTGAAGTAACAAATGCATGGACTAGTTTTTCAGCGTCACTCCTGGTAGGATATTTCTAATTTTTGGCAATGTTCCGGGGGTGAAAGAAGGAATCCTAGAAACCTTTTTTAATATGGGATTTAAATGACATGTCCTGGTCAAAAGTAACCCCAAAGGTTTTACTTTATTACCGGAGGTCAATTTAATGCCATCCAGGTTTAAGTGATTGACTAAGCAGTTTCTTCTTCAAAGACGACAACTTCTGTCTTGTCTGAATTTAGAAGCAGAAAATTAAACTCATCCAAGTTTTTATGTCTTCAAGACATGCTTGTAGTCTATCTAACTGGTTGGGCTCATCAGGATTCATGGATAAGTAAAGCTGAGTATCATCAGCGTAACAGTGAAAATTTATTCTATGCTGCCTGATAATTTTACCTATTGGAAGCATATATAAAGTAAAGAGAATTGGCCCAAGTACTGAACCCTGTGGTACTCCACAATTAGCCCTGGAGTTTAAAGATGATTTATCATTTACATGAACAAACTGGAATCTGTCAGACAAATAAGATTTAAACCAGCCTAGCACTGTTCCCCTGATCCCTACAGCATATTCCAGCCTTTCTAAGAGAATATTGTGATCGACTGTATCAAATGCAGCACTGAGATCTAACAGGACAAGTACAGACACAAGTCCATAATCTGAGGCTAGAAGAATATCATTAGTGACTTTCAGCAGAGCTGTTTCAGTGCTATGACGAGCTCTGAAGCCTGACTGAAACTCTTCAAACAGGTCATTGCTGTGTAAATGCTCACACATTTGTGTCATTGTTACATGATTTCCAAAATGAATTTGTAATTTTAAGCACCTTTTACATCATAGTTTCACAATACATATGTAACCAAACTGATATGTCAGGGAGGACCTTAACATATCAATTTGTCGTTTCACATTATCAGTCTTCCAAGATCACTGACCCTGTGTGCTTTCAGCTAATAGCTGTGATTACAGATTCAAAGGGGCATGGCTTCACCTCTAGTAGGATTTCCCCTCGGGGTTTTCCACAGGACTGAGTTTAGTGTCCTCATCCTGATATTCCAAATGCATTCAGAGCTTAAAATATAAGCAAAATTGGTATGCACTGTCCCGTCCTGAATCTGCTATCTGCATCAGATTCTGCTGATCAACATATTTCTGAAATTGGATGGAAGATGGAGGATGATATGTCTCCATTCTGTGTACACTGAACAGCTGCTACCACTGTCTTTGTGCTATATAACATCTCACTCATTTTGTAACCCTTTGCAGTTTATAGTTGTTGTTACAGGTTTTTTACTACCTCCTGCGGTGGATGAGGGTGTGATTGGCGTCTTCAACCCGGCATCCTGTGTCGGGACCTTTCAGTTGATTGCGAGGCATAATAAATACAGTGGAGAGAACAAGTATTTGATACACTGCTGATTTTGCAGGTTTTCCCACTTGCAAAGCATGTAGAAATCTTCAATTTTTATCATAGGTATTCTTCAACTGTGAGTGAAGGAATCTAAAACAAAAATCCAGAAAATCACATTGTGCGATTTTATAGTAAATGATTAGCATTTTAATAATTAGCTTTTTATTTCTTGCTCTGCTCTCGGTGGAGGACGCACGTGTTTTCTCTCCCTCCCTCTTGCCTGCTTCTGCATTTGCTTTTGTCTGTGTTTTTCTCAGAGCCTCACTTTACATATCTTTTGAACTTGCAAACTATGGATTCGTCCAAAGACATGCCTGATAGGTTAATTGGTCACTCTAAATTGCCCTTAGGTGTATGAATGAGTGTGTGCATGGTTGTTTGTGTGTTGCCCTGTGATGGACTGGCGACCTGTCCAGGGTGTACCTCACCTCTCGCCCATAGACTGCTGGAGATAACCACCAGCTCCCCCGCGACCCACTATGGAATAAGCGGTAGAAAATGACTGATTGACTGACTGACTGACTATGGATTTGGTCAGCTGGTCTCTCAACGCAGTTGATCACATTTTTTCCACGAGAAGACAGGGTAAAGGAGAACCCTCTTGCCCAGCCTGTACATTCTTCTCTGGATACACAATGGATTCCTGGCAACAGTGGTAGATTGTGTGCTTGCCTACATTGTCGGTTAAATACAAGAACACAAATCCTTCTTGTTTCTGGTTTACTAGAATTCATTTCAGAGAATTAGTGTTAAAATTTATAGTTAAAGCCCCTCAATATATTTTCAGACCTGTTAAAGCTTTTAACCTTAGCTTGGACTCTAAGGGTGTCTAACTGGAGATTATTAGGATTTTTTATACTTGATTTAAAACCTGATATAATCACTGCTATGAAGCAGCCACACCCTGTACATGGATTGAGTTTCCCTAGTTTAAACATTCAGTTTAGAGTGCTGGCTTCTTTAAAAGGCAGAAAAAGAGTTGTTTAAATTTGGATGTGCTTATATCTGGAGATTTTGATTATGATATTTTGCTTTCATGCCCTTTTTCACAGTATTTTATGTCTGTTGTCTGCAAATAAATCAGAATTAACATAACTTGCTCATTGTTTCAATATACTGCAAAAAATGTAATTGAATAAGTTACAGCCAAATGTTGTGAAACATCAGTTTATCTCAAATATCCTTTATGTAGGGTTGATGCATTATTTTTTAAACGACACTCTGAAACAAGAAATTCTTGTCGGCAAGATGATGGTGTGTAAGTGTAAGTGTGTAAGTTGTATTTTGTTGAGCTCTTGGCACCAAAACTCAATATTACCTTCTTTCAGCGTATGACGTTAAACCAAGAAATACACCTGTCTTGACCCAATTTTATCTACATTTGAAGCCTTAGGTCATTTGAGATACCCAGGTCAGCTAGAAAAAGCAACACTAGTGGTAAAAGGAAAACTATGTCAGCATCTCGGCTAACAAACACAAGACAGACTGTATATGCACCCACCACATGAAGTAGAATTCCCGCTGCTGCCGGTCAGTCCTAGAAACCTGCTCTAGCTAAACTCCATGATACAGAAAATGCACTTATTTCAGACAATGTTTTTGCACACTAGCCAACTTGATTAACTCAAGAAGTGACATGCTTGGGAGAATGGTGGATGCTATTTGGAATAAAAGTGCTGAATGAAAAGATGACTGTCACTGACAATCTAATTTGAGGCTGTAGGGGCCACCAGAGGCCGAAAGGGAAAATGTACGAGCAGAAGTCATTAACAGACCTTAACCATTACTGCCATCTGAGAAATCGAGCCAAACTTTCAGACGCAAAAGATGTGGCCCATTGAACACAGAGAAAGCGCTTGACAACCTGAAGCCTCACCATATCATCAGGTTCATCTCCTGGTGATACAAGCAGTTGTGGAAAGCAGTGAAGAACAGTGCTTTCCTACAGTTGAAGGCTCTGTGCTTTAAGGAGGACCTGACCATATAAGAAAGAGAAACAAAACTTTGCGACCAAGAATAAGAGAGCATGAGATGAGGGGAAGATGGCCTACTTTGTGGAAGGAAGAGGTTTTATCAATAGTTCAGACCTATGAAGGAAGGACAGAACGTCTTTATACTTAAGGAAGAGGAGCAGCAGTGCCTAGTTCCCAATGTCCTCAGGTTGGTTCACTCCCATTGGAATACAGTGGGAAATCCGTTCATTTGGAATAGCAGCTCCATATATGATTATAAATTTCAAGAATTAGGAAAAAACAAAAAAACTATTAAAGAAATTTTGTTATGGTAAAATAAAAGTTTTACTTGTGTAAGTGCTTAATCTACATGGTTCTTATTAGTTGGTGCTGACCTCAACTTTTCACATTCAGTCCACTCATGGTGTACTTAAGGTACTATTCGTTAACTGTTTAAAACTGTTGAATCTCTTTTCTCTCTCTTAATGCAACAGGTTTATGAAACAATGTTAAATGCAAAGCTTAATTTCTCTTTGCCAAACAGTTCAGAACAGACCTTTTTTGAAACAAGCTTATCTCCTTATCAGCAGCCCCAGAATCTTCTACAGAGGTGTTGTTGAGTGTTCTAACTTACTGTTCATCTGTGTGGTACTCCAGTTACAGGATGTCAGATAAAAAGGCCCTACAGAGGATAGAGCAGCTGAGAAGATCATTGGATTTTTTCTACCCTTTGTCCAAGAGAATCTTTCAACACTGAATGGATTTAATGCGAAATAATCTTGAATTAATAAAGGATATACTACTACGCTGGTTATCTAAACTCCTAAACTATTTTACTGTTAAGAGGCGAAATTCTTGAGATCTCCATTGATAAATGGCTTCTGGGTACAAACAGAACACACAAATCTTATTGCATTAATGGATAAATTTAACCTTGAAGATGTATAGAGTAAAAATATGGTAAACATGGAGCAATAAAACAGGCTCAAGTCAGAAAAAGAATTGATTTCCTTTTATCCTAGTAGGTATATTTCTGACCCACATGCAGTAAACCACTAGGAGACCTAAACAAGTTTAAAGGTTTGTTAAAACTGGCAGGAGAAAGGGAAATCAGGTCCAAGAGGGGTCCAGGGTTCAGAGACTGGTTGCTGCAAGGAGAGGGAAGATTAGATTAGCAGAGTGAAGCAGACATACTGGTTCTGGTGACTGGTCCGGAATACCAGGAGGGTCTCTCAGAGTCTGAGGCGGTTCTGTGTGAAATGAACTTAGGCAGGTGATCTTACTTAGAGAGCATTCAGGCAGGAACTTGGATCTCACCTTTTTTATATATATACATATATATATATATATATATATATATATATATATTGCAGCACTAGAGGCCTTTTATTTTTATTTTTTTGATAGGAGGTAGACAGGAAAGAGGGGCAAAGAGAGGGGGAGACATTCGGCAAAGGTCGCCAGGTCCCAGACTCCAGCTGCGTCGAGGACTAAAGCCTCTGGACAAGGTCGCGTGCTTAACCCCTACAACACCAGCCCCCCACCCAAGCTTGGATCTAACCTTGAAGAAATAAGCAACTAGACAAAGATTCACACATGGAGGCTAGCAGTATCATAAAGAATGACAGTCAGGTATCGATTGGTTGACAGCCAGCTCCTCCTATGCTTCTGCTGATGAGGTCAGATTGAGTGCAGCAATGCTGCATGAGCTGCTCAGCCCTGCCCTCAGGAAAACCTGCAACTCCAGAGAGACAGGAGAAAGCACAATCGCAGAACCACAATACAGATCCCTGACATTTCCAAGGGTTTTAGTGAAAATGACATTCATGTGAACATACACCCCACTCTCCTTACGGATCATAAAGCTATTTATATCAAGATAAAACTATCTACCCTTCAATCAGGTGCTGCTCAATCAACATATTGCAAATTTCACAGCTCATTTATAGCAAATGGGGTAGTTAAAAAGGGAGGGATGCACTTGATTTCTCACTTTTGGTCTAAAGCTAAAAAAAGAGAAAGAATTTGGTGTCAACTGGAAACTCCTGGAGCTTGAGCTTAGTACATTCTTTAGAAAATTCAGTAGAGATTTAGTTACATTTAGGAACTAGAACTATATGTGGTGTCAACAATCACTTCTTTATCTAGTAAAACCCCAGACACACTATCAGAGGAAGAAAAACTTCTTCAACTATTAAATTTGCAGATTAAATTGGATGAACAGCCAAAGGTGCATTTGTCAGGTCCAGAGCAAGATGGCTAGAGGAAAAGGAAAAAAAATCTCATTCCTTTTTTATCTGGAAAAGCATCACGCCAATTTCAACAGTATCGCTAAGCTAAATTTGAATGTGACACTTACAGATGATTATAAGAGAATCTGTATGCTGCAGTTGATTTTGTGCAGAACTATATAGCTCCAACATTTGTCAGAGGTCATCAGATGCCTTTTCAAACTTCTTAACAGTTAAAACCATTGCTGAAGATGAAATGAAGCTGTTAGATGGTCCTCTTACAATGTAGGAGGTTAAAGATGCAGTCGTTTTAATTAAATGTAATAATAAAAGAGTACTGGATTCAGTAATTGAACATACACAGTCAGTGTTAATGTCAAAAATACACATGACAAACAACCTTGGGTGAGTTATGGAAATTCTGGATTACTCCGATATCTGAGATGATAATGGTTGTGTTTTTTTCTTTGATTCTGTGGAGCGTAATTCAGATTCAGATTCAGTCTCTCCAGTGCAATAAGTCTGGGCTGTCCTGCCTCTCCATACCTCTTTTTGATAGTGGCAAAACCTATCGCATGTCATTTTAAAAATAGTGCTGAAGGCATCTCTCTCCTTTGGTAAAAAACTGATTTTAACACAATCAGCAGATGACACAACAACCTTTCTGTAGTCATTAATACAGTTCTGGAGTTCCCAAGGGCATCTGGTTTGACTCTAAGTATTAAGAAATGTAAGTTTATGCCTTACATTTCAAAGATTTAAGAGCCCTGTTTAAGAATAATATTACAAGACGAGCAGTTGTTCTTTCACATTTAAACAGGTTTGTGGATGGAATATGATGAAAAAGGATCTTGTCAGGCTTGGTATGGCGGAGGACCCCAGAATGCAGACGGACAGGAAGCATCGGTGGTGAGTAATATGGTTTAATAAAACAAAATAACTACAGACGGTGAAGGCAAAAACAGGCATGAACAGGCCTGGCATGAAGAACAAGAACTGGCAGAAAACAAAGTGACATGATCCAAAATGTTTCCGCGAGGAATGAACAGAACAGAGCTGTATATATGGAACAAGAACAATGTGAAAAGAGGAGACTGATTTGCTTAGTGCAGGTGAACCGAATAAAGTTAATTGACAGACAGGACAGAACACAACGTGACTGGAGCAAAACAAAAATTCAAGGATACAAACTAATAGAAACATAACTAGAAAAATATGAAACTAAAACCAAAACACAAAGTTCATGCGGGCGACCAGGACGCAGGCACAAAGTTCAGGTGGGCGCCAGGACCTGCAACACAGAATCCTGGCCGGTCGGCGGCGATGGCGTGGAGGCGTAGAGACCGTGGAGGCCGGCGGCGAAGGCGAAGACAAGGAGGCCAGCAGAGACGTAGAGACCTTGGCGGCCGGCGACGAAGGGACTGACGGTTTGGAGGCCGGTAGAGACCTTGGCGGCCGGCGACGAAGGAACTGACGGTCTGGAGGCCGACAGAGACGTAGAGACCTTGGCGGCCGGCGACGAAGGAACTGAGGGTCTGGAGGCCGACAGAGACGTAGAGACCTTGGCGGCCGGCGACGAAGGAATTGATGGTCTGGAGGTCGGCCGAGCAGAGTAGAGGTCCCTCCAGATACTCGGTGGAACTCTGGAGTCTTGGAGTCCGGCTTGGAGTCCACGCTACCTGGCGATCCCTCAGAGGCTAAAGCAGAGCCTGCGGGACCCTCAGAGGCTGAAGCAGAGCCTGCGGGACCCTTGGAGGCCCGAACGAGGACAAGCTGCTCCTTAAACCCCTCAGAGACAGGATCCGGCGGCGCTTCCTCCTCGAACCCCTCATCTCTGGGTTCAGAGGCCAAGACGAGGATGAGCTCCTTCTCGAACCGCTTAGGAACAGGCTCAGGCGGCGGTTCGTCCTCGAACCCCTCGTCGCAGGGTTCAGGAACCAGGACAAGGACCAGTCTCTGGCTGAACCCCTGGAAGGCCTTTAGACCAGGAGCAGGAGCTGAGGCGTCGCCGAGACCCTCAGAGACTTGAGCAGGAGCTGAGGGGTTGCTGAGATCCTCAGTGGCGAGAGCAGGAGCTGAGGTGTCGCCGAGACCCTCAGTGGCGTGGGCAGGAGCTGAGGCGTCGCCGAGACCCTCAGAGACTTGAGCAGGAGCTGAGGCGTCGCTGAGACCCTCAGTGGCGAGAGCAGGAGCTGAGGTGTCGCCGAGACCCTCAGTGGCGTGGGCAGGAGCTGAGGCGTAGCCAAGACCCTCAGAGACTTGAGCAGGAGCTGAGGCGTCAGACAGTCCCTCAGTGGCAAGAGCAGGAGCTGAGGCGTCGCCGAGACCTTTAGTGGCTTGAGCAGGAGCTGAGGCGTCACCGAGACCCTCAGTGACGTGGGCAGGAGCCGAGGCATCGCTAGGACACTCAGTGGCGTGGGCAGGAGCTGAGGCGTCGCCGGGACCCCCGATGACTTGAGCAGAGGCGTCCCTCTTCCGATGTCCTCTGCGGCGTGTGGAGGAGGTTGAGGCAGACTTGGGCGGCACAATGGCGGCGCTCTGGAGACATGACGTGGGCTGAGCTGAAGCTGCTTTCTGGAGCCTTGGCGACGGCTGAGCTGCAGCGGCGCTCTGGAGCCTTGGCATGGGCTGTTCAGTAGCAGAGCTCTGGAGACCTGGAGACTTGGAGAGGATGCAGGTGGGCAGCAGTAAAACTGCCTTATTGCTGTCAGGTGACGTGACATGGACTGAGCTGCAGCACCGCTCTGGAGACATGACGTGGACTGAGCTGCAGCACCACTTTTGTGGCTTGGTGTGGGTGAAGATGGACGGCAGTAAAACTGCCTTACTGCAGTCTCATAATCCCTCTCCATCTGCATGATTCTCTCCATCAGCTCAGGAGAGGAATACATGAGAGAGGTCCTTCTGAAGCCCTTTATCTGGCGTGCATAAAACCTTAAACGCTCCTCCAGCTCGTCAGGTGTTGCCTAAGAACACCGGGCTGGAGCGAGCAAAGACGGCATGGGTGGACCTGGAGCTAGCCTGGGAGACGGTGCTGTGGCAGACGAAGACATGGGAATACTCGGTGCAACCCCCACATCAACTGGCAGGGAAACCACTGCTCCAGACGTCACAGCAGCGGCCATGGGAGACTCCTCCTCGCCGGCTGAAAAGCAGGGAAAGGCTCCACGCCGGCGTTTTCTGCGGCGGGAGGAGGACGTGGGCTTCTCTGCCAGATCAGGGTGCGCACTCAGGGAAGCAGGTGGAGAATGGCGGTGAACCGCCTCACACTCCATCTGCTCCAGCAGTAGTGGAGAGGGCAGAACCTCCAGATTGGCCGGCAGATGTCTCAACGCCTTCTCCATCTGCTGCTGAACCCAGCGATCACTGGCGCTCTCCTGCTTACCGTCTGCGAGGTCCAATTTTTGCGGAAACATTCTGTCAGGCTTGGTATGGCGGAGGACCCCAGAATGCAGATGGACAGGAAGCATCGGTGGTGAGTAATATGATTTAATGAAACAAACTAACTACAGATGGTGAAGGCAAAAACAGGCATGACAGGCTTGGCATAAACAACAGGAACTGGCAGAGAACAAAGTGACATGATCTGAAATGTTTTCGCGAGGAATGAACAGAACAGAGGTGTATATATGGAGCAAGAACAAGGTGAAAAGAGGAGACTGATTTGCTTGCAAAACAGAAATTCAAGGATACAAACTAATAGAAACCTAACTAGAAAAACATGAAACTAAAGCATGACCAGATCCAAAAACCTAACCTAACAAAACATGAACTAGAAGACAAAAACTAAAGCATGACCAGGAAAATAATAAACAGAAGCATGATTCAAAACCTTAACTGTGAGAAACAGATGACAGAAAGCCTGCAACCAAAAACCAAACAACCCCCAATCATAACAGGTCTGGCTTCTGCCGTAAAGATATCTGATAACAAACAAAATTAAAGAAATCTCGTACAAAATTATCCATAATATCTATCCTGCTAAGGTGTATGTTAAAACTATACTCAAAATAGAAATTGACGTTAACTGTTGTTTGTGTGATAAATGTCCTGAAACTGTTGTTCATCCGTTTTGGTATTGTCCATTTGTTAATTAATTCTGGCAGACACAATGTGACTTTGTTCACAATAACATTGAAGAATATTCTGCTTTATTGAGGGAGAATGTGTTGTTTGGCCTCAATGAAAACGGTGTACAAAAAAACAATTCTGACTACCTCAATCTTCTATTAATCCATTAATGTCAAAATGTCACATTCATTTTAGCAAATACTCTGTGAATTAAACCATGCTTTACTATTTTCCCTAATGAGGTCAATTAATATACTGAGAGAATTAAAGACTGAGAAAAAAGACACTTAAAACATTGAGGTATGTGCTGCAATGACTGTATTACTAGAACCGTCAACCACCCAAGCATTTCTTTCTTCTTCAGATCTCCCTTGGACTATTTACTATTTTTGTTTCTGTTACTTAAGAACTATGGTATTAGGTAGTGTATAAATATGTTTTTTTTTAAATCCTCAGATTGTACTGTAAGCAGTCCACAGTTCTAAATAAAGATTATAATAATAAAAAAAAGGAATTTAGAGTTCCTTATTTCACCACACAGTGGTGCTGTGGCTCAGGATTTCATATAACACAGTGACATTAAAGCTATGCTTTATACAAATCTGTACATTCAATTTTAAACAGAAATCTCCTTACATTTCTACATTTTTTCATTATTTATTAAACATATGATAAGTGATCTGAGTGGAGCTATGGAAATAAAAGTGCCAGAGAGGTTATTTGAGCTCCTGCAGCTGATGTTATTTTCTAAACATGACTTTCTTTTCTTTTCGCACACTTAGTGCTTCTTCCCCAACAGAAGGCTGGCAATATGCTGGAATATGTAGGAAATAAGGAAGGTGTTCAGACTTCAAAAGCAAATTATGTTGCTTTTATCACAGCACTTTCCCATTGATAACAAGGGTTGAACCCTGATTTTAAACTGCAGGACAACCTTAAAATACAGATTCAAAACACAGCTCATGTCTTTCTTCCATTCTGCTCTTCAACAGGAACAGAAATTAAAATTTCAGAGGCAAAGGGTGAGATTGACACTTAGATATGTTTGGCGAACTTGTGGAAAGGTCATGCCAAAGAGCGGCTCCAAATGTCAAACATGCGTCTCTGAAGTTTAAGCCTTTGTAAGATCTGATAATGTGATTTTTTTCTGACTTCAAAAATGTCATTACTCATATTTTGGGGCAGACAATTTTTTATTAAATTTTAGTTGATGTTACTTGGGCATTGGACACCCAGGCAAATTAGTCAAATAATAATAACTATCCTCACTTAAGCACTAACAAATCAAATGAAAAGCAACCTGCACTAATGATTTAGTTAAATTAATAGAAATAACTAATGCTACATTATTTCTTTATGAATTGTGTATAATTATGTTGGACACAGAGGAAATGCTTGCTAGAAAAAAGTCTGTTTAATATTTCAAACTTGTTTAAGAAAACCAGAAAATGTGTTATTGTAATTTCCAAACAAAAGGCTTTAAGCTGCTCTCCTGCTATTTTATTATTTATTTATTTTGGATGTATGTTAATGTATCTTTTTGTGTCAGAGTAGAATGTATTTACATTTAAAATAACAGTTGACCACAGTGCTTCACAATTGCACCAAAAACCATAAAATACCCACTACAATATAGAAAAATAGAATAACTGTAATAAAAATGAACAAAAGAAAAGCTAAGACTTCTAATAACTATTCTGTGTTTCATAACCAATCAATCAAGGGCCAAGGAAAAGAGTTTGAATTTTTAATAGACATTGAAAAGATTCTATGCTCTTATGGGTACGGACATGTAGAGGTAAGTTATTTCACAGTCTTTAGGCAGACACAGCGAATGCTTGACCACCTTTACATTATACAGTCTAAACTTACTTGGGTCCAATTGGGTCCAATTTTCAAAAGACCCATTTTGTGAAACCTCCAGTCATGTCGTGTAGAAATGTTGGTGTTGCTCATGATGTGAAAGTTCAGTGCTCTCCGAGTGCCCTCATTTGGAAAGATAATTAATAGCTAAATAACTAGAAAATATGGTTAAATTCCCCTGCCATGTCAATCAGTTGAAGCACTTGCTGAGGTGAGTGAATCTTCATTAGTGTAGACAGAATGTTGGCATAGCATACAATGGAAGTTTTGCTGAAGTCAATGCGACAACATTTGTGTAGCACTTACTTTCATTGCACTGGTACATACAGTATTTTCGATGTTCATGCCACAGACTTTTTCCTAATATACAAAGACATCCATGCCTACCTGGCTTAGCTGGAGATCATAATAGAGTTGCATTCACAGTATGAGTTGCACAGGAAAGGAAATGCAGGAACATTATTTGCATAAGGTTACACATCTTTATGTTCCATTGAATTTCAAACTATTGCTGAAGAGCAAAGCCTCCTATTTGCAGGATTTTCTGATTGGTGGATTTTACTTAAGATGTTAACAAATATGACTGCTTATTTTCCTTCTGTCACAAAAAAGTATCACTCTTTCTTGTGACAGAAAAGTAACCTGATTAAAAAGAAACGCCAATCAAGTTTTTTCAGAACATGTTAAAACACAATAACCACCATTTTTAGTATTACTATTGAGAACCAATAATGTGACAGGGTAATTAAAATACAAAAATTACAAAAACAAACAAACAAACAAAAAAACCTCACGATGTAATTAGGAGATTCAAACCTCAATAGACCAAATTGATATATCCAAATGTGACAAACACACTGTATTAATTAACAGGCAATAAGAAAAAAAGTGTTATAAAAACTGTTAATATCTTTCTTGGGTTGCATTTGTTCAGTTGCTCAGAAAGCAATGTGTGTGTATCAACTTGGGATGTAACAGTGGTCGGGGACGTATTTCAAGCAAATATAACTGACCTTTTTATGCCCTTGGTGACCTTTCGAACCACAATCTCGTTTTTAACTGTGATAACCACCTGAGACCCTATACAGACGGAAAGGGTATTATAATGGTATGGAATGCAATTGTAATGTGGCAAATGTCACTGTTTAAGAGGTGAATCTCTAGGGCAAGCATCTGCTCACCACTCACACAGGTAAAAGAGCTCTTTGAGGCTTTATTTACATGAAACAAAAGAAGTAATTCTCCAATTTTGGCGATTGCGTCCTGTAGGACTTCCTAATTTAGGAGTCATCTTTTAGAGGTAAATGTTCAAACACAGATAGCCATGTATTATGATAATCTAATGCTAAAATAGGTTCAAGACAATCTTTCAAATAGACTAATAACTATCACGCGAACATTGTTGCATAAACACGAGAAACCCTTTTGAAACAATGTTTCCAGGATAAACAAGACACAAGCAAAGGGTGCATAGTGATAGAGACCTCTTTTGGTAATGATTAGCGCTGTATGTTTTTGTAATTAGAAAACAAAGTAAATTTATGTGAACCCCTGCTCCTCAGGGTATGTTGTTCCGCACAATTTTAAGTTCCTCTTCACTCAAACGCACAAGATTTCTACAGATTGAAGTACCTCAGCAGCTTGCCATTGAGTAACGTAGAGAGCTTTAATAATGCTATTTTAAACCATTGCTGGCAGCACGTGACAGTAAAGGGAAAGCCCAAAAAAATACCCCTTTGGGAATTTAAGTAACAGGAAGGGGGGGAAAAAAAAGTTTTTGGTTAATTACATGCCCTCCCAGTATGAAAAAAAAATGTGCCTTTTAAGCTTTAACAGGGGCCTAAAACTTTGCGGTATGTTTTTCCAGTTTAAACTTGTTCGATTATGGAAAGTTTGACATATGGTAAAGTTTTTGGTCAGATAAAAAGGGAAAAGGGAAAAAAACTTTTGCTCCTTTTTGTAGAAGAAAAAATTATATTTCTTAAAAAAAAATAAATTTGAAAAAATCCATCTTTTCAAAAGGGGGGGCAAAAACATTTCTGCGGGGAAAAAATAAAAAAAAAAAAAACCAAAAAAAGAAACGGGTTTGAAAACCCCACAAAAAAGAAAACAATGCAAAAAAGGAATTTTAAACAAAGAAAAAAGGGAAAAAAAAAACAAGAAAAGGGCATGGATTACTGGTGTGAGGATTGCGAAGGTGTAGGTAAATGAATGACAAAAAATAGATGGTGACAAGGTGATCTGAGGATGAAATGAGGATGGTGCTGAGGACATCTAGGGGCAGTAGCAGGTAACAAAGAAACTAAATTTAGACTCAGACACCGAAAAGCAAGTAACAAAAACAAAAAGAAACAAAACAAGAAACAAACCATTAAACCTCCAATAAAACAAAATAATCAACCAAGTATTTACTTAAGCCAAACAAACTCAAATCTTAACCACAATGCATAAAGAAATAGTTATCTAAGCAAAACAATCTTTTCTTGAGCAGTTAAAAACCTATTGTGTTTAATCTGTATGATTATTACTTCTTTACTCAAAAGTGTTTTCATAGGGCTGCTAAAACACATTTCGTTGTAATGTATGTTTGCACACTGCAATGACAATAAAGTGAATTCTATTCTGTTGTTGGTGTACTGTCTCTGAATTCATGTCAGCTGCATCCATGCTATTAGCCAGTTAGCAGGTCAGTCATATTTTGTTAAGCCAGTCTTTAAAAATCTAAGCTAATGCTAATTTCCACATGCATGGCTTGCAAAATTGTACCATAGATTGTGTGCATTGTTTTGGTATTCAAATAAAATAGGGTTTTCCCTAAAAAAATTAGATTTTCTTCCTTTTAAAATGATGTTCATGGTAAAATACAGACTGTATTGGCTGTTGCAACTCCCTGACTGTGTTAGGTGACCTGCAGACAGTGGCCTGTTTAGGGGAGAGCTAAGCAGAGAGCAGCTGAAACTCTAGTCATTAAATTTTACAATGTTCAAAGCAAAGTTTATGAAGTAGGAGAACCACTTTTTTCTTTGGGTTTGATCCACACACAGTTACTTTCTTTTGAGCCAAATTATCAACAAGTCATATCAAAACATGCTAGTATTAGCTTACCATGTCAGCAAACTAAGCCACATAAAAACATTGCCAATAGGAGCAAGATGTAGTTGTATGTGTCGAGTCAAGCAGAACTTTTAAACAAATGATACAACTATACATATTTTAGGTGATGTGATGTGTAAATATTAAAGTAGCTTTCTTTGCCCAGTGAACCTAGTGTTTGGACTGGATATCCTGCAGAAACAACCAACCAACCAACCAACCAACCAAACATACTTTATTAATCCCAAAGGAAAATTAAATGTTGCTGTAGCTCATATTGTGCAGTGTTCTTCAAAGAGCCGTTGTAGATGCTGATGGCTGTGGGCGGGAAGGATCTCCTGTAACGGTCTGTCTTACAGCAGATCTGAAGAAGCCTCTGACTGAAAACACTCTGTTACTGTACAACAGTCTGATGAAGAGGATGCTCAGGGTTCTCTATAATGTTATTCATTTTATAAAGAATCCTTCTTTGCACAATAATCTCCAGAGGTTCCAGAGGAGTCCCCAGAACAGAACCCCCTTTATTAGCTTGTTGAGCTTTTTTAAGTCCCTGGCTCTAATGGCACTACCCCAGCAGATGATGGCAGAAGAGATCACACTGTCCACAACAGACTTATAGAAAATCTGCAGCATCTTGCTGCAAACATCAAAGGACCTATGCTTCCTCAAGAAGTACAGTCTGCTCTGTCCCTTCTTGTAGATGGTTTCACAGTTGCATCTCCACTCCAGTCTGTTGTCTAGGTGAACACCAAGGTATTTATACTCCACCTCCACTTCTTCTCCTGTGATGGAAATAGTATTTTCCCTATTCCTGTTTTCTTAAAATCTGCAATCATCTCCTTTGTTTTATTCATGTTCAAGATGAGATGATTGTTTCTACACCATGCCACAACGTGGTCCACCAGCTCCCTTTACTCAGCTTCTTGTCCATCCCTGATCCACCCCACGATTGCAGAATCCGGTCCCTGTACGAGCGGAGCAGGAATTTGGTCCGCATTGCCGGCACTAAGTCGGACCTGTTCCCAGTGCATGTTGGACTCCGGCAGCGCTGCCCTTTATCACTGCTCCTGTTCATAACTTTTATGGACAGGATTTCTAGATGCAGCCAAGGGCCGATGGGGGTCTGGTTAGGGGACCAGTGGATTTCGTCTCTTCTTTTTGCAGATGACGTGGTCCTGCTGGCCCCCTCTAGCCAAGACCTACAGCATGCGCTGGGGCGGTTCGCAGCCGAGTGTGAAGCGGCTGGGATGAAGATCAGCTCCTCCAAGTCAGAGGCCATGGTACTCGACCGGAAAAGGATGGCTTGTCCTCTTCAGGTTGGAGGGGAGTTCCTGTCTCAAGTGGAGGAGTTCAAGTATCTCGGGGTCTTGTTCACAAGTGAGGGAAGAATGGAGCGGGAGATCGACAGACGGATCGGTGCGGCTGCCGCAGTAATGAGGGCACTGTGCCGGTCCGTTGTGGTGAAGAGAGAGCTGAGCCGAAATGCGAAGCTCTCGATTTACCGGACGGTCTATGTTTCTACCCTCACCTATGGCCATGAACTTTGGCTCATGACCGATCCAATTTAGTCCAGTTTAGTCCAATTTAGCCATGAAACCTCGCACACTAAAAAGACAGGTGTTTCAGTTTCATTGTCCAACCCCTGTATATCCCTTGTGCTTCTGATCTTTTATCTCCCCTAAGAACAAACTACATTTACTCTTTAAAAAATGATGAATGGTAAACTGTAACACACTGTGCTGGAAAGAATAAAATGTTAAACAATTCAAAATGTCGACTGTTACAATCACAAAGAGCACTTCACAGAACTTCCACCATTCACAGATGCCTTCCAACATCAGTAGATTGTAGAAGCACATTCAGAAGAACCTGTTTAAACTCTGTGTTTTCTTCAGTTTGCAGGATTGCATCACCAAGTCTGAACACAAACATCAGCTTCACAACTTTTACAGTTTTACAGAGTCTGGAATAATCTTTCAGTTCTTTAAGTTTTGTATCAAGGGGTTTACACACTGTTTTTAGAAGTAGTCTGTAGCAAATGTTCTCCGAGCTTCCTGGAGACCTTTTAAAGTTTTTCTTCAGCAATAACTGTCTCTTCTCTTGTTTATGTCCAGATGTTTCACAAGTTTTAAATAAATGATTTTTATTGACTTTTTCTGACCATTTATGTATTAAAAAGTTCAGTTTAAACTCCATGGAGAAACCGGTGCTGTGTTGTAAAGAATAAATAATATTGTTTAGCACACTGTTACCAGCAGTCTGCTAGAAAGATGCACATTTGTTTTTCCATTTATCTTGTTGGAACGAAATAAAGAGGCAAAGATGTAAGTTTGACAGGCCAAAATAAAATAGGCAACCAACAATGAGATTCCCAAAGAGCTCCTAACCAAAAACCTGGCAATACATGGTATAGTGTGCAATGTATGCTCAAAAATAAAAGGACATGTTTCAAGTTGGAAACAAAATAACAAGCAACCCACCTGAAAAAACACTTTGGGAGATGAACAGTATCTGAAAGGCCAAGAGGAACAAAATCATATGGCAAAATCTGAAATGACACCTAAGACGTACTTCATCTTTCAATTGATCTGTCTTCTAGAGGCTAACATTTGGATAACAACTCCCTGGAAATGCTTGGATTAAACACTTGGTGCGTTCACACCGAACGCGGATTCTGCGATAGGAGTGACCGATTTACATGTTATCCCTATGTAGAGGCGCGTTCAGGAGCGTAGCAGCGTGGCGCGGTGCGAAGGAGATGGAGGACGCGGCGCGGAAGGCGCGCCGAGAGAAGCGGGAGCAGAGCGAGAGCGATGGACGAGTTGAAAAATCGGAACTTTTTCCTAAATTCGTGTCAAACAATCAGGGACTGGATGTGGCTGTGACGTAGGGTGAAAGACCGCAGCGGAGAAGAAGCGGTTGTCAGTGAAGATGGAGGACCAGATAATAGTGGCGGTGTGCGGCAAGCCAGAGTTGTATGACTCAACTAATTACTTTTACCGAGACAAGTACAGAAAGGACCTGGCCTGGTTATGTTTAACCAGGCCAGGTCTTATATTTAGGAGATGTGGACATTAAAAATCGGCAGTTTTTTTACTGAGCTGAGATTTATTTACTCACCAAAGACAGATGGACAGGCATTCAGCAGTGGGGATATAGTGCCGGTAGTTGGTGTCCCGGAGGCCGATTCGTCTCCCAACGCGAGACAGCAGATCTTTGATCTGGGTCCTGTATAGACGGAAGTACCGCTGAAATCGATTTCTACTAATTTCTACTAACACAACATCAAACTGTTTACCCAGTTAGAGAACTGGTATGTTTTCTTATCTAAGTCTCGCCCATTTTCTGCAAACAACACTGTTTCGGATTTTGAGCTAAGCCTTTGTTTCTGCATTTTTCATACTTGTAGATCAATACAACATACAGCAGGACCATGATTTATCAATATGGTCCTCAATTCTAGAATAAAGTACCTGAAGACTTGAGAATAGCATAGAGTGTGGAATTTCATTTAAAACATGTCTTTTTAACTTAGCATTTATGTAAGTTAAATCTTTTCTTTTAGCCTCTAATGGCCTTCCGTCTTCATTTTCATCTTAATGCCCCTTTGCGACTTTGGTTTAACTGAGGTATAACTGCAATATAAATTAGAATAATTTGTTTACCTATAAATATACTTTTATTTTATTCAGAACTTTTTATGTTTTTTTCTATATTAGTAGTTGACAATTTAATCCGTATTATTTTCCAATTTCTATCCTTATGAGGACTTTGCATTGACTTTCAGTCATTTTTCATTCAGTTATATAGCCCAACCCCGACCCTTCCCCTAAACCTAACCATTACTAGTACATACCTAACCTAAAACTTACTTCACAACTTAGTCCTAAACCCAACAACAGCATTTCCCCCCATGAGGACCAGGCTTTGGTCTCCATAAGGACCAGTGGATCCTCACAACGTAGTGTATTTTCAGAAAATCGGCCTCATCATGTAACAACAACACACACATGTAGCGTCTTGCTGTCCTTATAGGGGCCTTGTATTGACTTCCATTCATTGCTACAGCCTAACCCTAACCCTTAGCCGAAACTTAACCTAAACTCATGTAGTGGTGTAAAGCATTATGTGGATTGATGAATGCCTCTCTGTCATGGAATGGAATAGGCCATTCTTGATGTAAAACTCGGTACAGAGAAGATTATGTTATGGGGCTGTTTTTCAGAAGTTGGGATTTGTGCCCTGCGCACCAGTGCACACAGTAAGGTCCATTAGACAAATGAATAAGAGATTTGGATGTGGAGTATCTTGACTGGTCTGCACAAAGCCCTAACCTCAACCTGAGCACCTTCAAGATACATTTGAGCAGAGAATGTGGGCCAGGCTTTCTTGTCCATTATCTGTGCCTGACCTAATAAACATTCTCCTGGAAGAATGGTCAAAATTCCCAGAAACATACTCCTGAATTTGGTGGGCAGCCTTCCCACAAGAGTTGAAGTTGTTATAGCAGCAAAGGGTATCGTCACCATCTTAAAAATGACGTCATTAAAGTTCTTGTGTAAAGGCAAGTGAGCCAATACTTTTAGGAATACAGAGTATTTCAGCTTTTCAATTTTTCTTGTCTGTGAACATTTCAAAAATTTTTTTCTGAGGGAGTCATTTAGGTGGGGAGTCTGTTTTTTAATTTGCATAGAACGTTGTACTGGTTTATGCTATTTAAGGTGAAACAAAAGTAAACATTCCTTAAAATACAAGCACTACCTTAAAATGTGTAAAATAAATGTAAATGAACTGTGAATTATTTTTGCTCATTAGAAGCAAAATATAAAAATATGTGAGATTGTTTGTTCAAGATTTTGATGTAATTCTGCAGGGAGTATAGTAGAGATTGGTCTGTTTTACATGAGGTGACAAATCAGGATGTTCATCAGTGCAGCACCAGCACCCTCTACTGGCTACCTCGACTACTACAGGGGTTGGACAATGAAACTGAAACACCTGGCTTTAGACCACAATAATTTATTAGTATGGTGTAGGGCCTCCTTTTGCGGCCAATACAGCGTCAATTTGTCTTGGGAATGACATATACAAGTCCTGCACAGTGGTCAGAGGGATTTTAAGCCATTCTTCTGGCAGGATAGTGGCCAGATCACTACGTGATACTGGTGGAGGAAAACGTTTCCTGACTCGCTCCTCCAAAATATCCCAAACTGGCTCAATAATATTTAGATCTGGTGACTGTGCAGGCCATGGGAGATGTTCAACTTCACTTTCATGTTCATCAAACCAATCTTTCACCAGTCTTGCTGCGTGTATTGGTGCATTGTCATCCTGATACACGGCACCGCCTTCAGGATACAATGTTTGAACCACTGGATGCACATGGTCCTCAAGAATGGTTCGGTAGTCCTTGGCAGTGACGCCCCCATCTAGCACAAGTATTGGGTCAAGGGAATGCCATGATATGGCAGCCCAAACCATCACTGATCCACCCCCATGCGTCACTTTTGGGCATGAAAACAGTCTGGGTGGTACGCTTCTTTGGGCTTCTCCACACCGTAACTCTCCTGGATGTGGGGAAAACAGTAAAGGTGGACTCATCAGAGAACAATACATGTTTCACATTGTCCACAGGCCCAAGATTTGCGCCCCTTGCACCTTTAAAAAACCGACTTTTTGGCATTGGCATGAGTGACCAAAGGTTTGGCTATAGCAGCCCGGCCGTGTATATTGACCCTATGGAGCTCCCGACGGACAGTTCTGGTGGAAACAGGAGAGTTTAGGTGCACATTTAATTCTACCGTGATTTGGGCAGCCGTGGTTTTATATTTTTTGGATACAATCCGTGTTAGCACCCGAACATCCCTTTCAGACAGCTTCCTCTTGCGTCCACAGTTAATCCTGTTGGATGTGGTTCGTCCTCTTGGTGGTAGTGCTGACATTATCCTGGATACCGTGGCTCTTGATACATCACAAAGACTTGCTGTCTTGGTCACAGATGCGCCAGCAAGACGTGCACCAACAATTTGTCCTCTTTTGAACTCTGGTATGTCACCCATAATGTTGTGTGCATTTCAATTTTTTTGAGAAAATTTGGGTGCCTTATACCCTGCTAATTGAACCTTCACACTCTGCTCTTACTGGTGCAATGTGCAATCAATGAAGACTGGCTACCAGGCTGGTCCAATTTAGCCATGAAACCTCCCACACTAAATTGACAGGTGTTTCAGTTTCATTGTCCAACCCCTGTAGAAGTAGCAGTGTTTGGTACCTGAGCTACAAAAGCTGAAAGGTTATGGACAATGTATAACAGTTTTACTGAGTGTGTATCTCAGCATAAAGCAAGATGACCTGAGTCAAAACAGTTCGTGAATATATTTTCAAAGGGAGAACTGAAAGAACCCAGTTCTCCTAAAGTACTACGGACATCTCTTGTGGTCTAGTGTTTGTTGCCTTAGTATGCTAGCTTGTGTGCTGAAGCCTTGTTGAACATTTCAGATAGAGACTCGCTACATTATCATATAATTATTATCTGCCCTGTGAGACTCAGATCAAAGCTTGGCAAGAGGTGCTCAAGGCGTGTGAGCTGTGCAGTAATACTGCCCAGGCTTAAAGCTGTTAATGGTTTTCAGCCATTTGGTGGATTTGACAAAACACAGCCAAACACGAGTCACAGTGACCTCAGGTATCTATTCCTGTATGTTGTTGCTTTGTTCTTTTGCTAAAATGTTTTTTTCTGACTTAATAGGCACTGTTATTAAGTAACTGATAAATAAACAGTAATGAGAAGAACATAAGAGAAATAATATTTTCAACCAGGCAGTCACGTGTTGCCTTCAAAAACTAAATCATATTCACTGAGTGGAGACTAAATAAAGTCATTTTTAGCTAATAAAAGACTCCATTAACCACAATTGGCTGAATATATGGCAAAAATCCCACCTGTGGCATTTTTTTCACACCAAAGGCTGAAGTCCTGTGACACATCTGTGGTGCAAATCATTCTCAAAATAATTTCTCAATAAAGTAAATCTTTTGAATATTTGAGAGATTTTAGGGATCACAATATATCATTTCAAGTCATTTTTTTCTCAAGACTTTGTTCTATATTTTTCTGTCTTCTAAATAATACATAGATGTGTGACCGAAAGTAAAAGTATGATTTCTCATTGCTTCGTAGGATGTATAGATTTCAGGATATTCTCACTGCTTTGCTTCAGGCTCAAGAATACAAACAGGGTTATCATAAGAAATGTTACTACATTGTACAAAAAAAAAACAATTTTGTACAATGTAGTAGTTTGTTTGTTTAAAGCTTCTTGCTTTATTGAGGTTAGTCTAGTCCTTTCTGTTCTGTTTTATCTTTATTTTAAGTTTTCTGCCTCTTCTGAGTTTCTTTGTCTTCTTTTGTCTTTGTATTTGTATCTTAAATTGAGTTGTATTCTGTTTTTGTGTTTGTTCTCTGTCTCTTTTCTCTGTTTTTTTCACTCAGCTGCTCTCACTCTGGCTAATTAGTCTCCACCAGGGTCTTGGTTCACTGATCATCTACATTCCCTTTAGGGTTCATTCTGTCTCCACTGGTTCATATTGTTGCCTGGGTTTTCTGGATGTTGCTGCTGTTTTTGGATTCTGGTATGTGGTTTTTGCTATGGACTTGTTTTGTACATTTCTCTCCATCAAATTGTTTGATTTTGCATTCATTCTGCCTCCCACCTACCTGCAATTAGATCCTCCGCTACAAAACTATTAACACAGACTGCATGACTGTACTGATGGATAAATTCATAGAGCAAAAGCTGAAGTTCGATGGTAATAAAAATGTTAAATAAATTGAATAATCCCAAAAGTGGATGTCGGTGAATTAAACTTAACAATTGTCCTAATGGTAGGTCGAGAGTTAATTATTGTGGTTAACACAATTGTTTGAGGGCACACTTTAGTATTATGAGAAAACTTTGAGTTACTTTTTGTACAAGTTTAAACAGCAGGTTTTAACAAACATAGCTGGACTTTGAGCAAAGACCAAAGATCTACTATTTTTTATTTGTACACAAAAGGCCCATTACTCTCAAATATTGTTCACAAATCTGTCTATATCTGTTACTGAAAACTTCTCCTTTGCCGAGATCATGCTGATTATATACATCAAGGCTTTAGTCCTTGATGTGGCTATATATTATTGTATATCCAACCAGCCTCACAACTGCTGACCACGTGTAACCACACCAGCCCAGGATCTCCACATCCAGCATCCTGCATCTTCACCTCTAAGATCATCTGAGACCAGTCACCCAGACAGCTGCTGCAACAAACAGTTTGCATAACCAAAGACTTTCTGCACAAACTGTCAGATACTGTCTCAGGGAAGCTCATCTGCATGCTCATCGTCCTCATCAGGATCTCAACCCGACTGCAGTTTGTCCTTGTAACCGTCTTGAGGCAAATCCCTTCATTGGAGGGCATCTAGCACTTTTCAGAAATGTTCTCTTCCCCAGTTAAACCCGGATTTCAATATACAGGGCACATGGCAGACAGCAGGTATGGCGTTATGTGGGTGAGCAGTTTGCTGACATTGAGGATCGAGTGGCCCATGGTGGCGGTGTGGTTGTGGTATGGGCAGACGTATGTTATGGACAACGAACACGGGTGCATTTTATTGATGGCATTTTGAATGCACAGAGATACTGTGATAAGATCCTGAGGCCCATTGCCCATCACCTCATGTTGCAGCATGATAATACATGGCCCTGTGTTGCAAGAATCTGTACAGAATTCCTGGAAATTGAAAACATCCCATGTTAGCCATTGACCTACAATACACAGGCCACAATCAACAACCTGATCAACTCTATGCAAAGGAGATTTGTTGCACTGCGTGGGGCAATTGATGGTAGCACCAGTTACTAGCTGGCATTCTTACCCTCCTCAGACCAACCAAGACATCCCAATACAGTAGAACTCAACATTTTAGATTGGCCTTTTGTTGTGGCCAGCCTAAGGCACACCTGTGCAATAATCATGATGTCAAATAGTATCATTATATGCCAAACCTGTGAGGCGGTTGGACAGACAATGTGGCAAATTGTGGGAGTCCTGCTGTTCCTCTTATGCAGTGGCTTGATAAGCAGATTAGCTTCAGGTGAGGCAACCAGAGCTGCAGGAACAGCTTGTAAGGCAAGGCTATCTATATTGCACCATTCTTAGAAAGGCAATTCAAAGTTCTTTACAGGACATCGAATGAAAGACAAAAAGGAAAAAAAAAAAGTTTAGATTTTTGCTTGTAGCATCATCGCTCTCAACAAAAGGAGATTAGTTTTAGAGATGTTCGTGTTTCACATGAAACATTAATGTTAGTTATCTAACTATTGACAAATAAAAGCCCCAAAAACAAATAGAAATGTACCAAGTTCAGACAATTCAAGTCTCAGAAATGCCACTTGTTTTGTGAAATATCTCCTCAAAATAAAAACCATTTGGCCTTGGTAAAACCTTGAGTAAGGTGGGTGTTAAATCAATACATGTCACCACCAAACTTCTGGAAATGGAAATAAAGTTTAGACTTTAAACTGGTTTCAGTCACATCCATTTTTTGTCTTCTCTCAAGTCTTGGATAAACTACAAGCATTACCGCTGTGGAAAGAACAATATCCCGTACTCGTACTTGTCTTTCGCTTCATCCAGGACCAGGTCGCGGGGGCAGCAGGCTCAGTAGAGATAGCCAGACGTCCCTCTCCCCAGACACCTCCTCCAGCTCCTCTGGGGGGAGCCCAAGGCGTTCCCAGGCCAGCTGGGAGACATAGTCCAACCAGCGTGTCCTGGGCCGTTCCCTGGGCCTCCTCCCGGTGGGACGTGCCTGGAACACCTCCAGAGGGAGGAGTCCAGGGCCACGTCCCTAGAGCCAACCTAGGCATCCGAAGATTGGACCGTCAAGGTCTCCACCTTTGTCTGCTGCCCGATCCTCTTTGCACCAGTCCTCAACCCGGCCACCAGGCGCTCTCCGACGAGACCCGACCCCAGGCCTGGCTGCAGGGTGGGACCCTGGCACCCTGTGAGGTTCTTTGAATTTCAATTAGTCCTCCATGTTACTTACGGTGAAGTGCCTTCTGTCTGGCCATTCTATCACAACAGCCTGATTGGTCAATTTCACTGCTTTTGCAGAGATTGACTTTCTGGATGGTTCTGCTACCTCACAAGGCAACATTGGCTTGACTCTTTAATGACAAATCTCTCTCACCATGGCCACTCTTCCAAGATTACTGGGTTTGGTCAGGTTGTCAGTTTGGCCCTTGATACAAGCCATGCTTAGAGTCTATAGGCAAATACTTGATTTCTTCTCTGATATGCACTGTCATCTGTACAAACAGTGTCCTATTCCAAATCACGTGTAAACAGCTGAATTTACCACAGTTAGACTCTAAGGGATGATTGGTTTAATTCAGATGCACCTGAGCTCAAAGGGAGAGCAAAGGGTATGATTATTTTAATGTCTCACCTTACTAAATGTCTAAATTGTGGGATATTTTGTGTTTACCTTTATAAAATACAGATTAGTTTTAGAATAAGTGCCATTTTCTGAAAAAAAATAATTAAACATCTCAGGGTTAATATAATATTATACTGCAATGCATTCAGTATAGGTCTTCTTTTTGCAGTAAACCACAGGTAGATTGTAGACTCACAACAGTTTCTATTGTCCTGTTTTGATGCAAGGTCTCTTTGACACAAATTAAATTGGAGGGATGAAAAGATTGAGGAAAGTAACCTTTTTTTCTAAATTTGAAAGGGGTAGGAACTGCTCTGATGGCACAATCATAGCTCTCCGCCTGTGTTCACATTTGAATTGTGTCAGTGTTGGGAGATATCTAATTATAAGAGCCTTTTTTCCCAGGATCCAAAGCATATTAGATGGGGGCAGTCTCATTATGAAGAGACACTGAAGATGAATATGACTGATCTCTGGAAGCCTTTGCAGTATGGCTGCTTTTGAGAGACATTTCTAGATTAGGTTGCTCGCTATCCTTTCAATTAAGGACCACATAGTTTTCACATTAAGGAGTAAGAGCTCACTCTTCTGTGGGTGAGTCTCTTTTTAAATCTTGCATTCTTCTGTCAACTGCTCGCTGTTTTGCTTCCCCAGCTGTATCTAATTGTCATTCATCTTACAATCGCATCAGTATGGTAAATACTGCACTTCAGATAACTGTCAGTTTACCTTTTGCCAATGTTTAGTGGCTGTCAAGCCATCAATAATAATGACTCCCTGTTACACTAAAGAAAAGCTAAGTCTTCTGAAAGCAGTCAGTGAATGACTGCTGCTTCATGATAGGGATGCAAATTGACTCAAGCTCAAGTTAGTGTAATTCTCCTGTGTATTTCCAGTTTCTTTTTGCACATTGTTACATCTATGTTATGTTGGAAGGAAGGGAAAACAATAAAACTGTAGCAACAATATTAGTTGTATTTTACATTATTTTTATGACAATTTCAAATGTCATATTAAATTGGGCCTATATTCTATTAATATTATGCTTATTAGTCCACATATGCATAAAAGTATGTTTATATAATAAGTTTTTCAACAACATGGAACTGTTTGTTAAACTAAACAAAGTTTGTTGTTTTTGCTTTTCTTTTATTAAATATTTATACCATTTTAAGGTAATAGTAATTTTGTATGCTGCCAAGCTAAGATATAATAGCTCATTACATCGTCACTATGTCACAAACACCAATACAGGTACCTCTCAGTAAATTACAATTTAGTTTTTTTTGTTTTTTTTTTAAAGTAATTCTATCCTAACATGAAACTCCAAAATTATATAGATTAGCAACATACAGATGGATATTTTTGAAGTGTATATTTTTGTGAATTTTTATTATTTTGGGTAACAGCTTATTAAAATATTCTGTTTCTGAGTGCAGCGCTGGTGGTGTAGGGGGTTAAGCTTGCGACCCATATACGGAGGCTTTAGTCCTTGATGTGGCTGTACTGGGTTCAAATCCTGGCCCTGGTGACATTTGCCACATGTCTTCCCCTGTCTCTCAGCCCCCATTTCCTGTCCAACTGTGGCTCAGGTTCCTCTTTTCAGATAAAGTAAATGTTGTATTTCATTTGGAAATTGATTTCCCAGAGTCTGGAAGAAGACTGGGGAGGCACACAAATCTAGTTGCATGAGATCCAGTGTCACATTTTTACAGTCAGTTATGATTTTGTGAGCCATGTCATCTTCTTCTGTTAGTCAACTGTGTTTTGTCAAGTCCAAAGTTGTGCAACCGTCTACCAGGAAATTTTAGAACACTTCACACTTCTCTTTGCTGGCAAGCTTTATGAAGATGCTGATATCATTTTCCAGAAGGAGCTGGCACTAACCACACAGCCAAAAGTACCAATAACTGCTTTAATGACCATTGTATTACTAGGGTTTGTTATGAGGTATTTTCAAGTGAATGACAAGGGTAACCAGACCCAACAATGTACACAACTTACATGCAGACACCTCAGCAGTGCCACAGGCTGTTTGCTTCCTTGCCACACTCCACTGATGTGGTAACTCATGCAAAATGACCTCCAACCCAAGTATTGAGTACATACTGTACAATAAATAGGCATACTTTTCAATAGGCCAACATTTCTGTATTAAAAATAATTTCTTTGGTCTTAAGTAATATTGTGAGAGTCTGAATTTGAGGATTTCTTTTTTTTTTACCGTGTCCTATACACAAATACACAAATTAGCACACGGGATTTATGAATGTAAAATGTACTTAGTGAGAAGTGCAGCCCAATATAGATCAACTGTGTATCTATCAACACCTGTGTGGACTCGCTTTGTATGCAAGGTTTCTCCAAAAAAATATGCAATAGCGAGTGTGAGGACCCACCGACCTGCTCCGTGGTCCCCGGGCGGACACTGAGGAGATCCGAGCCACAGACATCCAAAGGTCCCCCAAAGCACAGGAACCCCAGGAAAACGACCGCTGGGACCACCGCAACCCCCCCAGAGAAGAGCAGTGGAGAGTCCCGGGGGAGCCACCCAGCAGCGACAGTGCAGAAGCCCCATGGAACCACAGCGACGAGCCCACAGGCCCCGCCGGCAGCTGTCCACGCCCGAGCAGATCCAGCCATGGACCCAGAGACCCAAGACCCCGGGACACACCACCCCCAAGGCAGAGGCCCGACAGAGCCCAGGGGTCCAGGCCCAGCAGGCAGCCACCGGGAGTGAGCCAGCACACACCAAAGCCCCCAGCCCCGGACACCGAGAACCACAAATACACCAGCGGGCAGAGACTCCAACCACCGGCAGGCAGGGTGGCGGGGAGGAAATAGGTCCCCCATAATATGGGGGGGCCTAAGCTGATCCAGGAGAGGGAGCAGTCAAAGACCCAACCTGTCACAAAAAAAACCAAAAAAAACAACCAGGCACTCACAGTCACAGTCACCCACTCCCATTCTCATCCACACACATAAAGTCACTCGCTCCCAACGTAGAGACAAACAACAATGGACATCATACACTCACTCACACTCCCCATGCATACTCTATACTCCAGGGTCCGGGCGCCGGCAGCCCCTAGGGGCAACCAGCCCCCGGACCCAGGAGGTGGTCCCCTTCCCTCCTGAGGCAGAGACAGGCAGACAGGCCCAGTCCCCAACAACCCCCATCCACCTCCGGAGAGGGGGCTATGTACAAAAGAGGGGTCCACATGGCCCAAACCAGCCCGCCAAACAGAGCCGCCCCAGGACGGAGCAGTCCCGACCCCCCAACGAGCTCCGATCCCGACCCCATGAGTCTCCAACCCCCAGTGAACCCCAACAGGAGCCTCTCTACAGGGCCACCCCCAACAGGGACACCGATATCGAACACATACCCCCGAACCCAAACGCCACGAATTCCACCCCCCACAGGGGCACACCCCCACAGGTGAACTCCATAGCCGAGAGGCTGATGAAGCCACACCCACCCAGCGCAAGCTCCACATACAGCCCCGCTCTAAGCACCCCCGCCACACCCCGCTCCCCCACCACACAGCGCGCCGCAACGGCCAGGCAAGGGTCCCGCGCAACACCACCCCCGCCCACCGGCAAGCATGGCGGACCCCGCCAAGCACCACACCCACAACAGGACCCCCGACCCCGCAGCATGACGGGACAAACTCACCCACTCAATCCCCGGGGCCGGTGTCCCCATCACGCCCCCACAATGCCCCACTCAGCCACAAAAAAACCCCAAAAAAACACTACATTCCTGTCACTGCAACTGCCCAGGGGGAGACACTATCCAGCTCAGGTCCATCATCGCCGCCCAGCCGATCCAAACGCCGGCGACCCCACATCCCAGAAGTGGATACAATCCCTCCACCCCACAGGCTGCAGCCCCTCCACGACACCCCCCCAACCCACCGCCCCGATACCCCCCCCATACACGATAGACAGCAGAGCAGCACACCACCAAGCCCGCCCAACCCCCCCAGACAGCGCCAGCAGCACCAGTCCACGAGAGGGATACATGCACCAGCCGGGTACCTGGCCCATGCAGGCTAACCGCTCCAAGCCAAGCACAACCCACCAGCCACCCCGGTGTATTCACAAGATGCGCTCCGCCACCCCACCCACCCTACCGACAACCGCAGCCCGGCGCCCAACCATGGGCCAGAACCACAGAAGCAGTGGAAGAAGGCCACAGCAGCACCAGTTACCGGCACCCCGCCAACCCCACCCCCGAACCCCGGGGGCGCCCCAGCCCGCCGGCCACCCGCACCCCCGCATGGCGCACCACGGCCCACCAAGTAGTCCAGCTGGCCAGCCCCTCCATCGGAGCGGGGCCACATCCCAATCAATGCCGGCTAAGTCCCCCCTACCAGAGCCCGGCACCCCCCCCAGCCGGCAGACCGGGGGCCCAAAGCCAGGGGCCGAGATCCAAGGGAACCCAAGCGATCCCGAGAGAGAGACGAAATGCCAGCCCCAGCACCAGACAGTCCCCAAGACCCGACCCCCAAACCAGCCCAGACCCGACTAGAGGGCCCCACTCCCTCTCCCGGCCTCCGACCACAGATGGGGAAATAGCGAACGGGGGGTGAAAAGACCCCAAGCCTGCCTCCGCCAGCTCAAATGTGGTGTTGATGCGTGTTGTTGTAGTGTGGGGTTTAAAAAGAACGGTGGGGAAGAGGGTCTGCCACCCCCCCCATTCTGATCCCTCAATGTCTAAATGCAATTAAACCCTTAGAGGTGAGCGCAGGCACCCGAGGGTAGGCTACGAGGATATCCTCCCTCTTGATGCCAAGGAGTGTGGCCACCCCCAAGGCCCTACACGTGAATGTCGTGAAAATGTTATAAGTGAGAGTGTCTAAGTTGTACAATAAAATTGGGGCACAGGCTGCCATGGGACCGCAGAGATGGAAAACGCTTGCGGCACTCCAATGGCGCACCCGCACCCCAAGGCCCTCCATGAGTGGTAATGTGATGGAGCTGGCGGAGGGAGGTGTCCGGGGATTTCTTTTTTTAAAGCATTCTGTTGTTGCATTTCAGGCATACCATTGTAAGAATTATGATTACTGATTAATTAATATCAAGAATTATAATTTAAAATTATAATTTGAAAAAAATTAACTTCTTAACAAAAATCATTACTTACGAATAGAAAGTGATTATGGTTATGATTATGGGCTCAAAGCTCTTTAATAATTACAATTGGCTATTCATCATTATTAATTGATAAATTATTAACCAGAACCACAAAATGTCACTGTTTATTCAACCGCTTCACCGAAGGTGGGGAACTTTGACCTTGTTTTGACAGATAAATCACTCTTGCACGAAATAAACACAAACGCTTCTCTTAATTATATACATGAAGATTTATTGAAGCCAAATAATTCTGATATACCAGTATTCTGGTCCAAAAACCTTCACCTAACTAACAAGCCCTATTCTACACAAAGGGGATAAAAATGACAACCTAAAAATAATAACAAAAGAAAACTATATGCACATTTAGTATCTATGAAGATCAAACCAGCAGTTTTATGGACAAAATGTGCAATTCGGGTTAAATGGAAAGAGAAATCCTCCTGGTGTGCTGATGTCTTGATTGCAGCGATCAGCTGGTAAAAAGGTGGGGCCACGCCCCTTTAGCCACAACCAGCTGATTGCCCCAAATCTCGAACAAAGTGTCATAAACTCTGAGGCAGGAACTCAGTGGAAAAACTCCAGCAATAAAACTGGAACAAATGAGTGTTCAGGCGAAGCCCAGACCGCAGTTTCTTTGAATGAAAAACTTTTAAAAGTCCAACTTCTAACTCCTGGCTGATTTGGGATCAGCCGGACAAAAACATGAACAAGCACGATTCAGCAGCGCTTGCGCAGCAAATCAAAACACAGCTCAGCATGAAACACTTCAATCAGTATTGCATGCAACAAGTTGATACCTTGGATTAACTACTGGTGATTCTAAATCACCTTAACAAAGCCTCATCCTGCCCTGACCTCTAAATACATCTATCCAATGTAATATAAAAATAACGAAATTACTTTGACGTTGACTTCTTCTTTTCAACGGTTGGGTCAGGTCTGAAGGAAAACAAGGGAGGGGGATCACGCGTCTGTGTTCAACTCAAGAAAAAAACGGTAAACTTCTCATCCGTCCAGGAAGGGAAAATATGAAGAACCGTTTAGTCGACTGAATAAACAAGGAGGAAACTCATCTCCTTGGAAATTAAACCTCTGTGGGTTTTTCACCTGCGCCGGGTGTCGGCGTGGTCTTCGATCGGCATAAATCTTCTGACCTTCTTGTATCAGACAGATTTCCAGCTTTCAAGCTCTTCCGGGAATGGCCTTGTGGAGAAAAAGTTCGCCTGCGAGCTTTTGTCTCTCCAGATATGCGCCTCCGCTGCGTAGTCCCGTGAGACACGCTGGAAATGGCAACGAAACTTTATTTCCTGCAGGTTTATAATCCCGGATGATGTCAGAGCTGCGATGTCTGTTGAGCTGCGCATGCTCAACTGTGAGACCAATATGGATGACTCCAACACCATATAGAACAGATGATTGCCTACATGTGCACGGGGAATTTCATATGAGCATATGTGTAGAAATAAGTGTGTTTGTGTTGAGTGGGTGTATGTGAGTGCAAGTTTATCACCTGGAGGCATTCAATGGTAAGCGCCGCGATAACAGTAGAAGCCTTGCAGTCCACAGCACCTAAGAGCAGCAAAGGGCAGGTAGATCTGGCTGGAACTGCAGCAGGTCCAGTCAGATCCCGGAGAGACCAAGGTAGGAGAAGCACATTGTATTTCACCCAGGAGGGCCAGTCCCCGAGAGGTCCAGAGGGAGGGATGCCCACCAGACTCTAGCGCAGCCCCAGAGCCCTCAACCAGACCAACACCTGCTGGTGCTCTCTCCATGCCACAAAGTGCATGGTCTCACATATGCAGGACCTTACTGCTGTGCGGTGTTGCGTATGTAAGGGGGTGGGGGACTGGGCGCCAAAGCGCCAGCATGAATACCCCTTGAGGGCCAGTTGGGGAGATGTCCTGCGAATGCCCACACCCACCCAGTGCAGACCAACGCCAGGGACCCAGAGAGATCCCCAAAGTCAGAGATCCCCAAAAACTAGAGAGCCCAAATATAAGGTTTTTGTTATCCATAAGCCATATCACAGTAACTACAATAAATGCTTGAAATATATCAACAGGTGTTTGTCATTGATCTCTATAATATGTTTGACTTTTTTAAATAATTTGCTAAAATAAATTAACTTTTCCATCATAATCTAACTTATTAAGATGCAACTATGAATGATATGAAGCCACTACAGTAATAAAATGCAAATGCGTTATTTTTGTGTTTGACAGTGGACATTATGATTAATTTTTCAATCCACTTCCCTCAGTTTTGTCAAATGACAGCGGTTGGCATCTGTCAGAAACTACTGTGTGGTGATCAGTTATAGTCATTTGTTCAAGTCACAATATCAGCTGTGATATTTGTTATATTTGAGACACATATTTAACTGTAACTTACTACTATTAACAAATCCAACATAAATAATGTTCTAAAAAAGCCAAACTTTTTCCTTGTCTGGTTTCTTCATATCACCTACTGTAATGTATTACAAAACAACAAAATGTTGTGATTTTTATATCTAGCAGTTAGCAATTTAAGCTTTATTCACTCCTTGTTAATAGATTCAGACAGGCAGCTGAGTAAACTGACAGGGAACTCAAACATATAAAACACCCTCTGTTTATTTTTCTGCTTAATTATTCTGATCTGATTTGAAGAGGTGAGAAACAGACTATTGGAGAGAAGGGCAGAGTTGGCAAATATTGAACAAAAGTATATTTTCTGACTTCAGAGCTGTCATTCTAACGCCAGTATTTTTTTATGCATTTTAACAACACTAATTAAATACTGCATGTGTCCCAGGTGCATCATTTATGTCGTTTTTAATTGTTTTTGTTGCACAATATTACCCCTGACAAATGACTGTTGACAGCTTTTTTTTGACAATAAATATCTGTACATTTAAAATCAATTAAGATGCTGTGTTTTGCTTAGAACGCCTCGGTGCTTATTTTTTTTATTAAAGCTTCTGGACCAACTTCTCATCACCGGTACTATTGAAGAAAAAAAAAAGACTCTTCAGGATGCTTTGCTGGAATAATTTTCCAGGACACAGGCTAAATGACTAAAGGTAGAACAAAAAACAGAAAAGTGTTGGTTATTGTGACAAAAAAAACTGTATGGGTAAAATATGTTTAAAAAATATTTTATGCTCCTAAGCCAAGGTTTGTAACTGTGGGAAGACTGAAGAGATTGAGAAAACAAGGTTTTGTGCATTTTAAAAAAAAAAAAGGTTTGTAAAATAGTTACCAAACATTTTGATTGTATACATCTGTATGTAAAACTAATCTGCCGTCAGTTTGGGATTCTCAAGTTGCAAGCTAAAATTTTGGCACACCTTTATGTGTTCCAAACTGATTGGACATGAAGTATTAAAAGCAGCTATTTAAATTGTTGCCTTGTGTTTATGGTGCTCGAAAGAAATATAGTATGTTGATTTTGATGTTGTTGCAGGAGTTTTGAAAATTCAGATATGCATTGAAATGCGAGGTTTGTAGAATAGTTTAACCATTTGAGCAAGTATTCAGGAGGAAAATCAAAGTGATTAAAACATGGTAGACTCTAATCTGTAACCTCTAAGCAGGACATTAGGGTTCAAAAGACTTTCAGAGTAATGATGAAACACCTGAGCCCTTTGAAATGCAATATATTCTCCCTTTAGGTCACTTCCTCCACAGGGATAGACTGTGTTACAGTGAAGGTAAAAACAAACATTATGGACTAAGCAATGGAATTTGTAGGACCAGTTGCGACAGTACACCATAACCAAACATTTGAGACAATAAGGAAATTTTATTTTTTACAATGTCATAATGTTTTCTGCTCATAGTGATTACAATTTTGCAAGAAATTTGTACCCAAGTGGACAAAAGAGTTCTGTAAAAAGAACCTTGATTTCTTGTCAGGCAGCAGCAGAAGCTCTTCAAAGAGAATAATAAAGCCCTACAGTGGCCCAAGTCAGGCATCCAGCTGAGCCTTGTTTTTTGTCTCATCCACTGTGCCTCGCTCTGACCTCAGAGATCTTTTTCTGTAAATATGGTCTTTGTTTGACTCTTTTAATGCTTGCAACAATCTACCTCAGTGGCATGAAGACAATACTAACCTAAAAAACCTAAGTGCTTTCAAGTGAAATGTCTCAAGGAATTAACAGAGCATCTACAAGTGGTTAGCAATTTTATTGCAGCTGTTCATTTTTGATATGTGTTGCCTTTGGGTTGCCTTGGGAAACATAATATAAATTGTTCCTTCAGTGTGTGATGATCATGTGGAGTCTTTAATCAAAGACAGAAAACAGGCTAATGTTTTTCATTTAACCTGAAAAGGGAAATTAACTTCAAAGATAAGGTATGGAGATTCAGGTGCTTCTCAAGTTTTTGAGAACATAATTTATTTGACATGTCAGTAATATAATAGAATATGAGTTTAATTTGAAGCAAGGTGCAGGCATATTTCCTTTACCTTTTATTCTAACCTTGAAAGTTGACTTTAAACATCAGCCTATAACAGAATTGACCCAGAGACTAAAACGTAAAGGAGATTTTTGTTTTCATCCAACATCTAAACTTCTGTTTTCATGATCTCAATCCCACAACTTTTTCGGCTTTAAACATGTGAAACAAGAAAGATGCGAATCCATTGGGGCTTTTTCACAAGCACCTTCTGTTCAGTGTAAAAACTCAGAAAGCTTCAGCTTGTGCTCTTTGGAAAACAACAACAGACACGGCATGGTTTGCTAACACATTTTATTTAGAGACAATAATTTGCCTTAAATAACAAATAACTGAGTGGAGAAAATACTTTTTATGGTAGGTGTTGTTCTGACATTTTTGTCCTGTTGATGTTTCCATCCTGTAATCCTAAACATTATTTTTATGCCATGCAGCGAATTCTGCTTTCTGAAGCATCAAATAGTCTAAGTTAGTAAAGAAATGAATAAATAATTATTTAGCGAGACATACACTGAAGAAAATATCCTTTAAAAATGTCAAAATTTTTCTCCATAACTATAGGGCTATTTAAGTGGAATTCAAATGAGATGTCCGTAACAACCCAAGTAATACACACAAAAAAATCAAAACAAATTATTTCAATATTGGCATCATTTGTGATAAAGTGAAATGACTAACAAGAATAATTATTGAATTTTTAAAGAAAGGAAGGTGCGAAAAAGGCTTGCAAAGCCAGTGAAATAGCTGAAATCTGGCAGAATTTACAAACTGATTCTGCTCCTTATCCATGCAAAGTAATATTCAATGGTTTGGCCCTAACTGTGGGCCTATAAAAAGCGGTCTCTTTACCAAGGTTTCACAAAAAGCCTATCATCATGGGTAAAAACATATAGGTGTCTCAGCAATATTTTTGCAAAACATACCAATGACAGTGGTTACAGATATATTTTTACATTTCTTACAGTTCCAGTGAGCATAATCCAAAACCAGGAAGATTTTAATTTCACCATAGACCTGCCACAGCCAGGTTCTCCTCACAAAGTCTATTGGAGTAAAAAGAATAACAAGAGGAGTTGTTTAATAGCCAATGGCCATTTGAAGAGAGCTTCTGAAAGACCTGGAATTAGAAGGTACAGTTTTACCTATGAAATGCACTTAACATCATTGGCCTCTAAGCCTACTCACAGTCGAAGACTCCTCTGAAAGAAACCAAAAAAACAGCAAACTGATATAGAAAATAAATCTACCTTTGGACAACTACGTGACTTAAATCAAATTGAAAACTATGGAAAAAAGTGAAGATCGGGGTGCAGTGAAGATGTCTTCACAACATTTAAGATTTGAAAACAGTTTTTGTGAAAGCACAGATCAATAACAAACCAGAGCAATGCATGAGACTAGTTTCTTTATACAGAATACATCTTGAAGTTATCATTACCAACAAAGCCCTTTCCTATAAAATATTTAATACATTTCAGTAAGCTTGTTCAATACTCCATCTGTAATTCCATATTCCTCTCATGACTTCAAACAACTTGTTTGTTCAACAAGAACAGTAGAAATGATTGTACCAGACATGATAATGGAAATTTTCAATCAATATCCTCCAGGCAAACACCAAGATGATGTTCAATTACACCACATAAAGATCTAAAGACAAAGTTTCATCTACAAATACATTTGTTTTTATTTTTTTATTTTAGCACCAGTGTCATTTGCAAACATACATCCCTGTGAAAAGCAATAAAGCAATAAAATTTGAAAAAAAATTTTAGATACACTCCATCTACCAGTTATCAGAGACTGATTCACACACAGATATTTTTTATTGACTTTGCTGCGTCTTTTGATGTAGATTGCAGTACTGAGGCTTTTCACAACATTCACAGTGTAACATGGATGAAGATTTTCAAGATGCAGACAAAATGGGCAATGTTTTTTTAAAGCTGGTATAAAGGTGAGACTAACGTCACCTCACAGCAAGTGTCCAGGTCAACATATACTCAAAATCTGCACATTTCTAGCTCTGTTGTGGCAATGTAATATTGAGCAGCAATCACTGACAGAAGGTGCCAGTGTTATCAGCATTTAAATACGGAGTATCTGAATGAAATCACCAAGTGCAGAACGCTTTGTAGCTTATTCACACAGAATAGCTTTCATTAAATAATAGCTTTTCAGGAACAGTTTGTTGGTTTCTGATCAAGATAATATGCATCTTTTGTCCTGTATGTTGGCGTATCTAAAATGCTTTTCAAATGGCTCTAAGCACAAAGCACTGAAGCATATATAGTTAAACTTAAAGTAGTTTCAGATATATGAAATATGCATGTTGTTTACAATATCCTGCCCTATACTGTAGATTGCTTGAATATTGGGATGAATATTGGTACATTTATAGAGTGCCACTGCATGAGGACAAACTAAGTTACTTTTTCAGTGATCTCAAAGTCTTGTTCTTTTTTTCCTATTTGACAATCAACTATCCATCTTAAACTGGAAGATCAATGCTCTAAACCAGTGGCGCTCAAACCTTTAGGAAAGCAGGCCAAAATCGCCTAGTCGAATATATAAGGGGCCGCAATAAATTCTATTCACCAATTAAAAAAAGCAAAAATAATTTTATCATGAATTCAGTTTTTTACTGCCCAGCAAGACATTAAACATTTACTGTTTTAATGAAACAAACCAGTCAGTCAGTCATTTTCTACCGCTTATTTCATAGTGGGTCGCGGGGGAGCTGGTGCTTATCTCCAGCAGTCTATGGGCAAGAGGCGGGGTACACCCTGGACAGGTCGCCAGTCCATCGCAGGGCGACACACAAACAGCCATGCACACACTCATTCATACACCTAAGGGCAATTTAGAGTGACCAATTAACCTAACAGGCATGTCTTTGGACTGTGGGAGGAAGCCAGAGTACCCGGTGAGAACCCACACATGCACAGGGAGAACATGCAAACCCCATGCAGAAAGACCCCCCAGCTGGGGGTCGAACCCAGGACCTGCTTGCTGCAAGGCAACAGTGCTACCAACTGCGCCACCGTGCAGCCATCTCAGAAAACATTTTGGATCAAATGTTTTCTATTGTAGTAGTCTAGAAAATGTTTTAGTCTTCTTCCAGCAACAAGTATGTTTCATTTAAGAAGCTATACATTTGTCATGAAAAATTCCATCTTAAAAAATTACAAAACATCTGCATCAGCTCCATTTGCTGGAGGACCAAATTTGTATCATACCTGAACTATGGTTGGGAGTCACACAAAATTATTCGAAGGGCTGCAAATGGCGCCCAGGTACTTTGGGGACACCCCTGCTCGTAATCAAGAAAATTCCTCAAAAGAAAAGGACAGGTCTACTGCCATCTCAGTCATTTCTAGCATTTGGCATGCTAGCCATATAGTATGTCACAATAGTATGATGGGGGGTTTAGGGCTTGTGACCACAACAAACGTCAAACACTTGGTAAGAACACTACAGATTATTATTTTTTTCCTCTTGTAATTATTGTGGCAACTTTTCATAGAGCATGCACTACCTATTAGCAACATTTTGACAACTGATGTCTGTCAGGTATGTTTGACAAATGAACATTTTGCTAAGCCTATAAAAGTTACTGTACTTTTCTCCAAAACAATTTAAGATAAAAATGTGAAACAACCTAAATAGATACTCTGTATGACCAAAGAAAATGTTAAAAAAGATAAATAACTTTTAATTCTTTATTTAAACGAAACAGGTAAATAAGAAGGTTTCTCAAAGAGGATGGAAAACAGTAAATGATAACTGAAAGGGTAAATTATTACTGAACAGCACATATTAGAAGAAAATCCTTGATGTCAGTTTGATGTAAGAATTTACCAGTAAGCACAAACAGTATACAGAAGTTTAACTAATCCATTCCGTATCCTGTAGAAGAGATGCACAATTATTTGAATCAGTACCAAAATTAGAGATCTCTCTCTTAAGGCTTTCTGCCAAGATAGAGGATTAGCCTCTCTTTAGTGTAATTTCGTATTCTATTCTTGATAAAGTTACTATGAAATACTTTCTCGTTATATTTGTGGTAAACCACAAACAGATGTATGTTGTAAACCCACCAACAGCTTTCAAGTGTTTTCATCTCTCCTTAAGAAAGAAGAGCTCCTCTGCATACTACTCCCACGTTCCTCCTCACAGTGTTGTGAGGCTGTGAAAATCAAGCTCCAATTTATACCCAACATTTATCTTTGTATAGCACGCCTTATGATAACATAAAACTCTTCTGCCCCATTTTGAAATTATACTTTGTACAATTAAAATGTCAGACTTATTGATGCAGAATTTTGGTCGTTCATCAAGCAAAGCAGTCCATTCTGAGGGGCGTACAATGACAAAGGCTGCCAAAATGCAAACCTCTTTTTGAGCCATTCACGCTCACAGCTGTGGAGAGCACTCCACCTTAAGGCGGAATGTATAAATAAACAGGTAAACTGTGGGACGCAAACATCTCTCCACCAAACTGTAGGTAGAAATCATCATTCACCACATATGTCGATAGATACTCATGCAGCTGTTGGGGTTGTAGTGCATGGTGTTTTGCTGTGAGTGCACTAATTTTCTCTACCCTAGTATCATAAGTGTTTGTGCTTGCAAACATTTCTCCCAACTTCACCTTTGTTTTGACCACATTTCATCATGTTAAAACCATAAACTTCCATGTATTTTATTAGAATATTGTGTGATAGACCAACACAGGCAGGGAAGTGGAAGAAACATGATACATGTTTTTTTCAAATGTAAACTGTGGCATGTATTTGCTGCTGGTGGAAGGTGGACCTCTTCCACGATTGCTCTGTATTTAGCACCACCCAGCTTGCCATCAAATCTGACCAGCTCCCATGTCCCTCCTGAAAATGAGCATCCTTTTAGTGATTTTTGTTCACTTAGGTTTTTTAAGAAAATCTCTAGGGCCATTACAGAACATCTGAATTTATTATGACAATATATTAAGTATAGGCATTTAGGTAACTTCTAAAGGAATTTATTGGACTGGTTTTTATTTAGTGGTAAAGTGTAAAGGGAGCTGAATACAAATGCATGCCACACTTAATAGATATCTAAAGAAAAAAAAACATGAAAACCATATGTAATTCTCCTGTGTGTTGGTTTATCAAATAAAGTCACAAAAAACCATTGGACATTGTGAATGTAACTTGAACAAAATGCACAAAAAATAATAATAAAAAATCCAAGAGGTATAAATACTTTTTCAAGGAATTGCAAATAAACTATCAAGATAGTCAGCAGGGGCGTTTTTAGGGTCTCAAAACATTGGGTGCTTTAGCCCAAATCCAAAATATTTAGATTTCAATAAGACAATTTATAGGTAATTAAAATAATATAGGACATATTGTAACAGTTCTCTGTCTTGGCTGGTTTTAGACTGAATGTAAATTATTGTGAATCAAACAAAAAAGTATTGCAATAATTTTACTTTTTATTTTTGTTAGAAGCTGAATGAAGGACAAGGTGAAACAGAGTTTAGGCCTGATGAAAAACCATTTTGCTGAAGCAAATAATGACGCATTTTGAGGTATTTAGAAAAAAACTTAATCTGAATTTTTACTGACAAAAGTTGGTCTTAAACTCAGAGATGTTTACTATGGGTCAAATAAATGTGCTTCTTTTGTCATCTACATAAATTACCTTTTTAAACATTACATTCTCATCAAAGTGTTCCACTCCTGAGGCTCCATTGTCTTTATTCTTATATTTCAAAAAAGGAAAGTGGTATAAAGTTGATTTTCCTAAATCTTAGTCAAATGGTAAAATCCCAAAACACATTTATTTTATCATGCCAAGAGCTTTCGAAATATTTTAGAAAAATTGTTCCTTCTTTTATGAAACTGTTCTCTTTTACCACCATCTTTTCAGCCCTTCATTCCACTTCTGGAGAAATTTGGCCTGTAAAAAATAATAAAAGAAACATTTTTCAACACAGTCTTTTATTCTGCACTGAGCATGAGCATTAGTGCAGTTCTTACTATTAAACACTTTGAGAGGAAACGGTGTTAAGTTGTGGTGTTTAAAATATAGCATAGAGCCTCATCCTGGACCTTATCAGTACTAATATTACAGTTATTAATAACTGTATACATATGGTATGTATGTCTCAACTTCAGTAAAACTGTATCCTTGTTTAATTAGTTTAGTTTATATAATATTACATGTATAATTCAGAAAAAACAAAATAGTTAACTAATCAATGGTCCACCTGTGATTAATTGCTATGATTCATTTCTTAATTTTACTGCATCTTCAAACCCAGAGCTGTATGTTTAGAATCAGCACAGAAGATATGAAAGAGAAGAGGGAGTCTTACTTTTGCAGTTTCTACTACATCTTACTGGAACCAGGAGATATTTTCCTGGCTTATTGAGCAACACATTTTTCTGTCTACATGTAAAACTAGACTATAAGACTGGCTGCAGCCATGAGATGCAATGTATTGATCTGAAGGACATTTTAATGTGTTCAGCTACGTTAGGATTAAATGCTTTTATTTTGACTGAAGTAAAGGACCACCGCTCTGCTTCCACCTGTTCCTGAACACACACACCCACCAGGCTCCCACTCTCTGGTTGGCTCCGCGGTTGCTCTGAAATGAGCCCTGTTCGAGGCGCTCAGTGTAACTTTTCGGGTTATGAAGGAGGCAGGTCAACCTGGATCAAACTGCTGTTCTGGACTTCTTCAGAATGGAGTCCGTCTCTGGCTGTTCGCGTAGTTGCGCATTAGCGGTACGCAAATAAGTATTTTGTGTCTTCTCCTTATAACTCATTGTCAGGTTAGGTGAAGCGGGACATGATTATATGGAACACAATTGAAGAAAATCTGATTGTTTTTAAATACAAATGTGAATTCCAATACCATTTTGTGGCTGCATCTTTTTAATACTTCTAAATTTCTTCTATCAAGAAGTCCGGGGCTCTTCAGAAAACATCTGGGGCTTCCGCCCCGGAAGCCCAGGTCTAACTACGCGCCTGGTAGTCAGAAAAGAAAAACATTTCTAGAAGTAATTAAAATTAAAACTGACCTTGCTGCTTACTTTTAACGTTTCATATAAATCAGCTAATTATATTAAAGTAGATTTTTTTAATGTTGATCAATAAATAGATCAAGAAAAAAAAACTTAAATGGTTTCCACATGTGTTTTCTCCTTCCTGTGACATTCAACCATACCTCATATATGTGTGTGCCTGTTTTTGTGCATCTGCATGTATGCACATTTGAATTTGTGCAGCCATCTTCAAACAGGCTAAAGCAACCATTATCATTATCTCAGTGTGCACCATAATTAAGATGCTCACATCAATTGCTTCGTTCAGAGTATTAGTGCAAGGGGAATGGCCAAAGGAGAGAACTTTGATGGCTTATCTTTAGAGGTTAGTTAAAATCAGACTGACTTGCTGTTTTGGCACAAAGAAGAAAACACCCCCATCATAACCCCAATTAACATATTTATTATCTGATCTTGCTGTCTAAAGTTTTTTTTTTGTCCAGCGGATCCTTTCCATAATATCTGCTCTCTTGAGATGGCTTCAGATGTGTTTGCCTTGTTGTGTCAAACAGAAAATTAAAGATGGATACAGAAGAGTACAGTATTACCCAACATTATTTCACTTACCTAAAGTGTTACTTAATCCATTTGAACATAAATAAACATAAACATAAAAAAAGGCATTTGATACTATAGATTGTAAATTGCTTCTTCCAGAATGACAAGCTAATGAAATATGAGGTGCTGTTCATAAGAGGCTGAACAGTTATTTGTGAAACAAAAAAAAAGTTTGTACATTTTAATGATGACATAACAGTGCTCAAAAACATTAAATGTTCCACAAGATTCAGTGTTGGGACCTCACATTTTCAGTTTATATAGCAAAGAGATATGTGGAGCATCTTTTAAACCGCAATGCCTTTTTTTGTAAATGACAAGTATTTTTGTTTCGGAAATGGCATAAATATTATGCAAAATATGGTTGATGTAATGGCAGAAGTCAAGTGCTTTAATAAGTTGTTTTCAAATGGGCAAAAAAAGGAAATCAGGGACGATTTGATTATAATACTAATACATGAAATACATAAAGGGTATTTTTCATTACGCTTTCTGGAGTAATTATAGATCACAAACTTGCATTGCAATTTTGAATTGTCCCTTTTCTGCACTTAGATGTTTTAGTTACTAAATAATTAAACACTAAACCTTTTCTTTACAAAGAGAGCAGTAAGCATTTTAAATAATGTAGAAAACATATATCAATAGTGTGTTTATTAAGTTTGGGTTTTGTATTAGAATGACGATGATTGTACAAGAAAGAAATATTCTAAAAAACTTATAAAATAAACTCAACTAAACAATGAAAGGCGATTTTTAATATGACTATCTCTTCATATTGCAGATAGGTTAGGAATCAGAGAACAGTAGGCTGGTGCCTCCTACATGCATAATGAATTGATTTTAAAAATAAAAATCAGAGTAGAGCAGGGATGTTACCTCAGGGAAGCTTCTGTCTCACTGCTTACTTCTGTTTATCTCTGCGATATTGACAACCTGCCACTGTGACGGCGGTGTTTATCTTGCACTTTAAAAAATTAAACACACCACCTGATGATTTATATTTTAAGTTTCTGGGTTTGATATATGATGCATCCTCCTATGCTCTGTGTACAGACTCAAAGGCCATGTAATGTCCTTTATAGAACAGGGTGTTATATGCTTTAGGCAGACCCATAAACGTGGGTGAGTTCAACAAGGGAAAGGTAGGAGACAAAGATGAATAGGTGCAAGCATATTATTTACACAGCTTTGATTTTACCCAGTGTGCCCTATTGTTTCAGCTGAATAAAATGAGGTTCCATTATCGCCGGATCACATGAAACTTCACGCCTAACACTAGAAGGGGCTTGGAATGTGTGGACACAGTCAGGAGAGTGCCATACATTTGCATAACATCAATGTCAAGCTCACATCCCTGGATCAAGCTGATCAGTATTCCTACTGACACATAAGCGATGCACTTAGAATTTAAAATGTACAGGTGTCTGATAATATCACCAATCATCAATTTCTACTTTTTTACAGAACACGGTGCTGGCATAGTGTAATGGAATTAAAGAACATATGCATTGCCCACCAGGGCAAATTACAGACAAGGAAAGGCTGGAAAAGGTGATGTCCTGTAATAAGAGCAGACATTTTTCCTGCTGTTATGAGTGGGATGATGGTAGTAAGAGCTTCAGCAACATGTACTTTATCTCGGTGTAGATAAAAGTATTGTAGGTGCAGCATTTTTGCAGGAGTTCCATTCACAAACTTTTAGGCATATGGTTTATGTTAAGTCATGGTAATTCATGTGATATGTGGAGATGTATGGATCAAAAAGAAACAATTTCATCAGCTAAGAAAGCGTCCTATAAAAAAAGTGCTGTAAAAAAGTATTTTGCCCCTAACCGATTTTTACCTTTTTCACACTTAAATGATTAAATAAATGTTATCATTGGACAACAATTACCTGAGTAAAAGAAATTTCATTTGTTAAGGAGAGAGGCTATTCAAACCAACCTGGCCCTTTGTGAAATAGTGATCAACTCCCTCAGTAATCATGAATCAACTGTGATTGATCCCATTTTTTGGGTTCATCTACATAAAGGCCTGATTACGTCTGACCTTTAGAATCAATAACCCACTAGAAAGGAAGTTGTCTTATGTTGTGATTATTAATCTGACAATATTATTTAATATAAATATTTTATCAAATAATATGTCGGTCTGTTAAGGGTTGTCCTGTGAATACCAGCCCAGTAAGGCGATGGTGTTAGGACAAAATTAAAAGGTGTGAGCCAAGCTCTGACATTATTGAACAGCATAAACTCTGCACACACATGGAATGAATTCACACAATGTCTTAAAATACAAGAATTTATTAACAAAAATAAGTCAACTCAAAGTCAAACATATTTCAATCAACAAACTTTTTACTATGCTAAAACAATCCAACTAAACTACCAAGCAGAATTAAAGAATAACGAAGACTAATGGGCTATGTACAATATAAACAAGTTGATTAAATATGGTTGAAAATCATGACCAAAAGAGAGATGCAACATTACCATGCAATGTTATTTATGTTTGAGAACCAAGGATTATCTTGAAGAATCTGGAAGTGAAGTTAAGTTAGTCTTGGAACCAACTTAGATAATATTTAGCAAACGTTTAGACAACCATTCACAATGCAAGATCAGATAAAATATTATTTTATCAAAATAATGTTTTCAAGAATGATCTGCTGAATAAAACCAACCTTTTGGATGAATAATTTCTCAATGGTGTATAATTAGTTGCCTTTATTTATTAAAATAATATTTGAAGAAATATTATTAAGGGAATATTTGGAAAAGAGCCAAATCTTTCTGGAGAAATGGGGCTTAATAGTGTCTACTTAGTTATCAGATTTAGTAAAATAATGTTTAGAGACTATTATTCACTAACTTGAAAACTAAACCTTCCTGTTAAATATTCTGTAGCGAGCACGTGTTCTTAAGCTGTTAGCAGTTAAGCTAACAAAGGAGGCTGATAGCTTAGTTTAGCACCAGAATCAAACACATACCTTTAAAACATCAGGGTCAATAAAAGGGTTAAAATGCATAAGCGCGGACGGCGCGTTATGGTCAACCTTCTGTGTTTAAAATCACCCTTTAACTAAATTTTGTCTTAACTTTAAAAACACATAAACACAGAACACAAAGCTGATCACGTGTGCAGCCTACTACCACTAAGGTAGCAGTTTCACACAACAAAACCAAACTTCATAAAAATTAAAAACGTTTAGATCAATTCATCCTAAATGTTATTCTGCCCAAACCTAACCTCATGAACCGTGGTGAGGAAACGTTGTCCAAGGGGCGAAGTTTGAAGAAACGTCCACAGTCAACAAACGGTTAGCTTTCAGCTAACCTAACGAAGCTGTGGGTGGGCGGCCCATTCTGTGCTCTTATTCAGACAGTGGCATCATGGGAAGTCTGCTGCTACCCCCCTTTCCTCAGTTGCTGGAAGTCAGTTAAATGCAATTTATTTTGAAAATTCCAGAAGAGTTTGTACCGGAGTTTTAATGTTGAAATCCATGGCTGGGTCCCAACACTTACAACAAGAAGTACAGGGGTTGGACAATGAAACTGAAACACCTGGTTTTAGACCACAATAATTTATTAGTATGGTGTAGGGCCTCCTTTTGCGGCCAATACAGTGTCAATTCGTCTTGGGAATGACATATACAAGTCCTGCACAGTGGTCAGAGGGATTTAAGCCATTCTTCTTGCGGGATAGTGGCCAAGTCACTACGTGATACTGGTGGAGGAAAACGTTTCCTGACTCGCTCCTCCAAAACACCCCAAAGTGGCTCAATAATATTTAGATCTGGTGACTGTGCAGGCCATGGGAGATGTTCAACTTCACTTCCATGTTCATCAAACCAATCTTTCACCAGTCTTGCTGTGTGTATTGGTGCATTGTCATCCTGATACACGGCACCGCCTTCAGGATACAATGTTTGAACCATTGGATGCACATGGTCCTCAAGAATGGTTCGGTAGTCCTTGGCAGTGACGCGCCCATCTAGCACAAGTATTGTGCCAAGGGAATGCCATGATATGGCAGCCCAAACCATCACTGATCCACCCCCATGCTTCACTTTGGGCATGCAACAGTCTGGGTGGTACGCTTCTTTGGGGCTTCACCACACCGTAACTCTCCCGGATGTGGGGAAAACAGTAAAGGTGGACTCATCAGAGAACAATACATGTTTCACATTATCCACAGCCCAAGATTTGCGCTCCTTGCACCATTGAAACCGACGTTTGGCATTGGCATGAGTGACCAAAGGTTTGGCTATAGGAGCCAGGCCGTGTATATTGACCCTGTGGAGCTCCCGACGGACAGTTCTGGTGGAAACAGGAGAGTTGAGGTGCACATTTAATTCTGCCGTGATTTGGGCAGCCGTGGTTTTATGTTTTTTGGATACAATCCAGGTTAGCACCCGAACATCCCTTTCAGACAGCTTCCTCTTGCGTCCACAGTTAATCCTGTTGGATGTGGTTCGTCCTTCTTGGTGGTATGCTGACATTACCCTGGATACCGTGGCTGTTGATACATCACAAAGACTTGCTGTCTTGGTCACAGATGCACCAACAAGATGCGCACCAACAATTTGTCCTCCTTTGAACTCTGGTATGTCACCCATAATGTTGTGTGCATTTCAATATTTTGAGCAAAACTGTGCTCTTACCCTGCTAATTGAACCTTCACACTCTGCTCTTACTGGTGCAATGTGCAATCAATGAAGACTGGCTACCAGGCTGGTCCAATTTAGCCATGAAACCTCCCACACTAAAATGACAGGTGTTTCAGTTTCATTGTCCAACCCCTGTAGGTGCTTCGGGACCTGGACAACTTGCAGAAATGATGCGATACTTTGATACATCGTTATCCATAAAACTCCGCTGACTCTTCTGGTACACATGATAGTAAATTGTTTGGCTGCAATCAGATTTTCATATCCGATCAAAATGGAGTACGTAATTTCTTTCTAATGACATTCAATCCAGTCAAATCTAAATTCACTCTGACTAATAACTACGGTTTGCAAAGTAAGTGCTTCACTTATGAAGCAAGAAAACAGTTATGTTGGTAAGTTTAGTCTACACACGGTTAATTGGAATTGCAAAGAGAACATGTTCTGATCTGAATTATTATCCAGGGCCTGTCATCACAGAGATGAAACAGGCTATTATTAGCCTGCCGTTTCTGTAAACCTCTCCTTCAGCAGAGGAAGATGCGTGTTTTACTGACTTTTTGTAGCCTTAAGTCAGGTCATCATGAATGATAAATAAATTATACAGCTTGATTTCTGTTCATATCTGAGAGGTTTTTATTTTATAAAAAAGGACTGCTCCAAAACCTTCATATGAAACACTGTTATTGCTACTATTTTATAAAAACAATATTTAAGGTTAACTGACTCTCTGAGTTTGTGTAAAAGTTTTACAAAAACATTAAATTCCCAGTTAATTTGGGTTATTTTTCTATTGAACTGTTAAAACTGATTAAATTAACCACATAATCAGATACTTTTTAAGGTAAAGAATGTGTTTGTTTGTAATACATAAAATTATGAAAAATGAAAACGGAATTTGAAAAACTCTCGGTTTAGGCATCTCATTAAAGCCAAACTGCAAATTTTCACACTAATTGTTTGGTAATTCTTGGTATCTGTGAGTTTTGAATTCAGTTGTTTTGATGTAACAGTGTTTTTGCTGCACTTTATGTTCAGATTTGCTTATAAAGTTGGAATATGTATTGCATTTTACTGTCAGAAATTAAAGCTGCTTAAGGTCACAGCTAAACAGTTGGAGGCATAAAGCAACATTTGTCTTGCTTCTAAATTGTAAGCAAATTTAATCAACAAGATTTCCTAAACCCTAGTTTTTCCAGACCTTCAACCTTTTTCAGAAATTAGATTTGGGCCTTTGAACATAAAGTTTAGGAAACCCTGTTCCACACTCTGATTGAATCATTCATATATCCTGGACAGAAATAGCTGCTTATTACCAGAAGGAAGCCTCAGTGTGTGAAATTTTGTTTATCTTTGAAGGTCAAGTTCAACTCTCTTTTGACGACATCATCTTTTATTTCTCACTAGTAGCTTCCACCTTCAGATGTTTTGAATCAATTGTCTCATTTTGTGTTTGAGAATGTTTCCTGTCTTATTTAGAATGGCTGAGAATAGCACTTTTATATTTACTCGTTGAGGCTTAGGTTTGGAAGAACACAGTTATGAAAAGGTGCTGTAAAAAGCAAAGAAGAAGCTGACTACAGTTAAAGGAAGAAAACTTTGAGCTGAAACATTTTTTTAATTCCACCTTCTGTACGTAAGGGCACAAATGATCATACAGAGAATTTTTTATCTTTCAGGTTTGTATGTAGGTATAAATATTCTAATTACTGTTCCTTTAGTGCTATTTGTAAGTAGCACTTTCTATGTCCTGATGTTTCAACGAAGGGTAAAATTAGAAAAGAGCACATTGGCACATGTCAAATCATCATTTCTGCTTGTCAAGTTCAATGAATATATGATCATTTACTTAACGACTAGGAGCAGGTACATACATTATTTAAAATTGTAGGTGACGAATAATGGTAAAGGGTGCCGCAGAATGTGGGTGATTACACTGGGGAATGGAAGATAAGAACCATGTAGGTGTTTGTTCCAATATGGCTAATAAAAATCAAATAACATACTGCAATTAACACCTTCTGCCTATCCCCCAACTTCTCACTCTTACGTCCCACACCCACCAGATCAGGGCGTCAGTACCAGCTCACAGCATCTTTGCCACTCTAATCTAATTGACACAGTTTTCTTAGATTGTTTTAGTAGATTTTCCTGTTTTCTCCTTGACTGCACTGGGAAAGTAATTTGATTGACAAAAGGCGGAAAAATTAGACGGCGAGTATATCTAATAAAATACCTGAAGCATGATGTAAAGATTTGAATTAATAACAGAAAAAATGAAACAAATGACTTGAATATAACTTTTTCGAAACCAAGAAAATATGGTTGAGAACAATGGCTTCAAAATTTAGATGAGCTGACGATAATTCTGGTCACTTCAAACTCAGCAGCGAACTTCTCCAGTGCACACTTAAGGTCATGGACTGAAGGACCCAACAGAACCACATCATCTGCAAAAAGCACAGATGAGATCCTGAGGTCCCCAAACAATTAACCCTTATTTTCACAACTGCGCCTTGAGATCATGTCCATGCACACTACAAGCAGGATTGGTGACAAGGGATGCCCTGGCTGAGTACAGTGCGCACTGGGAACAGCCTGGAGTTCGTGCTAAAAATGTGGACACAGCTCTTGCATTGGACATGCAGAGATTGGAAAGTCCTTCAAGGCCACCCAGATAACACAGCACCCCCCACAAAATACTTCAGGGGACATGATTGTAGGCCATCTCCAGATCCACAAAACACATGTAGACTAGAGAAACATACTTCCATGACCCCCTCAGCAATACCATGATGGTAAAGATCTGTTCCACTGTTCCACGGCCCGGGCGATGACACTGGACCTGAGGTCCGACTATCAGCTGGAGCATCCTCTCCAACACTCTAAAGTAAGCTTTCCCAGGGAGGCTGAGAAGTGCGGTCCTTCAGTAATTGGAAAAAAATCTCTGCTCCCCTTTCTTAAAAATTGGGACCAAAACCCCAGTCTGCTTCTCCAGTGGTGTTGTCCCAGTCCTCCATGCAACATTAAAGAGATCAACAATTATAGCCCCACAGTTAAACGAACTGAAAATTTATGGAAAATAATTATCAAAACAATATCATAAATATCACATCATTTAAACTGAGTTGCATGTTATTTACAGTGCCCTCAAAGAATGCAGTTTAAATGATGTCACAAACTGCATTTTTCTTTGTTGACTGTGAAGAGAATGTCTAAAATTGCTATAAAAAATCCCCAAGGTGGGAACAAATTGACGCTTGGTAAGTGGTAAAACGTCAGTTGGGAAATGGTTCCTTATTGTCAATGAAAAATTCGAGAAGAAAGAACCTAAACTGAAAAAGCATGAAATGATGAAATGACAAAATGAGCAGAATCCAATTTAGCTCTGCACTGATTATTAAAGCTAAACACAGCACCCTATGCACATTAGCTGTATCAAATGTTTTATGGCTAATCCATGCTCACGAATTTACTAAACTGAGTGAGCAGACTTCTGTGACCTGTGTTTTTGTTTTACCTTATTGTTGAGCTCCTTATTGTTTCATACAGTCCCATTTACTATCCTTGTGTATTTCAAAGTGTTACGTTATGTTTTTAAGTTTTGCTTTGAAAGTGAATTAGTTGTTAATGCCAGCTTTATTTTGATAGAGCTAGTGCCTTATCTTAAGTATCTTGTTTTTCTTTTGCATGTGTTCAGTTTTAATCTTTATGACTCTTCCTTGATTCCACACGCCTTGCATTATCCTTGCGTCCATATGCGAAGGGATATATTATAACTTGCTTGTCGGAATCCTTATGTGGACATACATTTGACATAAGATGCATGTTTGATCTGCTGATGTGTACTATAGTCACCCTTTAGCCTATTAGTTATCATACTTTTGGTGTTTTTCCATTAAGAATATATGCACATTTTTGAACCAGTGCTGAAAGTCTGTGTTTTTATTTTTATGATTGAGAACAATGTATGGAAAAACTTTATTTGGAAAGTACATACTGCTACTTCTTAGGTAATGCCTGGGCAATCGGCAACACAGATAATATGGTAAACTTATTCCAGAATACAGAAAGGTGATACCCTGTGATACATTTTCTCTAGACATTTATAACAAATAAGCTTTATAAAAAAACAATCAGACCAGCAGTGTTGCATTTCATAAGCGCCTTTTAGTTGTTAAAGACACCTACTAGCTCAAATTACAAATCAAATTCTCAGCATGAAATCGGCACGGCCTTATCACATATCCTCAGTCCTGACTGTTTTGGCGGACCCTTCACATACGGAGGATGCTGCTGATAAAAATTGTCTGATATTGTTTTATCAGTAAGCGACAATTGTGGCCAGGATATTTTTGTCAAATCTAGACTCTGGACATTTGGAAAAATACAGCACATCAGAGTTTTCATATGGAATGAAATTTTCTTTGTATCAGTTTGAGAATTAATAAACAGGGCATTCAGAAATTTTTCAGAATAGCTCTCTATTCTTAATCTGCCAGCGTGCCTGATACTAAACACCTGTCATGGTGTATGAATTTATTGAGAGCTTATCGGTTGTCTTGCCTTCCATTTGTTATATTTGATGGCTTTTTGTCATTTTCATGTTTTGTATCTCTGTTCATGGTTTCTCAGCTGGTTTTGGATTTTGTTTCCATCATGTCTGGTCTCTGGTAGTTAGCACATCTGTTTTTCAGTTGATAATTTTAGCCCTAGACACATACTGCATGCTTCTTGGTTTTCTTTGTTCAGGCCAAGATTCTAATATTACATTGCCCTTCATGCCTGTATGATTGTCTGTGGCAAGTAATTTTTGTTACTCGTCTCAGTTTATTGTTTGAGCTTTGGATTATAATTATCTGCCTCTGCAGCACCTTTGGTTTTCTTCTTGCTTTTGCCCTCTGTGTCTTGCATTTGCATCCTTTAAAACCTTGGACCATGACATCACTATACTCCCATCACAATATCCTCCACCTAATATCAAATGTTAATGGTGGTGGCAAGCCCCTGTTCTGTTTTCTCATCTCATTTTAGTTTAAATTTAAAAAAGTCTATATTTCAATTTAAACAAGTACAGAACATGGATTATACCAACATAGCTAACAGTGCGTTATACAATGAGTGTGAGGGAAAAGTTTCCAATGTTTGGCTCTATGGTTAAGCTGCTGTCATATAGATTGTTTTCTTGCTGTAAATTTTGGCATACCAAAAAGTACTTTTTGTGTGGCACCAAACATGATTAAATTATGGGCTTTTGGTAAGGCAATCATGTCCTGTCACATATATAAAGTTGTATAGGATACAACCTTATTACATATAGAGCATGTCTATTAGGATAAAGAGTGTAGAACGTACAACCTGCCACTGCGTAAAAAGTATGTTGCATTTAATGTAACTATTATTTTGGTGTCACCATCACACTTTTTAAATGCTCAATAAAAACCTGACCATCTTGGGCTAAAAATTCTGTCAATATCTACACAGTTTATGTATGTCCCTACTGGTCAAATAATTATTTGATTAATTAATCAGAATAAAGGGGCAACTGCCATCCCTGTCACTCCAAGCATTCAACATGCCAAGGTGAGTGAATCTTCATCAATAAAGACAAATGGTCAGCACAGTAACACTATGATTGCGCCATTGCTACTTAATTTACATAGTGCTTACACAGATTTTCATTGTAGTGTCTATGTGTAATGTATGGCGTCCTTGAGTCTCGGTGCTCATGCCACATAATTTTTCAAATGTGCCACAGATTTTGTGGAGATCTGGCCAGATTTGCTGTAGTGCCAGATATGTACTTCATATGGCAAAAAAAGCAACGTAAATCTCAAAAGAAACCTCACTTCCAGATTTAAGCTGCAAGCAATGCTGGGCAGACCCCGCAGCTTGGGGCCGATCTGGCTTGTGTCACGACCATGGGATTTTCGCATCGCCTTCTCTACGCCTCCGGTGAGCCCACCGCTCAATTCTCACATCAACACTAGGTAGTACCATGAGCAAGCCTTGATGTTAGCTTTAGGCTGGGTTTAGGTCCTATAAGAAGTCTACAAAACTTGGCCAAAACCCAACCTTCCTGAAAGAAGCTGTAGTCCCTTCCTGTTTGGGGTGGAAGGATTAATGAAGAATTTTTGAGATGAGACTGAAACTTCTAGAGACTGTCATAAAGGTTAATTCACCCCAGAAACCTGTGACGTTGCTCTCAGTTGGCAGGGCTAAAATGGTGCCATCAATTTACCATACCAAAGTGTTGAACAGTCACACAGTTTGGTGAGGGTCTGATAATGCATCAGGGAGAAATAGCTGTTTGTAATATTCAAGGGGGCACAGTTGATTCAAATTCTTCATTGCCACCTTAAGAGTTTTTTATAGAGGTAATGATGCCAAATAAAGAAGTTTGTGTCTAAACAATAAATGCTGAGGGACCAAAAAATTTATTTGAGAAAAGAATAAAAAAGCTAACTGAAACACTTTTATTTGACCTTTGGTATTTGTTACATGCTGTAACTATGTAATATATACTGTACTGTAAGGTGTACTGTACTGTGTGCCTGAATTATACAGGTGAACTCATACAGACCTGTAGCACGGGAGACAGCAGCTGCAAATCATAAAGAAAACCAGAGAATGGCTACGACATTTCCAGAATGCTAAGTACTCAGGGGTAGTGCATGGGGCAGGAAAATGACAAGTCGAGTCTCTGCTGCCTAAAACAATCAAGAGACTTGTCTGACGGCAGCTGAGCAGAAGCTTTGCCTTCTGGCTGTCACTGCTTATTGCTTGCCATTCCTTAAGCTTTCTAAAGGCTACTGTATACAATAATGTTATTTTCAAGGCTCAGTATCATTTTCTGAGCTAATTGTTGTCATGTTTGGTAGTTGTCTATTTGTTCAAAACAATACATTTTGATTCACTTTTGTGAAGGTTTACGTGTTGTACTTGAATGTGTGCTGTTTCTTTGGTTTGTATACGAAGATGCTTCCACCGCAAAGTCTAGCCTCATTCCCAAAGTAAAACATTGCTATTTACTATTTCCAGAAACAATGGATGTGTGATTGTTTTTGAGTCAAAGAAGCCACATTTTACCTTTACATAGTTCATTGCTTTTTAAACAAGTCAAAACTTTGTTTTGTAAGGCTGTATACAACATAGAGTTTTGAACGTTTTTTTTTTACCCTAAACAAATTGTCTTGTTGCCTGAAGCGAACAAAATTGTGAAATTAAAAGAAATTAAAACATAGTCTCATTAGAATTAGTGTCCCAAATAAACCAGATTTTTTTTTTCGTTCTCCCCCAAACAAAATTTCAATGTGAATTTGTTTGTTTGTTGGCAAGAAAGTTTTCTCACGTACTAGACAACAGATTTTATTATAAAATCCATTCAGATGACATTTTAATGTAATTATTATCTTTTGAGTGTTATTGCTGCAACTGCTGTTAACCTTTGAGTCCACTAAAATAGCAACACCTGTATACACACTGTATTGTAAAATAAGAATTCCATCCATCCATCCATCCATCCATCCATCCATCCATTGTCTGCTGCTTATCTGGTCAACACTCTCCATCTTGTTCTGGGAATCCCAAGGCTTTGTCAGAAGGGATATATGATCCTTTCAGCAAGTTCTTTATCTGCCCTAGGGTTCCCTTCCCAGTGGAATGTGTCTCTAGGTGTCTCCAAACAAAGACACCTAGAGGGGATTCTGTACAGATGTCTAAAGCACCTTTGCTGACTCTTTACAATGCAAAGGAGCAGCAACTCTGTTCCAAAGTTCCCCCAGACAAAGGAGCTCTTACCTCTCTTAAACCCCAGAAAAAGGTTCACCTTTTTCCAGTCCACTTTATTAGATATACTTGTTAAATTGTTTATTAACACAAATAGAAAATCAGCTAATCACATGGCAGAAACTTAAAACGTTTAGGCATTAGAACGCTGTATAAAGAACTTGCTAAAGTTCAAACCAAGCATTTGAATGGTGAAGAAAGAGGACTTAAGTGACTTTTAAAGTGCCGTTGTGGTTGATGCCTGACAGGCTGTTCTGAATATTTCAGAAACTGCTGATCTACTGAAATGTTTATGTACAACCATCTGTTGTGTTTGCGGAGAATAAGAAAACGAGAAAATATCTAGTTAGCAGCAGTTGTTTGGACAGAAGTGACTTCATGTCACAAAGCTCAAACATTCTCAAACTGGTTTCCTGAACACAACAATGGTACTTTAGTGACTTCTACAGTCACTACATCTGCCGCAAGAAGAGTTCCTTTGGGATGTGGTGGAATAAAATCCCTGAGGAATGTTTCCAAAATCTTGTTAAATCTATGAAGAAATAAGGCAAAATAGGGTGCAACCCAGTACTAGCAAGATGCATCTAAAGAGTGTTTGGTTAGCGAATGCTAGCTTATTGTGGAAACAAATAAGACCAATGTTTGGCTTCAGTCAGAAACTATTTCTGTTATATAGTTCCAACATGGATATCATCATTCTAATTTGTGTTGAGTCACTTGTATTTTTGCATTCTATTTTAAGCTTTTAAGCATATGCATTCGCTAAGCGTTTTACACATGCAGGATCATTAGAAATTTTAAAGGAAAACAATTATTGAAGTGTTTCCCTTTTTTTTCCTATTCCTGCTTTGTCCATTGTAGGTCTAGCGGAGGACTGGGACCTATTCCAACATACAATGGGAGGGGGCGGGGTACTTTCTGGAGATATTCAATTTACAGGAGCTTAAAAAATATCTGACACTGTTGGGTGAAAAAAGCTGTCCTACTGAGCGTGACAGAAGATCGATCCCACTTTCCATAAGTTTGTTTTCTTTCAGGAAATAACAAAAATATTTTCCAGTGGATCAAAATGAACTTAGTGATGTTCTACAGGCTTAGAAATGTAAAATTAGGACTTTTATTTATTTGTTTGCCGATTTAAACAGAATTTAAGATATTCTTTTATTTTCCCTTTATAAATTACACCTAACATAAAAGCCTGCTATAAACTGCATTGGTGGGCACGGCGGTCATGTAGGGGTAAAAACCATTTATGGAGGCTACAGTCCTCGATGCAGCCATCATGAGTTCGAGTCCCGGCCTGTTGACCATTACTGCATGTCTTTCCTCTTTCTCTCCACCACCATTTCCTGTTGGTTAACTTACTAAAAAAAAGGCCACTAGTACAACAACAACAACAAAAAAAGCATTTGTGTTATATTTTAAATCTGGAAAAAGGTTTTGCCTCAATGTGCTATGACAACAGAGAAGACTTTGATTGGTTTGGCTGTAGGGAATGCATTATGTTTAGATCACGACACGATGCTGCTGTTGCAGCTTGACTTTCCCTGCTTCCTGAGGACAAAGAAAAAAGATAACAAAAGTTCCTTCTATTCTACTGGTCTTTAGATTAGAAACCTGCTCTGCATAGAACAACCTGGCCCATTATTTTTAGATAACTGAGCAGCTTCTCATACATTAAACTGTATTACGTTAGACTAGTCTCTGCTAGATTCGGTTCTGCATTTTGTTACTTCTCAGTATAGATGCATAAAGTTTAGTCTATACTTTTACATACACCCATGTGAATATGACATTAATTTCGAACTATTTATGATGTATTTGAACCCTGGGATGACTGGGATGATAAAAAAACCTGCAACTACAATTAATTTTAAAAACAGGAATTGTGTGCAAGTTTGAACTTATTTTAGATTTTTACTAATTTCCACAGGATCAAAATGCTAAAAGAATATACCAGGCTCAAATATATACATATACCCTCACTAATATTTGGATACATATCTATCAACACGTTGCAAAAAAAAACTCTGGCTTAATATTTGACAGCTCTTCTGATTAAAAATGGTATATTTAATTTAAATAGGATTTTTCCACTGACGCTGCTTTGAAACATATTTTTGTTTTGATAGGGTTAAGGTAAGGCCTTTTGCCACAGCTTAGTGTTAGTCTGCTTTATCCATTACAAAACTCCTTTTGATGCCTGTGTGGGATCATTGGGTTTTTGCAACACCTGACTGTGTACATGTTTCGATCATCTTGCTGTTGAGTTGAGGCCAAGTTGAAGACTTTGGAGGTAATCCTAGGTCTTTATCATTTTACCTACTTTGGACAATTGTACTTTTCTGTCATGTATGACAATGTTAATATTTGAATGGCTCATTTTCTTCTTGATCGGCACTCTCTCAAGCCTAAGTTATACCCTTGGATGCCAGATATCTCATAATTTTTTAGATGTGAAGGATTTTAAACCTTTGTATGAGGCACACAGTATTCACTGCAATTCTTCAAAAGTGGAACGTGCTTCGGATAAGGTCTACCTTATTCAACAACTTGTAGCCAAGGAAGAATGTAGGGAATTTCTAATAGACAGCTCTAAATCCAGCGTTTGACCTTGTGAGTGTTACTTTTTAGCCATTTTTTGAAGTCTATGTAACATTTTGTAACAATTATTCTCCCTGTGAATGCATTCAATGCTTGTATGCCTGTAAAAATGAATGTGCATTAGACTCTACCCTGCAACTATTATTGTTTTGCAAGTGCCATTTGTGGAAAGTTACAAAAATGGGAATGTACTCGACTAAAACATCAGAACATCCCCCATGTCAATGGTGTGTATACCTTTGTAGTTAGACACCGGTCATGTGGACAAAAATGGCGGGTAAAACCCAGATGTCAGCCCTTGTTGATGGAAAACTTGCTTGACTGAACAGTAAGAGTTGTATTTCATTAGGTTTCCTGTCATGAGAGGCTTGACCCTTGGCAGTTCCTGCATTATCCTAAACAAAATAACTAATTTTCTTTTATTTGAGCATGGTGGTTGGGAGCAACAGGCTGAAACCTAGATACAGCTAGGTGTTCAACCATCCAATTGGACAGTGATCCCAACAAACATCAAAACCTGTTTTGGAAGGTCTCCTGAATGAAGCTTCCCAAGCCATTACCTCACTCTTCCTTAAAATTTGTAGCATGTTGTTCAAAGTTGGGTCCATGCAAGAAAACCCAGCCAATTTAAATACGCTCTACCATTTCTAAAAGGGTGGCTTGTCCTCTTCAGGTTGGAGGGGAGTTCCTGCCTCAAGTGGAGGAGTTCAAGTATCTCGGGGTCTTGTTCAAGAGTGAGGGAAGAATGGAGTGTGAGATCGACAGACGGATCGGTGCGGCTGCCGCAGTAATTGGGGCGCTGTGCCGGTCCGTTGTGGTGAAGAGAGAGCTGAGCCGAAAAGCGAAGCTCTCGGTCTACATTCCTACCCTCACCTATGGCCATGAACTTTGGGTCATGACCGAAAGAACGAGATCCCGGATACAAGTGGCTGAAATGAGCTTCCTCTGTAGGGTGGCCGGGCACTCCCTTAGAGATAGGGTGAGGAGCTCAGCCATCCGGCAGGGGCTCGGAATAGAGCCGCTGCTCCTCCACATCGAGAGGAGCCAGTTGAGGTGGCTCGGGCACCTATACCGGATGCCTCCTGGACGCCTTCCTCGGGAGGTGTTCCAGGCACGTCCCACCGGGAGGAGGCCCAGGGGACGGTCCAGGACACGCTGGAGGGACTATGTCTCTCGGCTGGCCTGGGAACGCCCTGTGCTTCCCCCGGAGGAGCTGGAGGAGGTGTCTGGGGAGAGGGACGTCTGGGTGTCTCTGCTGAGTCTGCTGCCCTCGCGACCCAGTTCCGGATAAGCGGAAGACGACGAGTACGAGTACGAGTACATTTCTAAATAAGAAAATGGCTCAAATATTCGGCCACAATTATTTCAGGTCCTTGTTAATGGGTAAAAAATTGTCTTTGTTTTGTTTGCAAATGGAGATTTAACCAAATATAGTAGATGGTAGTGTACATACAGTATATATTTCAGCCTATATGTATCACTTTGAGCCTGTGTGGATTAATGGAAATTAGCATCCAACTCAGACTTGAGTTGCTCTTAATATTTTTTTAATAAAGTTGTTGGGTACACAGTAACAGGGCTTTGTTAGCTTACAGGTCAGAGAATAAGCTTTTTAAAAATCCAGTCACAATAACATCAATTCACTGTACATGTCTGTGTCAGAGCCGTGTCTGTCTTCTGATAATCAAACACAGCCAGAACATGTCCCTTCGCTAACTGAAGTCAATTAGAGGTTTGATCCCTTCCAACGTGTGGAATCGACTGAGGCAGAAAGGCTTCGGCACTGGATGGATGCTCCGCAGCAGAGGAAAGAGACCATTTGACAACCAGTGTTTAATCTGTCTGTGTCAGTCCATCAGTGTCAGCCACCGCTGTGACAGGCTCATACAGAGGAGGTGAATGATAGAAAACAATAGAGCAGAAATTGTCTTGAGAGTAGCACATCACAGCTCAAGCACAAATCAGAAATAAAGCATTCCTACATTTTCCATGTAGCTTTTTTTTAACACTTATAGCATCTATAATTGTTTAATAAACATATTTGAAAGAAAAACAGCCATTAAAAGTATTTTATCTATTACAGATATCTATCTACTTTTGCTTTTTTAACCGCATATGTTAATGCCCAACAAATAAAACCTGAAATACAAAAAGCTTTTTTTTTTATTGATGGTCCAAAGCTATTCAGACCAGCCAAGCCTGATATGAAGACATACTTGCCCCCTTGTTAATGATTTAACTAATATTTACCTATTTCTTTTTGATTTAGTTTCCCTAGCCCCACCTGGGCCTGACTGGTAACTGACCTATGTAATTATATAGAATCTGTCTGGGAACATGAAGTACACTAAGAGATATCAAAAATAGCACATTGTGCTCCGGTATAAAGAATGGATGAGAAACAAACTCACTGACATGTATCAGTCTGGAGAGGGTTACAAAACAGTTTGTAAGACTTTGGAACTTTAGTGAATCACAGTGAGAGCCATCATCAGCAACTGGAAAAACATGGAAAATTAGTAAATTACCTAAAATACATAAAAAGCACAAATAGAACCCCCCAAGGGGCTTACACATGATCCCCACAACATCATCTAAAGCAGCACAGGCCTCACTTGCCCCAGAGTCATGAGTCTGGGTAAAAATTAAAATCATTAAGGAGTTCCAAGGCAAAAACCACTGCTGACCAAAATAAACACAAAGGTCTGTCTCACCTTAATTAAAAAATAAACATCTTCACGAAGGTGTGCATCTGGTTACATCTGGCATCTCAGAAAGCATCTCGGAAAAAGAGCATCATACTACCAAGCATGGTTGTAATAGTGTAATTGATGGAACCATGATTTCTGCTCAGAAAATCTAAAAGGAGAATGTCTGTTCATCATTCTATGACCATGAGCTCAAGCACACTCAGGTTCTGCAGGAGGACAATGCTCCAAAGTACACTGGTAAGTCCACCTCTAAATGGCTTAAAATATATATTTAATAAAAAACACTTTTTAGAATGGCATAGTCAACATCTGGACATAAATCCATTTGACCTGGATTTGGCATGACCTTAAACAGGCCATTCATGCTGGAAAACCCTGTAATGAAGCTGAATTAAAACAAATTTGCAAAGAAGAGATGACCAGAATTTCCTAACAGCGAAGTAAAGACTCTGTACCACTTATCTGAAACTCTTGATGACAGTTGTTGCCGCCCCCAAACTTGAATACACAATCAGTATTTAGGTTTGGGGGTAAGGGAGGGTGGGGTGATTGCTTTTGTAAATAAGGCCAAGTTTGTTTGGATGCCCTTTTTCCCTTAATAAATGAAATCATCATTTGATAAGCATTTCAGATTACTCTTCTTTACAGTCTTAATTGTAAAGACTTTCTCATAAGATGATTTATTTTTAAACAACATAATGTTCTTTATTCAGCAGCATTGCAAATGAAATTTTAATCTGGAAAGACTCACATAATGGAGAAACAAAGAGATGACGGTTAGAGAGTTTATTAATGAAAGATTAGGTCTTTGGCGCTCAGACCCCGGAGGAAGACGTAAACGCTGAGGATGAAGTGGGTTTGAATAAACATCTTAGGATTATGATTAGATATGTCTACCCTCCTGGGATCCGATCCTATTATAATGTTGAGGTGTCTTACATTCCTCGCAAAGCAGAGCTGAAAGAAATTGTGGGAACCAAATCTGATGGAACCAGGTGTTCTTTTGTTACAAATGGTGGCAGTGAAAAAGCCTGAAGATGCCACACCTGGAGCGGATGTTAAAGCAGCACAGTCTGATGCTGGCACAGAGCATGCTCAGGTCTCCCAGGGTATGTCAACCTAGGATCTGCGCCTCAATCTCAGCATAAAGAAAATGAAGACCTGCAACAAGAAGCTAGAAGTGCAAGCCATGCACCTCCGTATCAGAGCTCCTTAGCTTGAAATGGCCTCACCTACAGGTTCACCAACAACACCAAGCACAGATTCCTCTGCTTCTGCTAGTTTTGACATAAGTAAGCACACAACATTTTTTCCCCCAATTTTGTGAGTCTGAAGTAGACTCTTATTTTAGTGCATATGAGCACATAGCCACTACTTTGACTTGGCCAAAGGAGCTCTGGTCCCTTTTCCTTCGGTGGTAACTTGTTGGAAAGGCCCAAGAAGTTTGTTCCCATTTTTCTGTTGAGCAGAGTTTAGATTATAAAACTCTTAAAAAGACTGCAGGCATATGAACTTGTGCCAAAAATTCATGACTCTTAGTAAATCTTCTAACCAGACCTTTGTTGAGTTTGCATGAGAAAAGAGTGTTTTGTTTGATAAATAGTGTCATTTGTGTAAAGTAAAAACTGTTGAGGATCTGAGAGTGCATATGTTGTTGTTTGCTGAAACACATTGTAATTTCTTCGAACAAACACAAGTTGTCCTTTGTCACTAACACTGCACTTTTGGCTGATGAGTTCATTCAACTCATAAAAGTGTGTTTTGTTCATAGAATTCATTTCAGGTAATTTCATCTGAACTAAAATAATAAAACAAAAACTAAATCAGTGCACAAAAATATACCATCTGTGGTGGCATAGGCCTTGGTATATTTGGAAGGAGTTGGGAGACTATGGTGGAGAAGGGGTGGAGGAGGGTCGAAGTTCAGCAGAAGAGCAGTGTCTTCCATACAGAAGGTCTTTAAAAGCAATGCCCTGGGAGATGATTGGCCGAGGAGAATTGCGGACCTGCCGTTGATTGGAGCAGCCAGTGAGGAGTGATTGGGCGCAGCGGGGGTGGTGAGTCTTCCATGTTGAATTTTCGTTTAAACTCCATAACACAAAGACTCAGAACATTCTCAGCTGCCAAACATCAAAAATTTGGGATTTATGCACATTTAGCTGGTTTTAGAGTACATGAAAACTAAATTAAGAATGCAGGAAGCCTTGATGAACTTGAACCATTAGGATAAAATGGCATGTGGGTATTGCCCTTAACAAACCCTAATGAAGGCATTCAATTCAGTTTCAATTCATTTCAGTTTATTTATACAGCGCCAATTCACAACACGTCGTCTAAGGCACTTCACAAAAGTCAGGTACATACATTCCAATTAATCTTAATCATTGAACAGTGCAGTCAGATTCTGTTATTTATTCAAATTGGATAAAAAGTTTTTCTATCTAAGGAAACCCAGCAGATTGCATCCAGTCAGTGAATTGCAGCATTCACTCCTCCCGGATGAGCATGTAGAGACCGTGGACAGTCACTGGCGTTGACTTTGCAGCAATCCCTCATGCTGAGCATGCATGTAGCAACAGTGGAGAGGAAAAACTCCCTTTTAACAGGAAGAAACCTCCAGCAGAACCAGGCTCAGTGTGAGCGGCCATCTGCCACGACCGACTGGGGGTTAGAGAGAACAGAGCAGAGACACAAAGAGAACAAAGAAGCACTGATCCAGGAGTACTTTCTATGGGAAGGAAAAGGTAAATGTTAATGGATGTAGCTCCTTTAGTCGTTTCACCTAGAAAGAAGGAACAGATAAACTCTGAGCCAGTTTTCAAGTTTAGAGTCTGAAGAGAGCACAGAGAGTTAGTCACAGTAAAAGCTCAGTCAGTAGCTATGTCTAGGAGAGAGAAAGGGTTAAACACTGAAAGACAGGGCCAAGTGGATCATCGGTAGAGGTTGAGCATTAAGTTGTTGCCAGCAGAAGCTTGGAGGATTCCCCTCTCCAGAAAGGTGCCACAGGTAGACACAGAGCCAGGCCAGGTGTAGCTTCTAGGAAGAGAAAAGAGAGAGAACAAAGTTAAAAGCTGAAATAACAGCAAATAATACAAAATTGAAGAGTAGTGTGAGAAAGTAGCGAAGAGGGTGAAAGTGGTCATTATGTCCTCCAGCAGCCTAAGCCTATAGCAGCATAACTACAGAGATAGCTCAGGATAACCTAAGCCACTATAGCTATAAGCAAAAGATCTTATTAGCAAAGGGAAATGACCAAATAAATCACAAAAGTGAAACAATCTAGAGAAAGGAAAGAAAAGACTAATGCAATGAGAAAATTTGAACAAAATAATTCAAACAAAAATAAAGACTCATACTTGTGAATAGCGTCAAAGAACTTCATCATAATTCAAGAGATTTTAGAAAGAAGCAAAGCGTTGAATAGCTTTTTATACCTTTCTGAAGGATCTGAAATAAAGAGCATGACCCCAAGTCAATGCCTGTGCATTAAAAAGTATTCAGCGTGGCTTCGTTTTTGTGAGGCTTCTGCAGCTCTTACAGAAACCAAACAGAGAGGGGAGAAAATGAAAAACTCTATTGTGTTAAACTGGCCTGAGTGGATATGAGGATGCATTATAAGCTTTTATCTTGGGAGAAATCATATTATAAGGCCTATCAAGTTTGGATGGAGCTTTCAGCTCTGACACTATGTCTGAAAAAGGCTGTAGGAGAGACAGCAGAGATTTTTATTGTATTCATCTTTCTTTTTTCCCTCCAGAAAAGACATCTTTAAAACAAGCTGATGATATTTATGTCTCCAATGATGATTATTGCTTCCTGATTTAAAACAGTGTTTAATAACACTGTGTAATAAAAAAAAACTCAGTGTAATAAAAAAAAGACTCTGTGAACATAGTCAAGTCATAAATCCTGAAGTAAAATGTAGAGTTTTAAAATCAAAATGGCTTAATGGGTAAAAAGAGAGAGACTCCTTAAAGAATTTTGACTAACAACATAAAAAAATCATTTCCTCATTTTAATGACCAGAATAGTACCTGATACATATTTTATCTCCTACCTTTAAAAAAAAGTAATAACTTGCTTGATAATGTCCAAACCAGGAAAAATTTGAATAATTTTTGATGGCTTTAAAAAGAAAAAGCAAACTGGGCCATTTTTGTATTCTATCTCAGCCTCTGATTTATAAAGCAGGTAGCACTAATAGTATGCTGGTGAAAACATGGCCTGAGTGACCAGTGTGAGCAACGTCTTGCTGTATCTGGGAGAACGTTTCCATGTTTGCAGATTTGAGTCTAATCGAAGGCTACAGAAATACATGGAACTTTAATAGCGTTGTCTTAGAAATTCGAGCAATGATCTGACATGCAGCAAAGTTGATGTTCACACCAAGTGGCCCAGAGATCAGAATGATGGAGAGGAGTAGATAATTTGTTGACCTCTAAGAATATTGCAGAAAGTTAGTTATAAATGGACCGTTTTATACTTGAGACACATATAGAGTCTCAGGAGACAAAAATGACATTTATTTAAGGGATAGCCAAGCATGACGGAGGACTTGTAGGTGGTGGAATGTGTTCAGGGTGCTGTTTTTCTGGTTTAGTTGACTGATCTCAGCCTGATGTTGTTGAGAGTGAACAGGCAAGTAGTGATGGCTGATCACAGTTTTGTTGAAACCTCAAGACTTCATAAACAAGATTGCCTCTCAAGGGTCCAATGATACAGTGTTATATCGAATGGTCAATAAAATGACCAATCGCTATTCGATATGAATGTGCATTCAAGACATGTTTATCCCACCAGTTTCCAAATGTAACCTTTCTCACAGCATTTATTGTACCCCTACATATACTTCAGTTTTATTTTGATTTATGAAACATTTAAAACATGCTTCTACATTCAGGGGATGTGCTTTACAATTACAGACTGGTACAATTTTAGGACGAGATTGATGCTAAATACACATTATATTACGGATTATGGCAACTGTACTTACTGTACTTCTACATGAAGAATAAAACAAATAATCCTTTAAACCAATATTGTATCCTTTTATTCTCACTTTGTAAATAAAATCAAAGGATCCATGATTTCTTTTGGAGGTGGATTGCCATTTCGAGTGTTTTAACTCCTACAATCATTTTAAAGATATTCTTTTCTAAGATGATTTATGCAGTGAGGATAAATCTTATCAAGAGACGGAATTCACTGAGTTTATTAACTTGTGTAACTTGTAAAGCACAATCTAAGAAAATGTTCTATAATCAAAGGACTTTTACCCTGAGTATAAAAATAACAGGATTTTAAACACTTGGTGCTGTTTTTTTTTTTAATAGGCAAATTTCAGTGTGCAGGTGCCTATTCCGAGATTTTTGGATCTGAAAGACTGATGAATGCGGATTGGTTACCTGAATGGAGATGACGTTCAAAAATACGATGCTGAGGATTGTCCATCATTTATCTTCTGCTCATTCCAAGCAGCCACACCTTTGTCCGTGCACCTGTGTAAACGCTTTGAATCTCTGTAGTATCGAGGAGTTTGGTTCCTGTTTTCTCCTGTTTATTTTAGTTAGGAAGGTAAGTTATTTTCATTTTGTTAGGCTTAGGGTTAGTTATGTTAACTTGGTCACTTAGGTTGATATTTCACAAAATTTTCTTTTGTTTGTTGTTTTGGCATAAGGCCCACCTTGGAGTTAAACCCCGCTCCTTCTTTCTATGTAAAACCTCAAACTAAATAACACACTGTAAATAAATGAATCTAAACTGTGGTCAACTTTGTTCTGTGGCTGCTTGAGGTCTGATGAAGATGAATCACCTTCATGTTGTGATCTGGGGAATGAAAATGGATTTTTCACCTCACAACTTTGTAAAAGCCCCCCATGGGCAATTATAGAAAAATGTGAGAAATCCGACCTGCTCTTTCTGGCCAACTATTATGATGTTGAGGTGTCTTACATTCCTCGCAAAGCAGAGCTGAAGGAAATTGTGGGAACCAAAACTGATGGAACCAGGTGTTCTTTCGTTACAAATGGTGGCAGTGAAAAAGCCTGAAGATGCCACACCTGGAGCGGATGTTAAAGCAGCACAGTCTGATGCTGGCACAGAGCATGCTCAGGTCTCCCAGGGTATGTCAACCTAGGATCTGCGCCTCAATCTCAGCATAAAGAAAATGAAGACCTGCAACAAGAAGCTAGAAGTGCAAGACATGCAAGCGCTTGAGCTTGAAAAGGCCTCACCTACAGGTTCACCAACAACACCAAGCACAGATTCCTCTGCTTCTGCTAGTTTTGACATAAGTAAGCACACAACATTTTTTCCCCCAATTTCGTGAGTCTGAAGTAGACTCTTATTTTGGTGCATATGAGCACATAGCCACTACTTTGACTTGGCCAAAGGAGCTCTGGTCCCTTTTCCTTCAGTGGTAACTTGTTGGAAAGGCCCAAGAAGTTTGTTCCCATTTTTCTGTTGAGCAGAGTTTAGATTATAAAACTCTTAAAAAGACTGCAGGCATATGAACCTGTGCCAAAAATTCATGACTCTTAGTAAATCTTCTAACCAGACCTTTGTTGAGTTTGCATGAGAAAAGAGTGTTTTGTTTGATAAATAGTGCCATTTGTGTAAAGTAAAAACTGTTGAGGATCTGAGAGTGCATATGTTGTTGTTTGCCGAAACACATTGTAATTTCTTCGAACAAACACAAGTTGTCCTTTGTCACTAACACTGCACTTTTGGCTGATGAGTTCATTTCAACTCATAAAAGTGTGTTTTGTTCATAGAACTCATTTCAGGTAATTTCCTCTGAACTAAAATAATAAAACAAAAACTAAATCAGTGCACAAAAATATACCATCTGTCCCTGTTAAATTAAACATTCGGAATTGTTTTATTGCCACAAACCAGGACATTTGATTGCTATGGGCCCAGCACTCAAGAAAAAAGAAGCGAAAAATAACAAAACTTCTGCAGGCGTGGAGCTAATTAAGTCAGCTTTTCAACAAATGTGCACTTTAACATTAAACAAAAACCCAAGACTGATGTTCATCCACAGTTTTTGCCGCTTATCTTGCAGGGTTTTGTTTCTTTGACAGGACCTGTGGTCACCTTTTGTGTCAGGCTGTGTTAAAGTTGCTGTGCGCCCATGATTACTAATTGAGAGAGTTTCCTTCATTCTTGGTAATGACTTGGCTGGTGGACAAGATTTTCCTCCACCAGAACTTGTTGATGTCCACGTTTCTTTGCCGCTGATTCGGCTGCCCCTTGTTCTGATGTGTTTCTGCATGCACAATTACGTGTGCATAAGCTCATAAAACGGGTGAAATTGTAGGTTTCTCTGGGTCATTTATGGCCATACTTGATTTTCAGTCTTGCACATGATGCCAACTCAGCTGGGCATCTTGGTGTCAAAAAGACTTATCACCGTGTGTTGCGTTCTTTTAGCCTGGACTAAAGTCTGATGTGGTGAAACATTGTCGGTCATGTCATACATGCCAATTAGTTGGAAAGCCAAGTAAACCAGTTCCACCAGCACCACTTCACCGAATTCTAGCGCTTGGTGAGCCATTTGAACGAGTTCTGTTGGACTGTGTGGGCCCTTTGACATCAATATATGTTAGCTGTGATGTGTGATTCCCCAAGGCAATTCTATTACACACATTAAAAGCTAAGAGTATTGTGAAAGCCCTCACAAAATTCTTTTCAACCTTTGGCCAGCCTAAAATAGTTCAAACTGATTTGGTGACACACTTAATGCCATCCTTGTTTGCTAAAGTTTTGAATTAACTAAAAATTAAACGTGACACCAGCTCTATAATACAAATCAAAAGAGAAAACTCATGGTTTGTCATACTAACATGCTTAAACAGTATATTTAAGTATAAATGTACTGGAGATAAAAACTTTACTGTTGCCTCTGTTGCTGCTCTGCACCACCATCATTTCATCATGCAGATGTTGGTTTGATGGAGAAAAGGAGTTGTAGGTATGTGGTCCATTTGAGGAATTCTAGAGAAATGGGGGATTCAGAATCTTTTCTGTCCCATTTCTGCTTGCAAAGATATCACTGATTTGATTGACGCTAATAGGATGCTATTTTCTGATCATCCTGGTCAAACATCAGTATTATTTCATGACATTGATGTGGAAGTTAATAAGCCCATAAAACAATATGCTTATCATGTAAATCCAGCAAAGCCACTTTTAATGCAACAGGAAGTGGACTATCTGATTGAACATGGTTTGACAGTGCTCAGTAACAGGGCATGGAGCTCACCCTGTATTTTAGTGCCCCAGCCAGATAACACCTCTCGTTTCTGTACTGATTACAGGAAGGTGAATGCAGTCACAAAACCTGATTATTTTCTGCTCCCGAGGATGGAGAATTGTACTGATCGTGTTGGCTCAGCTAAATTTGTTACCAAGTTGGACCTGTTAAAAGGACATTGGCAAGTTCCATTAAAACCCAGCTGCTTTTGTAACTTCTGATCATTTCCTCCAATATAACTTTATGGCTTTCAGGTTGAGAAATGCACCTGCAACATTCCAACGTTTAATGCAAAAGGTATTGTTTCAATCAGCCAAAGTGCTGTTGTGCAGTGCACTAGTGTTTTGCAAGCCCCTTTAAACTTGAAGTTGATGCCAGCTCATGTGGTGCAGGAGCTGTTTTTCTGCAAGATGAACAAGGCATAGATCATCCCACCTGTTATTTTCAAAACGCTTTGACAGACATCAGAATTATTGTAGCACAATTGTAAAGGAAGCTCTTGCCTTGCTGCTTGCGAGATTGGTGGATCTGGAAAACTGATGAATGCGGATTGGTTACCTAAATGGAGATGAGGTTCAAAAAGACAATGCTGCGGACTGTCCATCATTCATCTTCTGCTCATTCCAACCAGCCACACCTTCCTCCGTGCACCCGTGTAAACACTTTGAATTTCTGTTGTATCGAGGAGTTTGTACAGGTTAGTTGCCATTTTTGTTTGGTCCCTGCTCTCTCCTCTTTCTGTTAGTTAGGAACATAAGTTATAGTCATTTTGTTTATTTAAGTTAACTTGGTCAGTTAGGTTGATATTTCGTATAGTTTTCTTTTGGTTGTTGTTTTAGTGTGAAGCTCACCCTGATTTAAAAAACAGCTCCTCTCTATGTAAAACCTCAATCAAACTAACACACTGTAAAAAAATTAATCTAAACTGTTCAACTTTGTCCTGTGGCTGCTTGAGGACTGAAAGTGAAGATGAATAAAATGAGGAAGAATTGTTTTTTTTAGAATAAATAAATTCTAATAACTCAATGTTTGCTAAAACATTTAATATCTAGGAATATTTGTTTCAACCAAACAATATGCTGCGAAAGAAAAACAGAACTATGTTGGTTATTTACCACATTTTTACAGTCCTAATGAAACAAAGCTGAAAACACTCCAAAACCTGAGCTTGGTGCCAAAAAGAGAATACTATTCACTCTCTGAGCTTCATCCCACACTCTTCTATTGAGATGAAAAAGTACCCGAACAAACGCTTGACTGTTTGGGATGAATAGTTTTCAGAAAGCACGCTGCCTGTGACAGTTGTTATGGTGACCTTGTTGTCCTCTTACATCTGTTAGGCAACAAACCCTCTGTCTCTGTCCTCAGTTCCTCAATAAAAAAAAATCATGTTTATAGTTGATGCACACTTGTACCCTGAAAACGAAGACCATGAACATATTTACTAACACAAAAAGCTGTTTTCTGTCAGTGTATCCTGCAAGAGGTAGGCCAAAAAGTTTCACTAATGCTTTCTTTTTCACACTGTGTGCTCAGTGTTCAAATAGCATCTTAAAACAAAATCCTTTGTACTCACAAGTAGTTGAACAATTGTTACATTCATTAATGTTTCCATTGCTATTATTACAGAGACTGTGCTCATCAGTCTCCTTTGATTTGAAGTAAATTCTTTAAAGAGGTGGTTCAGATTTTTTAAGAGAGATTCTGTTAATATGTTATGGGGAGTCAGTATCTCACCTGCATAACTTTCATAGCATCTTCATTTGGTATAAATTCCAAATTAGTTGGCACCAGAGGGTGAAGCTATCAGCTAGTCTAAAAGCAGCCAAGATTAAAGCAGACTTCTTTGGTCTCAAAACAACTCCAATCACAAAAACATCATGGCAATTTGTGCAAATGGTTTTTTATTACTTAAGCTATTATTTTTTGATTGTTTTGGCCACGTTCTTTTATATTGGACTGTTGCTCTGACTGGAAACACATTATGCTCCCTTTACAATACGTGTTTCACACAGGAAAATCATTGGTTCATTTCCAGTGTAAATATCAACTTCTGTGTAAATGATCATCCAATGCAAATGTGATGATATTTTAGGGTTTCATTACATTTCTGTTAAGATTAGAGTTGTTTTAAGATGGTAGAAGTCCACGTAGACTGGCTGTCAGCTTCACCCTCTTAACAAATATGGATTTTTTCAAAATTACCTGCAGAGTTACCTGCTGCAGGTGGACATTAATAGTTTCTAAACCTTTAATAGAACCTCACCTTAAAATGTCTGAACAATCCCTTTAAATGTAGCCCAAGAGAAGGCAGGGCAGCAATCTGGCGGACTCTGTTAAAGCAGGTAGCAGAGTGCAGACAGCAGGTGGCTGATGAAAACTCTTAGCAAAGCCCTGCTTGGGTCAAGAAGGTGATTGGTTTGTGGGATGTTCTTTCAATGGCTGCACCTTTGTAATCTCTGCAGAATGGTTGTTCTTGGGTCCCCCAAATATTAACTTTCCACCTCTTTCTCAAAAGTACAATGCTGTATCTTAAATTTTAATATAGCATCTAAAGTCCGATCTGTGTTAGAAAAGATTTATTTACTCAACAGATAAAATGTTTTTTAAGATGTTTATGCTATAAACTTGTAAATAAAATCAGCAAACTTCAAGTCTTCTAATGGGAATGGGTAAATCCTGCACAGAGTTTTGAGTTAAGACCAGTTCAAAAATTGAAATACAGTGGAAAAATATCATGCACTGATATTTAGAAAATCCCTGAACATAAGTTGTCTCAGCCTCTTCAGAGGTGTTTTAAGCTGAAGGACCTCACTTTAGACTATATAATACTTGTCATGTTTTATGGCGGTAGAGGACCCATCCACTGGCAGGAGTCATGCAGAATCATTTGGAGAGTGGATGTATGTAGAAAGTCAAAACAGGAACTAATAAAAACCATTAGTAGAACCAGGACCGCAGGGAAACACCAGAACCATGACAGGATGTAACAGAAGTATCGAATGAATGTAAGAAGGAATCAAGACACTGAGATACTGAGGAGCAGAGATTACTAGGCCAAGGGAGGTGAGTCAGAATAACTGAATGAGTCACAGCTGTTTAGGGGGGCATAGCTATAGACCTTAAAACAATCAGACAAAGGCTATACAAATACAAGAATAGTGGAATAAAAATGAAAGGAGACTAAAGTAAATAGAACACAAAGCATAGGAAGAAACTAAAATACACAAACCTGAAAATTAAAATCACTTATAAAAATCAAACTCAGTATGAGCTACAATTTATGGTCAGTGGGAATGACCAACTTAGAATTTCACTTTGAGTAACTTTCTTAGTTAGGTAAATGTTTCACACAAAGCTCTTAATTGAGCATAAAATGTGATAATAAAATGTGACTAATATAAATTACACTGATTGCTGTTGATTTGGGAAACAGAGATATTTCTGTCACTTTTATGAGTTAATCTTTAAAAAGCATTTATAAGGATGTGCCCACAAACTGTCAATCATTCTGGTATATTTCTAGCTCTAAGCATGCACATGTCACAACAATGTCAACATGGTTACAAGCCTTTTCAATGTACATGAAATTAAAACGGCTCTGTTCCCCCAATATTAATTTGAGCTAATATGCCTACTTAAGAGCTCTGTGCATTTTGTACAACTATTACAGGTCACTAACTTTGTGTTTTTTTCCTGTATCTTACTGCAGCGGTATTAGATTTTGTAGCTTAGTGTTTTCTGATCAGTGATTGAACTTTTCATTTTTGTGTTCTGTTCCTGTTTTACTGTCCTCTTCTCTTGTGCTTTTCCTTCGGCAGAGCTTGCAGACGCAAATTGCTACTCAGGTTCAGTTGAATGCGGGCTTCGTACTTTTCCCATTTTCTCAATAATGGCCCAGTCAAAGTCTAGTGTTCTTCATTTTCCTTCCACTTCACAAAGTGCTAGTTTGTGTTGGTATTTTATACCAAATCCCAATAAAATTCCGTGAAAATTTGTGGTTGTATTTTGATGTGAAACAACGTGACAACAATGTGACAAAGTTTAAGGGGTATAGATATTTTTTCAAATTCAATGTACATGAGACGGACAAATTTAAAGTAAAACTTGAAAATAGGAGGTTTGTTGTGTTGAGTTTATTGCCCTTTGCTGGCCTTATTCAAGAATAGAGAATGATCTGTGCAAGGAACAGTCACTGTGCAAATGAATACAACGTTCCAATCAATTATTATTCTGACTGAGATGAAGGTTTTATGCATGGCCACTGGGCAAAGGTGGTAAGCTAATTTTTATAAGGATAAAAATATGTGAATTATATGCTTCAAGGTCACCAGAATTTCATTCCAAGGTAGACTGGAGCTGTTAGGCTACATGTGATTGCTCATTGAGACAATTTGTCATTGCACTATAGCTTATCATTTAATATAAAATGATTTGGCAGGTGTGTCTGATTTACTACATCCATAAAATCCAAACATGCCCCTGTTTACACAAATTAAAATCAAATTGGGCCACATTACAGTGCTGTTTCTTCTTTCTTGAGCTGCACAGACTGATGACTTAATCATGGGTCTATCCATCTTTGGGGATACAAATCTTAGCTTACAGTTATTGTGCTCTCAGTCATTAAACTCTGCTGCAAATCACAGTACTGTTCACCATAAAACTGTCACACAAAACATCCGACCTGTTCATTTTGTGAAAGAGAGCCAAATGTCTTATAAAAAGATAAAACGATCAAGCATATGCTTTATATTACTGACATATATTGCACTAATGAACTCTATTGAGTGATAAATGTTTGTTGATGAGTGAACGCATTAACATGAAAAATGTTGGTACAAAACTTCTTTGTGTGGATAATTGTCAGTTAGGAAAAAAAAGCAAAAACAACAGATGTCTCATTCCTGAGATGGAAAGCCTTGTGGCAATGATAATGAAAGCAAACCTTGACAAATAACACAAGACTTTGTGGTTAGAATACTCTTGTTGCTATGGAGCAGTTTTGGGTGCAGACTACTGGTTGCTAAATTGCTGTAACAAGCAAATGGTCCATTAGGAGGTGCTTGCTTGCAGGCTGTTACGTTTTCGGTTCTGGATATGATTTCATCAAATGCCACTGCAGCAGTGTGCAAAGCTGTTGCCCATCCATCCAGTCGCATTTGTTATGTGATGTGGTTTAAAATGTGTTTTAGCTTGAAAACACCTAACCAGAAAAAAAACAAAAAACTGAAATGGCGGGAAATAATTAATCACCCAGAAAAACTGCAGGCTTCCATGTCTCTCAAGGCCCATTTTAAGCTTCCCTCAGAGACCTATCTTACTTGTGACTAAATAAAGATCTAATGAAATCCAACCACACCACAATTTATCTATTAGCTACTGTCTTACTCGCAGTGAGAAGGCTCCAGTGTTTGACACAGACTATTTCTCAGACAGAGAGTGTGCGTAAAACTCTTTTTGAAGAATTTCACACACTTCATACACTTACGACTACTATACCATTAAACTGTTTGGTATTTTGAGGCAAAACATCAAACACACTGTTTTCTTGTGAAAAGAGTAGTTGTCTTGCAATCAGAAGGTTGTGGGTTCGATTCCAGCTTCCTCCTGCCATATGTCAATGTGCCCCTGGGCAAGGCACTTAACCTCAAGTTAAGCCTACCGATCTGCGTATTGGTGTATGAATGTGTGAGCGTTATTGAGTGCGATTGGGTGAATGTGGCTCTAGTGTAAAGCGCTTTAAGCGTCTGTATGACTGGAAAAGCGCTATATAAGTTCAGTCCATTTACCATTTACACCTGAATGTGCCAAATATAACTCCAAAGAATTCCATAAAAGCCACAACAAAGCAAAAAACTTTGTAAAAATACTGGCTGAAGCTGGAGAGAGAATGTCATTATTTACAATGAAACAAAACCTGAACATTGACTAAAAGGCCCCTTGGGGACGAAAGAATCCTTTCCTTTAAAAGGAGCATCAGAAAACCCGATTAAAGTGCACAAAGGTGCATGAATATGGATCTAATTTTTTAGATCACAGGACGTGATCTGATGAAACTAAAATCGAAGTGTTTGGCCATAATGACTATTGTCACAACTGGAGGAAAATGGCACAGTTTTTAAGCCTGAGAAAACCATCGTAACCTCGAGGCATAAGGGTGGCAGCATCATGTTTTCAAGGTTCTTGCTGTAGGAGGGACTGGTGCACTTGAAAAACTGGATGGCATCATGAGGAAAGAACAAGTTGCTTAAGGACAACTTTAATATGTTGCCATTATTTTTAATTGGCCACCAAAGACCTGTTCTCAATCTTATAGAAAATTTGTGCTTGCTCAGACACAAAGAGTGTCTACAGACTTACAAACACCTAAATACCTGAGTCAGGTTTGTAGACAACTACAAACATGACTCAATTACACTTATACTGTTAAGAGCAATGGGGCAAATCCCAGCAAACTATCGTGAGCAGCTTGTGAAAGGAAACCTCAATTGTTTGAGCCAAGTCATACAGTTTAAGGAGACAATTTACGAACGCAACTAGAAAATGTTTGTAAATCTCTCACTTTGAAGAAAGCAATATCTCTGTTATTATTCTGGCATTTAGCAAGTAGAAACAATTTAGTTACTTCCTAACTGACCCAAAGCAAAAAAAACGTATTTAATATCAGATAGTGAGGAAAACAATGCAGTGTCACCTTAATAAGGCGTGTGTAAAAATCTGGGGTAAAGTGTATAAAACGCTGCTGTCAAATGTTTACATATAGTCATCATGGGCAATGAGTGTCATATTAATTTGGGACTTTTAATGATGAGTTCACCCCATCCAAACAATGTGTCATCGAGATCAAATGGGTGAATCTTAGTATAATCTGAGAATAAAACTTCTCCAGAAGCCCTTTGGCTTGTCCCTGTTGCTAGCTGCAGATGCTGGTCATCCTTGAAGTCGGGGTTGCTAGTTGTAATTGTCTTCAACGTGAAGAAAAACCATAAAAATAATAGCTGTTTTTCTTTTGAAAGGATCTAAATGTCAGAGCTACCATTACAACAGCTTGTTTGTTGTATTGTAGAGTATGAGGTTTGATAATATGGTTCAAATTTGGTAAAACTGTCAACCAGAACAAGATTGATCTTTAGCATAATTTTCAAAGTAATATTTCCACAAAGATTGTAATTATTCTATTAAGCTCTGTAAAAGAAATCAAAGAAAAACATAAATCTAAATATTGTTTTTTACTGTGCTCACAAAGTTTCATGGAATTCTAAAAAGCATCTGTAAGCAATTTGCATTGTGCTAATATGCACTCTTTAAAGAGAAATGTTTGTATAGTTTGCAATTTTACACTTCTCCATGCATTAAAAAACATACAAGTCAGTATAACATCCTTATCATGACTCAGGTTTTTAATAAAATGGATTTTTATATGTTTTACATGATCATTCCTAATGAACATTGCAATCAAATTCAAATATACAAGGTGTGAAACCCTAAAGGCAATTTCTAATAGTCTTTGCATTTGTGTACTCTTCTAGTAGCAGCCTCTAGAGGTGCTTTAAACAAGACTGCATTTAGTAAGTAACCCTAACTAGTCAGTGGATGTAGACATATTGCCATATAGGCTATTCAACATACGTAAAACCAAGTGCAGCAGTAAACTGTAGGGCTGCATTGTATCCCTAGCCTCTATGCTTGAACAACACGTACAGGTCGAGCATCGTGTTAGATATTTTTCTGTGTGCAGGCTACACCTTGGCATGTTTATGAGCTTTGGATGGAAGAGAGGAAGTCTGAAAGTGGATATCAGTAGCAGAATCAGTTACCTCCAGGGCAGTTCAAAGCAAAGTTGTATACTGGATGACTGAAAGGTCAAATATACTGTGTAACTAAAGCAAGTAGTACTTCTGTAAAAGAATCCAGCTCAGTGAAAAGCTGAAAGTGAAAGCCAACTTTCACTCAGAAAATCCAAAGCCAATTTTCTATGAACCAGCAACAACAACATTATAAAGAAAGACTAAGGAAGGAAAATACTCTTGCAGATAATGGTTTAAGGCAGGAGTAGTATGCTAATAGTACTCTAGGGATACATCAGTTAATCAATAAAATAGAAACAATTAGGAGTCTTACACCAGTAACCTAGTAAAGGGTCAGCACAAATCAATCAATCAATCAATCAATCAATCAATCAATCAATCAATCAATCAATCAATCAATCAATCAATCAATCAATCAATCTTTATTTATAGTGCAATATATAATATAAAAACAGGGGGCAATAAAAAAAACTAACTACAGCAATAACAAAACAAGCAAATAAAGAGAGAAAAACAAGGTGAGCATGGAAAAGAATGTCAAATGAAATGTTCAAACAGTTCAGGTAAAAGAGAAGATATTGGTTTAAAGGATTGAGGACGCACAGTCATGTTAATTATGATGAGGAGACACTATAATTGTAAGAAACCTAGATGATAAAATTCTGATAAGAGTGTATTAAAATCACAAATAACAAAAAGGGAAATAAAAAAATTATAAATAAATACAAAAGAAGCCAACTCTGCATACCAGCGTCAGAACTGACAGGCCAGAGATGAACACGTGAGGATGGGTGGAATTTGTATCACATGAGATGACACATGGTGGATATAATTGGACCTGGAGAGACCATAGGTTGACGCAATTGGTCGAAATAGGTGTCAATCAAAAGAAGAGAAACTGGCGCCCATTTTGGCTCGATGGTGTTAAAGGGCATACTTGACTCCGTGAGGACTCAAAGGTGATGTCCGCGCACGGCTCAATTTTTATGACCTCGAACACGGTGCCACACAATAACCTGCTTGGCAGGAAAACGTCTCCACATCGAACTGTTTTATATGTGGCACACTGCTCCGAGCAGCCGGTCGCATGTATGCACAGCATCACGGCCACTCTTTGCCTCGCACTGAGAGGTGTATTCCTCTTCTTCTTCCCTAGTTTAGTTTAATGGCCTTTAATACCACCTTCTTTTCTTTTTGTTTTTCCAAAGCTACCCGGCAAATTAGTTCTGCCTCCCCCATGTGATGACGCCATGGCAGAAAGTGTTGGAAATGTAGGAATTTGTCACATATAGAAATTGGTACGCTCAACTATGAAACTGCAGAAAGTGTATGCAGAGTCTGCGCTGCTTACAGTACTGCAGTACAGTACAATGTTCTGCCCTTAAAACTGATTTGATTTTTTTAATTGATGATGTTCTGAAAGGAAGTTCATGTACTTTTGGACCCTGTGTGGGCCGTAGACCCGGAATAAATAAAATTAGTCATTTTAATCAAAATGACCAAGTCGTGGCACCACCTGATTATCAGGAATTAATAGCCAAACAGGGCTCAGTTTCAGTTAATTATTATTACAGTGGAAAGGTATGTGTCAGCAACAAGGTATGTTATGAGGCATTGGGAATGAGACTAAATTAGCTTGAAAAGCTAACAAAGAACACAAATAGTATGTGTTCCAACAACCAGTTCACAATGCAAAGTGGAAGGTATAATAAACGCTATTAGAATTAGCAATCAATAACAATTTTGACAATTAATCCTTAATGTTGCGTTACCTTGCCATCATACAACATTAGCTTAGAAAATTGACTGTGGACTCACAATTTGCCAAACGGACGGCAAGCATGATGAAGTCACATCCAGAATTATCGGCTCAGTTAACAATAAAAAAAATAGCACCTGATGCACTATTTAGCAACCCCTCTAAGTACCACATGTACCTTTAAGTACCACTAATACAACTATGCCTGTGGAGAGCTGCAGGTAAAGAGGAAGAACACTGCTGCACACAGAGTTTTGCAACTCCTTGAAGTCACGGCTGACAGCCTCCTTACTGGAAGCCGTCATTAAAATGGGTTAATACTGTGCATTCTGGGATTCAGAGTTTTTACCAGTTTTTTTTTTTTGTCTATGTGTAGTTAGGTCCTTTGTTCCTCCTATGCCTTGCCCAACAATAGTCAATACACTACATTATACTTGTTTTGATAGCACTGGCCTATGGTATTTGTAAAAGCTGTCATTAAGCGGACAATTTCAAGTCATATTATCGGGCTATAAAATTAACAGGCTAGTGCCGGAATAGCACATGGAATATAGAGCAAGTCTTGTCAACATGGTAAAGTAGGAACCTTTTGGAACCTGTTCCTCTCTACCCACACAAAAAGATTGCCAGCAGAAGTTATACAAGATGTACACTCTTCATACACAAATTGAATTACATAAACTTATTCATAGATAGCAAGAATTGCTATTATAGTAGTGTTTTTAAGACTGCATTCAAATCAATGTCATTGCTATTTTAATATATGCTGATATACAGTATTACACACCATGGCCCAACCGTATTTGACTGTAGAAAAGCTAACAATTTACATATTTTTTATAATCATTTTAGAAACTGCATTCTAGTGTAAATGTGAAAAAACCCAAGTACTTATAGCATTTTTAAAATAACACTTTCTGATTTTAAAATATGATAAAAGATGAATGTAGAAAAAGAACAAGAACTTGGAAGGCATATTTAACTTGTAGTGCTTCCCTGGGTGATTTATTTAGTCCTGCTGTTTCACCACAAAAAAAGTTTTTCATTATGTCAACAATTTGCTTAGCTGTCTCAAAGTCTGATTTTCAATTTCCCTCCAACATTTTTTCTACTACCCTTCTTTAAGCTGGTTTCCTCCTCAACCTTTTCAGGAAAATACATCTCAAACACATCAACACTCCATCAAAGTTACCCTGAAAAACCAAACAGTTCTGTTACAACATTTGGGATATGAGTCAAGCCTTTTGACAGTGATGAAAACACAGCTAGACATTTGCTCAGAGGCTAAAGCTTTAGATGCCACTGGCAGAAGAAAAGAACACAGCTTTCAGCTCACATAAATGTTCATGGAGCACAATTCTCACCGTAGCTTTCTTCCATAGCTTTTTGAACCCTTCTGATTGTTCAGTGCTTGATTTATGTGCACATCAGGCATCAAATCAATCTGAACCTTTAGAATTTAAATTCTGACTGCCCATCATAATTTAAGTGGTAGGTTCAAGAAGCTTCATATTAAATCATTTTTAACATTGACTGATACCTCATCGAGTTTTTAATTCAAAAGAGTTGAAGGAGAGCAACCTGATGCGTGGAGGCTGAAAATGGCATGCTCTGTAGAAAAGTGGGGAGAGTGAAAGAACAGAACATGTGAAATGAACTGTAATTAATGTTGAACAAGGAAGGCAAGAAGAAAGGCCAGCACACGCTTCTTCTATCCAGCCTGCTGCTAATGGGAATATGATTGCATTCTGTCTTTTTTTTTCTCATGAGGGTTCTTTGTCTAATTCAATCAATACTTCAGGGCATTCAATGCACCCTGAGTGGATGCTCTGAATGCGGTAAATCAAAGCAAAGCGATTCCGACAGCAAAGGCAGTCAGATTGACCTATGGTCTAATTTAGTGGAAAGCTTGAAAATGCTGGATTGTTTTATTCTCAGGAAGAATAGAAATCTATTCATGACCTAAAAGTTTCCATTAAATTCAAACCCATATTAGGTAGAGTATAGTGTTGTAGGATAGTACATTGGAGATATGGATTATGATGGAAACATCTATCATGTTATTATGGAAGTCAATATTTTCTTTGTGTGATAGAAAACAATTCTGTGTGTACTTCTCCATGAAGGCTAAAGTCTTTTGGGGGTTAGCTGCTGCACTGTTTTTGGCATCTTTGAACCCCCTCCTAGTCTCCAATTGATTTGTCAAGCCAAGTAGCACAAAGTGTTGACAGATAAGAATGACAATGCCCTTAAGGTTCAATTTAAGAGCAGTTTAAAGGTAGTATCTGTATGAAACTTTATACGTATGAATGACATGGACAAAGTTTATGGCTCAATTGTTTGAAGATGCTTTATTAGTCTGTATGGGTTATTTGTCAGGCTTAAGTAGCTATTTGTAATAATCAAAAAGTCTGTAGTATTCAAGTCAGTGTGAAAAGCTAATACTCCAGACTCTGTTTAAAATGTAGTTTATATTTTTCTTCCAATCATTGTTACCAACCTCTCAGTAAATTGAGTATCTATAGTCTGTTTTAAATGTTGCTAGGAGCTGCTAAATGCCATCATTTCATATGACAAACATATCCATTATAATGGTCTATTAGCATCCTACATCATGATTTTAAAAATATTTGTCTACCTTGCAAAAGCTCTCCAGAATTCTCAGATTTTGATGGTGTCTCTTGTCCACAGCCCTCTTAATGTAACCCCACAGATTTTCTGCCGAATTCGTTCTGAACACTGTCCACTGTCCACTGTAAAACTGTAATTTCCTTCTCATGGCCCATTGTTGAAGTTTGGTTTCTTCATATTGTAATACATTCAAAGGGTGTATGAGCATATACAGCTATCTGTACAAGAAATCAACGGAGAGACCCCTTTTTTTTCTATGGGAGAAACAAAAAATGAGTAGAAACAACTCTGTCAAAATATCAGATTTTTGAAGTTATTTTTATGTAGTAAATTTTTAAATGTAAATTTCTGGAGTTTGATGTATTTTAACTCTATGGTTCACTACAACAACAACAAACAGCCCCTGGTGACTTTGAACAATTCACTTTCAGCCTAGTCCCAGAGAATTGGGCATCTTCTGCTCTAACTGCTGCTGGAAGGGGCTAATAAGTGCTTCAGGATGGGGAGAGATTGCCCATGGCAAGAATAATTCATGCTTTCATGTTATAGAGTCTTTAAAAGTCACCAATAACAGCAGATAGGTCACATGATGTGCTGCTGGTTGCTTTTTCATAATGATTTACTAAGCATCTATTATGGGAAAAACATATCCAACCCAACCTAGCTGTATTTTAAAATGTAACCACCACATTAAATCACAAATTAACTTTTATTACCAGTTTAATTAGGTTCAGTTTCTTTAGCAATTCGAACTATCTTTACTGACAGACATTTAGAACTAAGAAGTCACTTAAAAAGAAACTGGTTGACAACACGATGTAGATATCAAACAGATATCAAAAAGCAACACATCATATCCTGATCCAAAAAAGTACAAGAACAGATGAGAAACAATGTAATTAATATCGGTCTGCAATGGGTTCCAAAGCCCCTTCTAAGGAAGCGAGAGCATCTACAAATGGAACAGTAGTGAACTTCTCCAGCATTGGCCAGACGGACAAAATTACTCCAAGATTCCATCAAATACTCTCCAAAGAGGTCACAAAACAATATCTAAAACATTTGGGACCTCACTGGCCTCAGTTAAGGTCAGTGTTCATGAATCAACAACAGGGAAGAGATTGGGCAAATATTGCATCTGTGGGTTCAAAGGTGAAGACCACTAAAAAACAGAAAGGTTCATCTCACTTTTGTCAAAAAAACCCTTTATGATCTATATATACCGTAAATTTCGGACTATAAGCCGCTACTTTTTCCCCACACTTTGAACAATGCGGCCTATACAACGGTGCAGCTAATGCATGTTTTTTTTCATGCCGCCAAAAACATTTTGCCTGGTAACAGTAGACCAATCAAATTGATGAGCAGTTCAAAGAGGTCCAATGAACTTGTGCGATAAATCAAGAGCACTTTCACACTTCAATTACCGGTATGGTAAATCAGACATTTATATTCAACCTCATCAACATGGAAAATCACCAACGGGTTTCGAAAGGCTGGACTGCTGCATGATTAAGGGGACCGGGTGCGCTCAAGTGAGAACATCAACGAAGAGGCTGAAGTGAGTGACGAGATCCTGAGGCTGTTCAATTCGGACACTGAAGAACAGGACTTTGATGGTTTCAGGGCGCAGGAAGAAGATGAAGAAGGCAATCAATGACTTTTGACCTGGTAGGCTGCAGTGTATATCAGTTAGGAGATATTGGAATGTTGTTCGTGCACTGTTCAGTAAAAAAGCATAAGCAACGTAATTTGTGTGTTACTGATAACGTACGTATATTTAAAGGTAGCCGTGTTAGCCACTGTTCGAAAAAAAGCAAAAAAATTTGCAATATGCATTTGTTTATATTACCATATGGATTAAATTAAAAGTTAAAAATCCTCACGTGTAATATCTTTCTGTGTAAATATCTCATATTACAAAGTGGGACACCCGCGGCTTAAAATCTGGTGCGGCCTGTACAAGTACAAAATTGGTTTTCTTTCTAAAATTAGAGCATGCGGCTTTTAATCAGGTGCGCTCTGTAGTCTGGAATTTACGGTATATATATATAATGTGTGTGTGTGTTAATTGTTACCCTCACCTGTGGCCCCCTCGAGATCTCTCTCTCTCTCAACAAAGTCCAAACTCAAACTAATTAAAATGTATCAATATTTTACTTTGCTGTAGGCTGTCTGTATAAGGCAGAAATTAGAATCACTTGACAATATATGTATCAATTGTTAAAGAACTGCCATATATGAAACAATGATAAACCATTTTCGGATGCATAACTTTTCATCTTCAGTTTCCGTCTTTTCTTTTGAACATAGAAGTTATTGTTCTCTGCATTGTGGTCAAGTTTTGATGTCATTTAAATTAAAACTTTGACAGTTTGGTTGTTTTCGTGGTTTTTATTTAAAAGTCTGTAGATGCTAAGTGATTTATTGTTCGTTCTGTCCTAATGCAAGCGGCGTTTTTTTATGTCTGTGCACCACCTGTGTAAAATCTCCCAGTCTATTAAATCGAACGCATCGATCTCCATATCAACCACTCTGTTTTGGAGGTAAGCGTGCATGCGCTCTCGTGTAGTGTATGTGAAATCTCTGGTCGTAAGTGGTGTTTTCGAGCTGTACTGTGTTGTAATTCAGCAAAATAACATAAAATACAACTAGTTACTCTCCCTTTGCTTAAAGGCTGGCCGTTCACAAAAGCCTCGAGCTCCAAGGGGAGAGAAGCAACGCAAGAGCATTGAGGCTCCAGCATAGCAGAACAGTTCAGAAACAATGTGGAATGAGGGGAAAATAGCTATATTTATTAACAGATTAAGTCGTGTTTTAGACTGCCTATTGGTAGAGGATCTGATTTCTGTGTGCTCGTGTGCTCGTGAGTTTTTGCAGCCGTAACTGGTTCTGGATGACGGCTTCGTAGCCATTCTTCCCTCTTCCCGGTACTGTGTACCGGCGCAGAATCTTTTAGTGGTACGCAGTACCGGATTGTACCGGCTCATTTTCACCCCTGCATAAAACCAACAGAGCATTTCGAAAAAAAAAAAAAACAGCACCAACAGTCAAACATGGTGGTGGTATTGTGATTCTCCATGGTAATGGATAATCGTTATTAACTAAACCATGAAATCTGCTCTCCAGCATAAAATCCTGAAGAGAGCTGTACGACATCTGGTTCTGACCATGAACTTAGGCACACTTGGGTTATGCAGCAGGACACTGATCCAAAGTACATCAACAGGTCCTCCGTGGCCTAGTCAAAGTCTGGAGTTAAATTCAGTTGTGATGCTTAAACAGGTTGTTCATGTTCGAAACCCTTTAAATGTGGCAGAATGGAAACATTTCTGCAAAGAGAAGTGGATGAAAATTGCTCTAGTTTTATGTGAAATACGTATTGCCAGTTAACACGAATCTAATAACATTGTTCTGATATTAAAATGACTCTGGTGATATGTGAGAAGGGAACTACTTTTTACTGCACTTTAACTTAGTATTTCAAGATGACAAATGTCTAGTGAAGCTCTCACATAAGCTCTGCAAAATGTGTAAATGTAATGCATTTCAGTCGTCATAAGCTGCATATAAAGTGAAAAATACATTTAATTTTTAACACTCAACAATTTACTGAATCAATTTTTAATCATGCTGATTGTGCACATGTCCTGTCTACATAAGGGTGCAACTATTTAAAATTACTTTGAATGCTTCACTTATTTGTGATCAAGTTCTGCTCAGGTATCTGGTATGCAAGCCCAATAATGTAAAGGCATATTTCCAATTATTTCAAATAAGATTTAGTAAAATTACTTTCAGTAATACTTAATCTAACTTAACTTAACTTACCCTGTCATAGACAAATGCCTGATCACAGTGAGTTTACGAGGAGCAGGAGGGGAGTTGTTGGGCTCCTTTTACAATGGTGAAGAGTAGCTAAAATGGCGGCATCTTCTGTGCCGAGCATGGGGCTGCAGCCAGAGGTGCAGTGGTGGATTGACTGCTGCCTGGAATGAGATCTGATGTAATCGTGAACTGAATCCTGGAGGGTCAAGCTTTGGCCCCCAGAAAGCTAAATCAGACATCTCTGCTGGGTCCCTAATTCCCAGATTCTTCTGTCATATTTTGTTGACATTACAACATTACAAGCAATTCATAGAATAAATGATTAAGGACTTGAATAAAAGTCCACCCTTAAAGAAAGCATGTCACCCTAAGCAGCTAAATTAGCCTTTATGAAAAAATACTTGGTATGTTTTGGAATATTTAAACTATTATGAGTATAGGGTTTTACAGCATTATACCTTAAGTTTCTCGGTCACTTTATAAGCATGACTAAACTTCAAACATAGATGTAGTTTTTTTTTCTGTGTTGTCCAGCTTTTGTGTTTTCAATTCAATTCAATTTCAATTCAGTTTATTTATATAGCGCCTATTCACAACACATGTCGTCTCAAGGCACTTCACAAAACTCAGGTACATACATTCCAATTAGTCCTAACCATTGAACAGTGCAGTCAGATTCAGTTATTTATTCAAATTGGATAAAAAGTTTTTCTATCTAAGGAAACCCAACAGATTGCATCGAGCTAGAGACTTGCAGCATTCACTCCTCCCGGATGAGCATGCAGAGGCAGTGGACAGTCACTGGCGTTGACTTTGCAGCAATCCCTCATACTGAGCATGCATGTAGCGACAGTGGAGAGGAAAAACTCCCTTTTAACAGGAAGAAACCTCCAGCAGAACCAGGCTCAGTGTGAGCGGCCATCTGCCACGACCGACTGGGGGTCGGTCGTGGCAGATGGCCAGAGAACAAAGAAGCACTGATCCAGGAGTACTTTCTATGGGAAGGAAAAGTAAATGTTAGTGGATGTAGCTCCTTTAGACGTTTCACCTAGAAAGAAAGAACAGATAAACTCTGAGCCAGTTTTCAAGGTTAGAGTCTGAAGAGAGCACATAGAGTTAGTCACAGCAAAAGCTCAGTCAATTGCCATGTCTAGGTTTTGTATATGTAATTTACTTATTGTACACAGTATCAACTAGTTTAGTACATTTACATGGTTAAAGCTTGTCTCATTGTAAATAAATTGCATAATCACTTTGACAGTTTGGAATGATTGTACTTCTAAAGTGGATTTGATAATTACAGGACGAGTTTGAAAAGGGCAGGAAAATGGACATTCAATTTATTTTCTATAATCAGCGCTGTGAGTGTCAACCTCATTGTCAGTCAGAGTAAAGGGGCAGAGGGGTGCATCCTCAGTCATGCACATAACTCAGCCGTTCTGCAGTCGTACTCCCCCAGTAATTGTGTTTTCCTTTGCACTTCAGCAATAAAATAGCTTCTGTTGCCCATCTACTGCTTTTTCGCTTTTATCGCTCCAGATGTTATATCAACGTCAAGCAATTTCTGCTATGAAAAGCTATGTGGCTCCAGGGTGTACAGCTGCAATGTTTGTAGAAAGGCACAATGCGCTTCTAAAAGACACAATAAAAACAATGTAATCAAACCGGTTAGTGGTGTAGCAAGAATCTTCTTTTTTCGCCAGCACAGCTTTCCTTTTCCTTAAAAGGCAGTATGGTATACAATATTTTTGTGGTTTTCTTATATTATTAGATAAAAACATTTCTTGTTTAGTATAAATGTTACTATAAAAAAGAGGAGCAGGGTATAAATTGTTTGGTCATTACCAGGTAATTTTTTAAACGAAACCTACAATGTTCAGATTTACATACCACAGATTATATCAAAGATGAAACCAACATCTGAAAAAAGGGCTCCCCTAACCCCCTGGATATGTAAAAAAAACATAGAAAACTATAGATTGAGTTTGAGCATAGCTATAGATCAGGGGTCTCCAACCCCAGTCATCAAGAGCTACTGCCCTGCACCTTTTAGATGCGTCCCTGCTCCGACACAGCTGAATCAAATGATTGAATTACCTCTTGAGCACGCCATCCTGTTTGGCAAAGGCCTGGTAATGAGCCAGTCATTTAATTCAACAGTTTCAGGAATTACTACACAAGGGTATGTGTAGTATTGCATCACAGCACTATGTAGCTGTGTGATGTGTTTAATTTTGTAGTGTCAAAGGGCATACTAATTTAAATAGACAAGCCATGAAAAGACTATAAACTGCAGTAACACTTATGTATGTTTGTATGTGAATAGCTGTAGCACATATCCGGGATTCCTGTATAATATATTATTAAAATTCATTCACAGCATTATTGTGCAGCTGCAATAAGTACAGCTGTGTACCATCTGAGAACATCACCCGTAACAACATAAACATTACTGCATACACCTGCAAGCCCTGAAATGTATAAAATTAATTTTAATGTCATGGTTTTATGGGGAATCTCGTAATGTAAAATGAAAATCCAGGTTTGGCTTTTAATCACTATAGTGTCCTTTATATAATGGATATTTGCAAAAACGAAAGAATACTTGCTGCCAACATAAATTTATTAGCCATATTAAAAAGATAGATAGGCAGCAGCCCACTTGTCATCGCCACTCCTCTAAATAAAGAAGAGAAGACATGCTATATAGTCACCATAATCAGGTCTCAATATCAGCCATTTTAATTAGTAAATCATCTGTACCAAACATAATGGCTCTGCAGCTTCTAACACTTTGAAAAAAAAAAACTTTTCCCAAAAGGACAGTCTTTTCCTGTAACATTTTACAAGAATCTAGCTTAGAGATGTTTGACCATTTCTCTTTGCACAGTCTCTCTTAATTAGTCAGGGCCCAGGTTTATGTTTTATGCTGTATTCTCTTCATCTCAGCCCCCAAGTTTTCTATAGGATTGGTCTGGAAACAGAGACGTCAATGGAAACAAAGTTGACTTTGTGTCCATCTATCTATTTTCTATACCTGCTTCTTCCATACAGGAAAATCTTTATTACTGCAAAGCCACATACTGAAATAATATATAAATAATATATTTGTATTTGTTTTGTTGCACAAGATCAGATTAATAGGTTATACTTAAAATACCATATAGCATAAAACATATTCAGCAAACTCATTAACAATTTTTCAGGTACAAATTAAGCACACAAAAATCTTGATCTCTTGACAACCAAACACGCAAAAATATTCATGCATTCCCAGCATTTTAATTCTAACTTATTAGGGTAAATAAATAAAGCAGTGGCTTATGGAATTCACATAATTCAAAGTCTGAGCACCACAGGTACAGTTTAGCTCTGTACAGCGATGGTGATGATTTTTAAACTGACCATTGAGAGAAATATTCAGCTCTAGAGATAAATGACAAACCCATGGTAAGATAGAATAGAAAAGAAATACCCATCCATCCATTTTCCATACCTGCTTCTTCCGTACAGGGTCGTGGGGGAGCAGGTGCCTACCTCCAGCAGTCTACAGGCGAGGTACACCCTGGATAAGTTGCCAGTCCATTGCAGGGCAACAAATACACACAGGACAAATAACCATGCAAACACCCACTCACACTTAAAGGCAATTTAGAGAGACCAGTTTACCTAACAGTCATGTTTTTGGACTGTGGGAGGAAGCCGGAGTACCAGGAGAGAACCTATGCATACACGGGGAGAACATGCAAACTCCATGCAGAAATGCCAGGATTCAAACCCAGGAGCTTCTCGCTGCAAGGCAACAGTGCCACCAACTGCACCACCATCATCCTGCTGTAGAATCTACTGGAGACACATTTTCAGTCTTAAGCAGATGAAACTTGAGTTAGATTCAAAGTATCCTGGTATTTCAAACTTTCATAATGCCATGAACCCTGACAAGGTGCCGAAGGCCTTTGAAAGGGAAACATTCTCACAGCATTACATATTCTTCACCACACTTAACAGTGGACATAAGGTACTTTTCCACATATTAATCATACACCAGACACACCATGACTGTTTGTTGCCCAAAACCTCAATCCTAGTCTCATTTTACCACAGAACATTTCCTTTTGAAGTCAAGAGGAGTTAAGCTCACATATTCACATTTTTAGGGGTGGGAGAAAAACAAATTTTCCCAGGCATGCCTCCCAAAGAGCCAGATTGTTTGTAGATAACATTGAATTTGTAGTATGAAGAACTGCAGGATGCCAATCTTTGCTGCAGTTTTCTAACAGCGAGCTTTGAAAAGTTTTTTTTTTTAACCACCCTTATTATCGTCATGCCTAATGGAAAGATACACATGGGTCCTTGTCCAGCCTTTTTTTGTCACAGTTTCAGTTGTATGGAGTTTTTAACTGTTACTCAGACTGTAGATATAGACAGGTTTTGTGGAGTAAGTATTCTATTATAGCCATTGCCTGGCTTATAAATTTTAGTCTTATTTGAATGGCATATTTTCTTGTCTTTCCCATTTTGAACAGTGGCTATGAGAAATGGACCTCTATGTCACATATGTACAGTCCACAGAAGCAGGAGGTTGTGGATGACCAATTAAAAGATAATTGATAACCAACTTATAAAAATTGTAAATAAAACAAAAATACTTCAGTTACATCTATTCTATGGGAACTGTTAGAGGTGGCACCTGCAATTTTCTTTCCCTCAGTTTGCATAAATAAAATCTGAATTTATTTTATGGCCTTCTACACTTTTGTTTAATCAGGGATGCTATTCGAAACAGAAAAAAATGACGAAAACAGCTGACTGAGCAAACAAATAAACAACAGTGACCCAGCCAATCTTCAACTCGTGAAATTCATAACCCAGCTTCCTGTTCAACACTCATCTGGGGAGGGCTGCACCTTTTTGGATGGTAAAACCAGGAAGAATGCAACTCACACACAGACACACATAAAAAAAAACTGTGAATAAGACCCTGAATTGAAATTCTTGACCATAGTCTGAGCTCCAAGTAAGCACAGAGGTGTAAGGAGAAAATCACCATCTCCATTTAAAGGGAGCAAAAAACTTCACACTTCCAAACATCATTATGCTTATCCAAGCCCTCATCGTGGCTCAGGACTTACTAAGTCAGGCTGCAGTCAGATCACAGGAGACCCCCTGGCACAAGCCTTCAAGAGAGGAATTTAATGAAAATAAGATGGAATAAAATGCCTACTACTACTGTACAGCCATCCCAACCATGCAATGGCTTTCTTATAAGCATGGTCAAGGTGTTTTGCTCTGATAAATGTACCTTATGTACATGTAAGGTTTTGCATGGGCAAACATCTCAGACTACACTGAACACATTTAGAGACGCAGATGAGAAAAAAACTACCACGGCCAATATCACCTTACTCAGGGAGATAGGCTGAATGATAGTTCTTTTCATCAAGTGCAATGAATGAATGAGTAGTGACAATGAGTTACAAAAGGGATAATGATTTGGAAGGATGATCACAACACATGGTCGAATGCAATAATTTGAAATACTAAGATTCCAAAAGAGCCACAGTATTGCTGATTGATTGTATTACCGCTCTAAGGCCCTGCCTGTAAGGCAGAAGCTGCTAGGTGCAGAATACTAATTTAGAAAAATTCTTCAGAGCATAGGGGTCACAACCTGAGACATTTTAGCCAAGCCTTCGATCAATTCCAATTTTTCCACTGCAACATTTTGTGTCACATTTGCAAGCACAAAGTGGAAGCAAACTGTGTTTTAGAGGGGACAAAGACAATGTTCCTGCCCAACCTCAACACATTACCAATCCATCAGTTACGGTAGAAAGCATTCCAGGGATTAATTCTAAGTCTTTTATCATGATAGCAAACTTTTGTAAGAATTTTACCACACCAGCACTTATGATGTTTTTTGTTTCCTGAAAGTTTGACCTTTTGTCTTTCAACGTTTTTTTTCCAAGTTGTAGTAAGAAGCACAGTTTGTGCCAAGACCTTCTCTCTAAAAAGTCAATTGTTTCTCAGCATATACTTACTGGCCATGCCAACAAAATTTACTAACTCAAAAGAAAAAGTGCTTTAAAAAGATGCTTTCCAACAGACATAATCACTGTGCAATCCACAAATATCCTTGAAAGTCTGAAAGCGCAGAACCACCTTTTTCACACAAACAAAGTCCCACACAAACAAACAAACAAACCTTCCTTCAGCAGCGCAGCACTGGGCGGATTACGGGTCCTGAGTGGTTGTTTGCACTTATAATGGTTGTCCTAATTATCATTTAACCCTAATTAACCTGTATAGTTAGGAGACGGGTCTGATTAATCCTGCGCATTGTTGGTCCTCTGTGGGGCCGAAATCAGCTTCCTCATTCATTCCTTAATCAGCTTTCTTCCAAAGCATTGAAGAAATAACATGTTCAGTAAATGTGCACAAAGACACATCCACACACACACACATGCGCAAAGGAATCTAATAACCAACATCATTGCTGGTGCAAACCCAAGGACAACAGGGTATACAAGGTTACATAGTTTTCTTCCTAAACTAATTTATTTTGAAAAAAAAAGCCTCTTTCCTTCATTTACTTTAATAGAAACACATCATTCCTTCATATACTCTTTTCAGATATACTGTATGAACACCTTTGATATAATATGGGTCTTCATGTCGTACTGTTGCTTCCCTAGAATTTCTCATCTGTGTTCCATGTTTCGGTTTGATGCTTTCATGAGCTGGGTTTTCATTTTGCACTTTAAGGCACCAGTGCATGTTTTAGATTATGCACAATTGTTTTTGTATCAGTTTGTGGATGTGGTGTATTGGTTACATTACATTGCCTTCAGGCTCAAGGGAAGTAAAGAAAATAATGAATTCCACCACTGAATCACCTGTGGTGCCACAAGATGTTTTAATAATATAATGCTGGGCATGTGAAAAAGATTTTCTTTGATAAAAAGTAAGCAAAAAAACATATTCAAAAATAGATGATTATACACAAGTGGACATCAAAGAACATCCTTATTAGATAGAACATTTTGTAAAAGTATCATGTTAATTATTTATTTCTTCCAACTATCAGCAACAGCAAGGTTTATTCATTCAGTTATTCATTTGCATTGCTTTGCAGCAGTGTACATACTGCTTAAGTCTCTTATATTTTGTCACAATTTTATCACAGTCAACAATGTATCTTATTGGGAATTTATGAGATAAATCATAAAAGTAGTTCATAAACTGGTTTTCAAAGATTTTCAGAAATAAAAATTTGAAAAGTGTTGGATCTGCTAAATCTGCTGCACTCTGATACCCCCTAAAAAAAATCCAGGCTAAACTATTGGGTTCAGAAGTCAATTAATTAGTAAATAATGTCCCCATGTGTGTAATTTAATTTGATTAGAAACACAGCTTATACAGTGAAGGCCTTAGTTAGTTTTTACATTAGTGAAAAAAACAGCATCATCAAGGTTTTAAGAAGTTTAAAGCAGGGTTAGGTTCCAAATCATTATCCTAAGATTTAAACAGGTCAGTGCAATGTTCAATATGTCATCTGGAAATTGAGTATGGCACAACTGCAAGCATACCAGTACATGGCTGTCCACTTAAACCAGGAGTGTGCAACCCGTGGCTTTGGAGCTGCTTGTGGCTCTTTAGATCCTCCACTATGGCCCTTACTAACTTTGGCCAAAAATGCTAAGGAATCAGATCAGAATCAGTTTTTTTTGGCCAACTTTGTGCACACAAAACAAGGAATTTGACTTTGCTTGTAATATACAGACATTTTAAATATACATTTTTAAAATTAAATTTAGCAATGATTTAAAATGTAAAGTAATTTTAAAAAGCTGTAGATTTCCCTTCTTGTTTTTCCACAAAGAATGACACTAATAGTGTAAGGAATATTGTTTTTTATGAATTCATTTTTTTAAGTCATTATCTTTAAAAAGATAAACATTTTGTTTAGCTGGACCAAAGGCAAAAATAGCTTGAAGGGTTGGAAAGATTGTTGACAGGTTGGGCTGTGGAGGGGCTGCAGAGATCCACTGCTCAGGTGGAATAAATGATCATCACAGCAACTATTAGTCCTGCATTACACAAATCTGGCTTTTAGAAGAAAGCCAATGTTAAAACAAAGACATAAGAAGTCCCATTTGCAGTTTGCCACTTGTCATGTTGAGGAAAAAGTTAACAAGGATATAATCTTGTCAGATGATACAAAACTGAAAAATAACACTGAATATCACAGGTGACCAGCATCTCCACTGGAAAACTTGGTATTGGCAGCATCATACTATGGTGATACTTTTATGCAGCAGGTCAGAGATGATGGGAAGATCAATGGAGCCTAAAATAGGGCTACATGGAAAGAAAACCTGTTAGAGGGTGCAAAAGAACTGACACTGGGATGGAGAGTCGTGTTCTAGCCAGACGATGACTATAAACACACAGCCAGAGCTACAATAAAATGGTTAATATCAATGTGTCACAATTGATATTTAAGACCTAAATTGTACGAATAATTTGTGGCAAGACTTGTAAACTGATGTTCACAGATGCTCTGTATCCAGACTGAGATTGAGCTATTTTGTAAAGAAGGAAAGGCAAACTTTCAACCTAATGATATGCGACACGGAGACAAACCCTGAAAGACTTGCAACTGCAACTTGAACAAAAGGTGGTTTTACTAAATATTTACTCAGGGGACTAAACACTAATATATGCCACACTTTTCAGATAACTGTTTTATTTCATAAAAACTAACAAAAAAACTACTCTTACTCTTCATCATAAAAACTTCATGAAATGTGTGGTTACAAAGTAACAAAATATAAAAAAAAGTTCAAGCGATAGGGATTTTTTTGCAAGTCATGACTGACTGACTGACTGACTGACTGACTGACTGAATGAATGAATGAATGAATGAATGAATGAATGAATGAATGAATGAAACTTGCTGCAAGTAGTCCATACAGTTTGGATTGTTGAAAATTTAGGACATGTCTGGCTTCTTCAAAAAGGAAAGTAAAAGAAAGAAAAATATTTTATAACTTATGTACAAAGGTTTTGCAGTAAAGAAAAAACTGGATTTTAAGGTAAACCAGTTTTAAACCTTTATTTATAATTTATTATAATCTCAACCACGAATACCAAAATAGCAATATTTGGGATTTTTTTTTCTCTTTTCACTCCTTTCCCTTCAGCTTCTCTCATTTACTATGAATTTGTCTGTATTGACACCTGATATAACATTCTCAACATGCACTATTTTCATTTGCCCAACGCACATATCAGTGTGTCCGCTGTTTGCATGATAATACTCCAAAATTGTCAAACAAGGAGCAGAATATTGGAAAAATCATTTCAACCAGCCCTTGCATCACTGCATATACACAGAAGAAGAACAGGTCTTTCGCATCAACTTGCTATAATATCCAGAAAGGCAACAGGTGATATTTCAGGGGGAAACCAAAATTCATTAGAAAGCAATTACCTTCCAGTCACTGACTGACATTATCAAGCTTCTACATGCTATACCTCTGAAGGCAATATTCCGACAATGACACAGTATCTTTTCCCATAGAACTTTTTTGCCTATCTATCTTATATTTGTTCAATCATGTGTGCCCCAGTGCCCAAATGCAGGGGTTATGAAACACTGTGGCCCAGGGCCTTAATGCTGATAAGGGAAGGCTAGCCGATATCACTTATTTTCTGTTTAAAGGATTTTATTTTCCATCCAACTTGCTATCCTTCCATATCCCAGCAATTATGTGATTTTTGTAATGGTGGAAGCAAACCAGGAAGAAAGGACCAGATGTCCTTCTCTCCAGCTATGTCTTACAGCCTCACCTAAACCAGATGGCATATGTACGGGTTTTTGGTTGTTGCAAAACATTAAAAAGTTTTTATTTTTTTATTTATGTTTTTAGACCTCAGCTTGCCAACTCATCCCTCTGCTCAGATTGACTATTTGTTAACTTTGAGGTAAAGTTTTAGAGACTCAATTGTTCTTCATTTTGTATTCACCTAAAACGAAAAAAACAAAAAGTTCATTCCAGTCGGCACACTTTGTTACAAATGACGGTACGTAAGTATGGAGGAAAATTCTATACTCACTGTAAAGGTTGATCATACTTGATAACTAATTAAAGAAAACACAATTGAATTATGCTGAGTTGATGTATATGTACTCTACTAGGTGCTTAATTAAGTCCTGACACAGCAGCATCCTGGATACCACATGAGGGGGAGGAATTCAATAAACAGTAAGAGGATGAGAAAAGGAGTTAATTCTGACATACCTCAGCAGGAGGAAATGGCAAATATGCGTGATTTTATAAGAGAGAAAAAACTTTCATATTTATTGCAAGTGCTTTGGAAATAGTTTATATGAACAAATCTAACTTAAATAACTCATTAAAGCTTATTTGCCCCTTTAATGCAAAGTCGTGAGAACTGCCTATTGTCAGTTGCTCTCTATAATCAGAGAATACTTCGGGAAAATAGTTGTAAGTAGGTCTGCAGTATAAATTCAACTTTATTTTTCCTTGGAAATTAATCTAGGAGGCTCATTAAAATGAAATTCAAAAAAATTCCAGGTTTGTCTCTTTAAAATAAAGGTGTGGGGATTTACACAAAACGTTTTTTTTTTTAATTAATTATGTATTTATGGATTTTATCATCCTTAGCTTAGTGCACTATTCTTGACATGTCACGGTGATGTTGAATAAGAAAATGCAATAAATAAAAATTCGTACTTGTACTCGTACTCGTACTTCTACTTGTACTCATCATCTTCTGCTTATCCAGAACCGGGTTGCCAGGGCAGCGGTCTCAGCACAGACACCTAAACGTCCCTCTCCCCAGACATCTCCTCCAGGAGCTGGAGGAGGTGTCAGGGGAGAGGCTAAATTGTGCCAAAATGCCAGCTCCGCCTGGCACATTTTCCACTAAGACTTTTGTGGAAACAATATGCTTCGACTGATTCAGTCCACATTTGCTACACTTATAGTCAAGATGTTGATGAATACAACCTGAGGCTTCTCTTATATTTTCAAATGGATTTTCATGGTGTTTTCTAATGTTCATTTAGAACCTTATTTGTTTAAACATTGTTTAATCACAAATGAATCCGACATAATAACAGTACCAATAGTAGTTCCAGTGGAAAAATATCTTTTTATATCTTACTTTTATACAAGTACCAAAAGTTTGCATTTAGACTTTATAACTGTGGAGCTATACTTTATTTATTTCAGTTATGTAATTTCAGGCCGAAATTGCATCTAAAACCCACAGGTTAAGTGATGTGAATAAGTATTTGTCACCTTTGTTTTGTTTTGTTTTTGTTCAATATTTAGCATCATCCAAAAAGTAAACATGAGAAATGGATAAACAAAGGACAGACAAAATTACATTTTCAAATTATTTCATTTATTAAGGTAAAAAAACAACAACTTAGCTCTATGTGAAAATGTAAGTGTTCCATTCTTAAATCATGAATAAACGATTTCAATGGACACACACAAGCCTGATCAATCAAACCTGTAGAATTAACAAAATTATTAAAACAGAACCTGTCTGGCACCTAGAGGTACGCTAAAGCAACACACTGGGGCAGCATGTGTTGTAGCAGTAGAGCAGGTACACCATATGCTGTGGCTAATAATCCTCAGCTGTCCGGAGTTCAAATCCCAATTCAGTACCTTACCTCATTCGTACTCTTCCCATTTCCTGTCTGATAGCTGTGAGTAAAGGCCACTAGTACCACAGACCTTATAGGATAAAAAAAACAATAGCTCATGCTTCAATCTAAAGAGAATCACAGTGAAGGAAGTGAGAGCCATTATTAACAAATGCAAAATATGTGGTGCATTGATGAACCAAAATGGGGCCACCTTACAAAAATGTATCCAAAGATGCACTGACAACTCTTCAAGAAGTTTTCAAAAGAAACTTGAACAACATCTAAATCACTAAAGAACTCACTTTCCTCAGTTAAGACCAGTGTTTATTGTTTAACAGCACAAAAAAAAACTGGAAAATTCTTGGGAGGGTTACAAAGCAAAAATTACTGTTGAACAAAACTAACCAAAAGGACTTAACTTGTCAAGAAACATCTTGATCATCTGCAAAACATACATCACATTACCTCTGTCATAAAGTCTGGGGCTGTTTTGCTTTTTCAGGAACTGGACAACTTGTCATAATCAATGGAACCAGGAATTCTGCTCTTTTGTGGAAAATCCTGCAAGAGGACTGGTTTTGGAACTGACTAATGATCCGAAATAGACCACCAAAGCCATGTATGAATGTTCAAAAGAAAATAAAGAAAACAAACTAAATAAAGGTTTTGGAGTGGCCTAGTCAAACTACAGACTGAAATCTGACTGAATAACTGTAGCAAGACCTAATTCTGATAGCTAATTAATTCTGTCACAGCAATCTAAAACACTTGTTGCTAGTTATTTCCAAAACTTGAATGCAGTTGCTGCTGAGTTTGGCAAAACTGTAGCGAGTAATAAGGTTTTTTGGAGCCAAATTACAGGTTGGTTTGGATTTCCTTTTATCCTTAATGAACATAAGGAGGCAAATACTTTTTCACAGCACTATAAATATGTATAAATACAATGTATTTAAATGAAGGCATACTTTTAGGATCATTTGAATTGATCATTGTAAGCCTTTCCAATGAACAAATATTGCAATGACTGAGAACACCCCCAAAAGCCAAATTTATCCACCTGTGTCCAGACCAAACCCCATCATTGTTGCTGTGATATATCCCTCTCCAACACCAATAACCTTCCCCTAGCCCTCTTCATTTCATTTTTTTCTTCCCTCCCTTCCTTTTTATTCTTGCTTCGTCTGTTCTGTTTCTTTCAGCAGGCAATTTTCCTTTTTCGCTTCTTCTTGCCTCCTCATGACTCAAGTCACGAGTCATTAGAAAAGCCTGACCTTCTGGGAAAGGTCCTGCGTAAGCAGTGATAAAGTAGGGTTGGCCAATTGAAAAAAAAAAAAAGAAGCTATGCTGTAGCACTAAAATAGGTGCAGCTATAGTCCAGGGAGCAGACTAATGATCCTTAACCTTCATGTACCATTAGCTGAAATAAAGACTGGAGAGATGAATACAGACTGGAGGGAAGACAAAAAAAAAAAACCTGTATGACATGAAGACAATGATAATGTGAACATTAAAAAGACTTTTCCTGCCTCTGACATTTCTTCCGACAGGCCCCTTGCCCTGTGATGAAATATTAGTCATTCTGTACCTGATACAAATGGCATGCATTTAATGAAACACATAGAACAGACTGTTACTTTACATGCTGAAAACTGTCCTAAATTTCACCTCACCTCTTGGATGGTCCATTTTGCAGATGCCTACTGGGTGCATGTGGAGGTTTGGATGTCGATCATCCACAAAATTAAAATCAGCCGTAATGAAGAGGACCAGTAGATCAGAATAATAATGAGAACACGACGACTACTTTCAGAGCTCTGAATGTATTTGAAAATTTTTTTCTGATAAAAATCGGAAATGTGTGCCCTCCCCACAAGTAACAATTTGCAGAACTTTCATTTACTGCAATTACATCTGCAGGTCTTCTGTGGTATGTCTCCAACATATCTAGAGATTGATTTCTTGCCCACTCTGAAGCTCAAGCTTAGCCAGATCTAAAGGGGAGCATCTTTGAAATTTCGAGGCAAACCACAGGTTCTCAGTTTGATTTAAGTCTGTAATCTTAGTCCTAGTTTGATGTAAATCAGGAATGTCCAAAGTGCATCCAATGGGCCATTCGTTCCCTGACCACCTTTCCAGGATGGTGCAAATATGGACTGTCAGATAAAGCTGTTGATGCAGATGGACACTTTTTATAAATCTTTTAGGGCAAAGTCTTTACTGACAAATGAAATTATTTCTAACATGAAAAGACTATGTATTTTTTTCTTTTATTAACTACGCTTGTTGGGTTCATTTAAATATGATGGTAAATAGGAGTGAAGACATCCAGCTACATTTTCTAAAAAACAAACTTGGGCATACTCTTCATATAGCAAGCATTTTCACAGAAAGAATGACTCGGATCTTGTTCTTGTTGCTGAGAATATCATTTTTTCCATATTAAAAATAGAAAACAATCATCCTGTAAAAATTTGGAAATTTGCATGCCTTTCTTTTAACAAGGCACACATGGTGCAAAGATCTAAGAACATTTAAAGATCACGTTTTAACAAACTTAGACTGATTTGTTTATTTCATTATAACATTCCATATTTAATTTAGTTTTAAAATAAAAATTTCAACAAAAATTTAGTTTACATTTGAAAAAAAACTATTTATTTTGGTTTGTGTGTTGCCCTGCGATGGACTGGCGACCTGTCCAGGGTGTACCCCGCCTCTCGCCCATAGACTGCTGGAGATAGGCACCAGCTCCCCCTTGACCCACTATGTAATAAGCGGTAGAAAATGACTGACTGACTGACTATTTATTTTGATCTTGGATTTTGCTCTCAATGGCAACAGTTTGGACACCACTGATTTAAACCAATTTTATAGCTCTGATTGTGTTTAGGGTGATGGATGGATGGATGGATGGATGGATGGATGGATGGATGGATGGATGGATGGTGTCTCAAAGATACGCACTTTGCAGTTAAAATAGTCCAAAAATTAATACATTAAAAACCAAAATGTATTAAATGAATGTATATATTAAAAGGTCAATGTACTGTATTCCTGTGTCCAGTCATCATTAGAGTAATTACAAAGAGTTTTATTTGTCTAAAAGGTTAACTTGACAAAAAAATGCAGATCATTTGCCTAGCATAAACAGTTAACAAAATTTTACTATGATGTTAATGTAGATAAGCACAACTGAATCGGTTACATATAGCTGAAATTACTCTTTCAGTCTGTTTAGTGTTCTGATTGCAGACCTTCAAAGATTAGGAAAAGACTAGAATTTTAAAGAAGGTACAAGAATGGGTTGTGGAAGACTGGTGCCGAGTTATTTTCTCTGATGGATCCCCCTTCTCTTTGTTTGGGACATCTGAAAAATCGTCTGGAGAAAGAAAGGTCCTTCCATAAGACCTATCTTGTGCCAACCAAGAAAACATCCTGATATTAACCATATGAGTGTGTATGAATTGCAAAAGCTTAATAAAAAAGGTCAGAACTGTGATCATCTTTGCACAACTGAAATGCATTTGCTAATAAAACATATACTTTTAATTGACCTTCAGTAAAGCAACACAGAAAAATGTTCAAGTGATGCAAAACATTTGACTATAAAATAAGGTAAAGTAGAGGTGACTTTATTATTACCCTTAGGTAGATTTATTTTTTAACAAGAGATTCTACCCTGTCCAACATGTAAGTAAAATCATATAAACTGTAATAAGACCATTACTGTAAATATGAACTAATTTTCACCATGATATTTTTACCCACGTCGTAGCAAGTTTAGATAAGCTAGCATAAAGTTATTTTTAATCTCACATTGAGTCCATTTAGGTTTGCATCCATTCCAAAAGGTTCTCTCCAACTGACAGAACATTTAGGAGTATAAACAATGCAAATAAAATTGCACAGATATTATTTTACACATAAGCATCAGCTAAACAGTCTGCAAAAGTTACACAGAAAGCACAAACAGTACTCCAGAAAAACTAGAACATTTTAATTGGGATCATTTGTCATTTTGAGAAGCACAGCAGTTGGATGTCTAATTAAAATTTTAACAAAACATTACCATAAGAGAACATAGTACAAAACAGTTTTTTACTCAATTTATTTGTTTGTTGAAACATGAAAATAATATAAACCAGAAACAAAAAACCGAAAGCTATCTTAGAAATGTTTCATAGTTTTTTGTACAGCTGTTTCTTAGTCAGACAATGCACAAAGTCATACATCTACTCTAAGTTTGCTCAAGTAGCTCTGATACCCTCAGACTCATGTTGGCAGGCTGTCTCACCCATCGTACCTAAACTGCCATTGTCAAAGACATCTATAGTGCCACCCTAGCATGTAAGAAGCAGTTGAGAAAACACTGAACAGCCCTAAAGCACTTTGTAAAATATCATTTAACTTTAGGCTCCCACCCTTATGTTGGATTACAATGTTTTCACATCTGTTGAATATCTGTTGAATCCTGTCAACTTCTTTTCTTTTTCTGCCGTTTCTGCCAAACAGTTAAGCATGACCACAAGAAAGGTTGTAGGACACAAACTTTCATGTTTATCAGTTTTTCGTTGGGCGTATGAAGTACAGTATTAGACTGTGGTCCGGTTTGCACGACAACATTTTCTGATGAAAAGGAACATTTTAGATGCGTTTGTTTAGATGAAAACGGCGAACGTTTTCTCTGACAAGGGCACATTGGCTTCCAGAGTGTAAAGGTTTGAAGGCCTTCCAGGTCTCTGTTGTCAAATAGACGGCAAAAATAGAATCTTTCCTACGTGAAAGCATTGGCTCATGTGCAGTATGATTGAAATCATGAGAAATTAATGCAGACCTGAACAACATAACGCCTGCTGACCAGTTCAAATACTAAGGTAGTAGTGGAAAAGTGGGTGGCCTGGGGATACCTCAGGCTTTCCCAGACGAGCTGGAGATGGTGTCTGGGGGAGAGGGATGTCTGGGCATCTCTGCTTAGACTGTCGCCCCCGCCACACGGTCCCGAAGACAACGAGTATGTGTGTAAGGAGCTGAACTGAGACACAATAGAAACTGTCATGCCAGTGGGAAAAATCTAGCAGGAGTAATACCAAATATACAAAGAACAAAACACAAGAATAAACTAAGAAACTAAACATATTGGAATTAACTAATATGCCAAAATCTCACTAAACATATACAACAGGGAGGTGGTTAAAAAATAAACATGAAAGTTGACCAAAATCCAAAGACCTAAGGATCATAGCAGTTACACAAGGAAGAAATGTGTCTGAGGTGTTGACATAGTATTTACAGATGAGCCTCCATTGAACTGGAAGAAAGGTTTAGTCTGAATTAATATCAGATAGTGAGAGAAAATATCTGGTTTTGGATGATCCCCTGCATTTTACAAAAAAAAATTTTCGGACTCTCTTATTAAGTTTGTTGTAAAACCTACTGCTGTGGTAAATGAAGTTGTCATTTTATATTAAAACAAAAGAGTGTGTATGCACATAAAAATCACAAAGCAAAAATCTTCATTTCACTTTCATACAAAACTGCAAGTAAAATGTGCCTATGATGTCAATTCCCTGTTGACAAGCACAGAAAACCAATTTTGGGATCTAGTTTGATTCACAGATTTTGAGGCATGTTGAATAAAATTCCAGCTGCAACATAAAAATTAAACTGGCTCTTTTATTTTTTTAATTCAAGGCTTAAATTTAAAAGAGCATTTTCATTCCAAAAAGCAGCTAATTCATCCCAATATCATAATAGGCCATCTATCCAAGGTCAACAGTGTCCTATACAAATGAATAAGACAAGAAAAAACATGCTTCATGGCCACTCGGGAACAGATAAAGAGGAAATGTATTAGTGGGCAGTCGACAAAATAGGAAATAATTCTGAATTTTCCAACTCAAGGCTCTCACATACATAAGCCCTAAAAATCTTTATCACTGCAAAGCCACATACTGAAAATAATAAATTTGTATTTGTTTTGTTGCACATGATCAGGTTAATAGGTTACACTTAAAATGCCACACAGCATAAAGGATATTCAGCTAACTTTTTATCAGTTTTTCATTTACAAATGAAGCACACAAAAATCTTGATCTCTTGACAACCAAATGTGCCATAATATTCATGCATTCCCAGCATTTTAATTCTAACTTATTAGGGTGAATAAATAAAGCAGTGGCTTATGCAATTCACATAATTCAAAGGCTTAGCACCACAGGTACATTTTAACTCTGTGCAGCAAGGGTGATGATTTTAGACCGACCATTGAGAGAAATATTCAACTTAAAGTTAAATGACAAAGCCATGGTAAGAAAGAATAGAACAGAAATACCCAGCCATCCATTTTCCATACCTGCTTCTTGCATACAGGGTCGCAGGGGGAGCTGGTGCCTATCTCCGGTGGTTTACGGGCGATAGGCAGGTTGCACCCTGGACAGGTCGCTAGGACAGACAACTACGCACAGCCAACCATTTACACCAAAAGGCAATTTTAGAGAGACCAATTAATCTAAGAGTCATGCTTTTGGACTGTGGTTGGAAGACGGAGCACCCAGAGAGAACCCATGCATGCACAGGGAGAACATGCAATCTCCATGCAGAAAGACCCCAGGCCAAGAATCGACCCCAGGACCTTCTTGCTGCAAGGCAACAGTGATACCAACTGCGCCACCGTGTAGCCCAACAGAAATACTCTTAGTGGGGAAAATCAGGTGAGTCAGCAGCAACATAAAAAGCAAATCGAAGTATGAAGGTACTCACAAACATAAAAAACTATGCAAATAAAAAAGTAAGAGATTTTACAGTTAAGGGAAGAAAATACAACATAAGAAAAATAATTACTGTAAAAATGGCTTACTCAGATTAATGGAATGTTCAACTGAGTAGGATGATTTGAAAATTTGAGAAAGAACATTTGCAATTGTGCATGAGAGAACAACAACACACCATTTGCAACCATGTGCCAATGACAGCAGGGATGTAAACACTCATTGAGCTTGTTGGGAGCAGCCATGGTTATGAAGTCTAATAGCTGCTGGGAAAAAGAATCTGCAATAACGCTTTTTTGTGCATCTAGGGTGCAGCAGTGTTTCACTGAAGGAGCTCTCCTGTTCTGCAACAGCAGCAGGAAATCCACCAATAGCCCCTGTGTGCACTGTTTGTACTCTGAGTGGTCCTTACCTGTGATGGGGCCGGCTATGGCCGGCAACTAGGAGAGACGATAGAGAAGTCTGCAGTGTAGAGGCTGATCAAATATGGTGTAAGGATTATGATTATTGATTAATTAATATTTATCAAAAATCATAATTAAAAATCAAAATCCAGGAAAATAATTTCTTAACCAAAAATCATTACTTACGAATAGAAATCAGAGATTTCTGGGACAAAGGAGTGGTCAGGCCACGAGGCCCAAACCGCAGTTGCTTTGAATGGAAAAACTTTAAAAGTCCAACATCTAACTCCTGGCTGATTTGGGATCAGCCGGGCAAAAAACATGAACACGCACCTTGCTGTTTGCATCCACGCTGCGCGATTCAGCACACTTGCAGAGCAAATCTAAACAGCTCAGCATAAAACACTTTAATTAGTATTGCATGCAACAAGTTGATATCTTGGATTAACTACTGGTGATTCTAAATCACCTTAACTATGCTTCATCCTGCCCAGACCTCTAAATGCACCTATCCAATTTAATATAAAAAGAAGGAAATTACTTTGATGTTGATTTCTTATCTCCACCGGTTGAGGATGGGTGAGGTCTGAAGAAAAAAATGAGGGGGGAGGAGATCACGCATCTGTGATCAACTCAAAAAACAAACAAAAAAAAGTGGTAAACTTCTCATCCATCCAAAAGGGGAAAATATAAAGAATCGTTTAGTCGACTGAATCACAAGGGGAAACTCATCTCCTTGGAAACAAATCTCCATGGGTTATTCACCTGCGCCGGGTGTAGGCGGGGTCTTCGATCGGCATATGAATCTTCTGACCTTCTTGCATCAGACAGATTTCCAGCTTTCAAGCTCTTCTACCGTGTGGAGGAAAAGGTCCCCTGCGAGCTTTTGGCGCCTCCGTTGCGTTGTCCCGTGAGACATGCTGGAAATGGCAACGAGAGTTTATTTTCCACGGGTTTTATAATCCCGGGTGACGTCAGAGCTGCGACGTCTGTTGAGCTGCGCATGTTGAACTCCCCGACCAAAATGGATGACCCCAACAATGGTGCAAGCACAGCTCCCTGTGTGGCCCCTATACTGCAGACCAACATGTCAGAGACACAGCCCCATGCCCTCACACAGCAGGCGGACAGTCAGGTAGTTCAGTATCAGATGGTGGTCCACTCCTGAAAGCTCCAGCTTGTCCCTCAGAAGTTCAGGCTGGATGGTATTAAAAGAACTGGAGAAATCAACATCCTCACAATGCTTCCAGGCTGTGTGATGGAAACACAGGGGGTGGGTGATCGCTGAGAGTTGTGAAGTTCTGTGAAGAGAAGCAGCCAGGCTTTTTCTCAGGGCAGACTCAGAACTCGTTAAATGGACTACAGTCGTTTGAGAAAATTACAACACCTCAGCTTAAACTTCAGTGAGATGCTGCTTGTGGCCATCTATCAGTCTCTGACATCAGTGTGATGGAAGTTGCCTCAGTCCTCCCTTTCAGCTGTGAGATATTTAAACAGTAAGCAGATAGTAAGCCGGGTGTTTTCAAGGAAGAGTACTCAAAGGAGTGGGGAGGAACTTGAGAGGATCTATTGGAAAGAGAAGCTGAGAGTGTAGGCATGGAAGCCTCCCAGGAAGTTGGCAGCGGGGAAACAGGAAAACCTCAGCAATGGTTTGAAGATCAGAGGATCTAAGGTGCAGACAGATAAACAAGTAAGTAATTTGGAACACAGAACTAAACCTGCAACAGGAGAGAAAGTGTCACACAAACACGTGCATTCAGCCCAGCAATATATGACTGTAGATATATGTCTAATGGGCCTGAGAAATCAAAATAATTAGATCACTAAATAATGTGTAATAAAGTGAAATGACACGGGGAGTATGCATACATGGGTAGGGTAGCCAAAATTTACTCAAGTAAGAGTAGCATTACTTTAAAATATTTTTACTAAATTCTAAACAAAACTAAGAAAAAATTACTAAAGAAAATGTCAGTTAGTATATTTAACTATTTACTACCCACCTCTGAGAGGACGTTTTAAACACAACAAAAAGAAGGTGCACTAAGGCATGAAAAGGAAAGAAATTAGCTGAAATCTCTCTGAAATCAAACCTGCCACCTACTGATTTAGTCCTACTTTAAAAGGTTTCTTCTCCATTTATGTCTGTGCTATCCCATATGTAATGATTGGAAACAACACAGAGCTCTCTCAAGAACTTGGTATCTTTATTATTGCAAAACATACTGAAGGCGCTGAATAGACATGTATGTCCAAACATCTGAATTTTCCAGTGAGCACCCTTACTGATCTTTACAAGATTCATCCTCAAGACAAAAAACATGTTGAAGCTCAACTAAAATTTTATGAATGGAGAAAATTATTGACATTATTGATCAGAATCTAAAGATGAAACATGCATGGATTTTTTTTGTAGCAAAACACTGATCCCAAACAGTCAGTCAAGGAAATTCACAACTTGTTTCAGGGAAAGAAAAACATTGCTACCCAAATACCCCCTTCAATCACCTAACTTGAATCCAGATGAAAATCTATGGAAAGAGCTAAAGATCAGGGTGCATATAAAATGCTTTCAGACTCTACAAGATATGAAGTCAGCTTGGGTGGAAGAATGGGTCAGAATTATACCTGAATAATGGTACTCCAAATAGGAATCATCTTGTGGTTGCCATTACCAACAAAGTATTAAATAAACTTCAATAACCATTTAAACACTTTTTCCCTGTGTTATTTTACTTTATTACCCAAAACCCGATATATTGACATATTTGTTTTGATTTCTTTTTCATTTGTGTGTTACTTGGGCTGTTACCAACATGTGGTGTGGATTTCACTTCCATAGGACCATTAAAAATAAATTTACTGAAAAAAATGTTGACAGGTTCAATACTTATTATACCTGTTGTTTATCGATGTATCCTAGTAGAAACCCCACTGCTGTCATTTTAGACACATTACCGCTAATAGTCTGCAAAATCAAGTCTGGAGTTAAAACAACAACCACAATTTAATCTTAAAATTCTGTAAAACTGCATACAAATATCAACCTAGAAGCATATAATGTTAGCAAATATCTTCAGATATAATATCTAATTAGCTTAAAGACACGGCTGTTTTACCAGAACTGTGAGCTTGCAGTTTCATCACATCGCATTCTCATGATGAAGCTGACTGAGCAAAAACACATTTTCCGCAGTTATCAACCAACAGTGTTGGTTTTGCTGCACCATCTGTTAGGAAACAATGTTTCCACACCCTTTGTAAATACAATATAAATCATCTGTTTACTGTCTTCTGTGAATATTGTGAGACTGAGATAAACAGATTTATCTTAATTAATGCAACCAGCTATGAGATTATATCAACACAAAAACTGTGGCGATGTCTATGCGGAACGCACTTTATCTTGCTGATTACTGTACTTAAATGCACTCAGTTTGTCAAATTAATCACACCCCCAAGTCCTTTTTAAAACAAAAACTACTGCCAATCTGTTTAGCATATTACGGTTAATCAATTCACTGTCATCCTTAGCAATTGAGGTCTAGGTTAAAACTAGCAGACCAGAAATGCATGTTAGATGTTGCCATGATAATATTGATTGCATGCTGGGGAGCTGACATCCAGCAGGAACAATGTGTTTGTGTACTGCTCATGGTTGGAGAAAACACCTCCTGGTGCTGGCCTGCAAGAGCTCAAATTGAAGTTGTTTATTGAATAGCTGTCCATCATATCTGTGCAAGAGTAGACAGATATCCACAGAGAACTGGCACAGTGAGGGAGCAGATGGTGCTGTTTTATATTAATGACCAACATCAAAATTATGCTGTGTTCATATCAAAACTAAATCCATCCTATTACATATCACAGCAGTAGGTGGACATATGTGGTGCAGCCATCTTGCATAAAAAAACACATGCATTACTTTAAGTTCGGATTATACCACATTTGTAATGGATATTGGTCAGATTGCAGTCCCAGTGGGACTGCAAAAAAATGCTTTTTTGTGTTTGAACTGGAACAAAGGTGGTGTAAGGTAAGGGTTTGAGCTGTGATGGTTGGTATTTTGAGTCAGAATATATTATGTAAAGTAAGTGCCCCAATTGGGGGAAAAAAAAAAACTAAGGTATGAAATTTCAGGAGAAATAGCAAGTATTTGTTTTTCTCTCAGCCTTTTTTCCAATTTTATACCCACAGCTGCAAAACAGTGTGCTGAGCATCATCGGTGCACATTATTCTTCAAAGTCAGGTGGTTATGTAAATCTCATAACAAAACAGTGAAAAAGCACTTGATTTTCTCTTCTCTTCTAGAAAAAATTTCAAATATCTATGCATGTTCAATGCTTTTGACATGTGTTTTAGTTTTCACTTTCTAGTATTATCACAACGTAAATATTGTAATATTAATTTCAAAAATAGAGTAAACCTCATTGTGCTCCCCCTTGTTTTTTTAGATTTATCCAATCGAAATCAGTATGTGAATGCCATATGGATATAACAGCGTGTACTGTAAATATTGTCCTAAAGTAATTTTCTTTATGTGACGGCACACTAGTAGCAAAATACAAAGTTCTTCAAAGACTTGTGCTGAAAAGACAAAGTCAGAAAAACCATTCACTCACACATGAAGTTATTTAGGAAACATCAAGTCATATATTTTAAACAACCCAGACGTCATATTCAAAACGGAACAAATTACACTCACAGGCCACTTTATTAGGTACACCTGTTCAGTTGCTTGTCAGTGAATGAGCAAAACACATGACAGCCACTGAAAACATGTAGGCAAATCTACAGCATCTACAATGTGGACCAAAATCTTGAGGAATGCTTCCAACATCTTGCTGAATCTGTACAACAAAGAATTAAGACAGTTCTGAAGGCAAAAAGGATAAGGCAGTAGTAGCAATGTGTACATAATAAAGTGGCTGGTGAGAGTATAGAAGGTATCAAACCAGAAAGTCAGAAACAATATAGAAAACCTTAGCTTGTTGTTAAAGCACTTAGAATAAAAAGAGAAGGACAGAGAATTAAGAAGGAAGAGAGTGGGCTGGCCACTTGCAGCCATGCCAAAATAAATATAACAAAAGCAGTCTTATCAAACTGTGAAGAGCAGGATTGATGGTGTAATGCTTTTCTTACAGAATGTCAAAAAAATCAGGATAACCAGCAGTCTAAGAAATTCTTAAAATTTAATGTGGGCAAAAATGAATGGACACATTTCATCAGCTACTGTCTACACCATGTAGCAGAAATGCTTCCGCATTAAATTTTAAGTAATTCTTGGAGTGCTGGTTATGCAGAATTTTTTAGCTTCTTCAGAGCCGTGCACCTATTTATTATTCTACCTTTTTCCACTTTGGAGTTGTGCAAAATGGCTTCCTTCTTTTACAGGATGTACCAGGATTTATAAAAAATCAATATGTTCTAGATGCACCTACATAATTATTCAGAATGAGCATTAACTGAAACTTATTTGTTATCAGAATCAGAATCAGAATCAGCTTTATTGCCAAGTTTGTACATACAAACAAGGAATTTGACTCCGGTACACTTTGCTCTTTGGTTTTTGTTTTTGCACTACAGAATATACATATTTACAATGTACAATATACACATATATAAATAAAAAGGTGCATTTGCAACATCTGTATGCTGTTGTTTTGTATTTTTATTGAATGTTCAACAGAGAAACAGCCTGGGGGAAGAAACTGTCTCTGTGGCGGCTGGTTTTTGTGAACAGCGCTCTGTAGCGTCGGCCTGAAGGCAGAACTCTAAACAGTTTATGTGCAGGGTGTGTGGGGTCTGCAGAGATTTTAGCAGCTCTTTTCCTGACCCTAGACCTGTATAAGTCCTGGATGGAGGGAAGGTCAGCCCTGATGATTCTCTCTGCAGTCCTGATTATTCGTTGCAGTCTGGACCTGTCCTGTTTTGTGGATGAACCGAACCACACGGAGATGGATGAAGACAGGACAGACTGAATGATGGCAGTGTAGAAGATGACCAGCAGCTCCTGTGGAAGGTTGTACTTCTTAAGTTGCCTCAGGAAGTACAGTCTCTGCTGGGCCTTCTTCCGAACAGTGTCTATGTGTGGAGACCATCTCAGGTCCTCAGAGATGGTGGTTCCTAAGAACCTGAAGTGATCCACAGCCGACACGGTGTTGTTGAGGATGGTGAGGGGGGTGTATGGAGGTGGTGTTTTCCGAAAGTCCACCACCATCTCCACAGTCTTGAGTGGATTTAGCTCCAGGCAGTTCTGACTACACCAGTGTACCAGCCGATCCACCTCCTGTCTGTATGCAGACTCATCACCGTCCTGGGTCAGTCCAATGACAGTGGTGTCATCTGCAAACTTCAGGAGTTTCACGGACGAGTCCGCTGAGGTGCAGTCATTTGTGTACAGGGAGAAGAGGAGTGGGGATAGAACACACCCCTGGGGGGCACCAGTACTTATTGATCTGGTTCGGGAGAAGATGCTCCCTGGTCTCACCTGCTGCTGTCGGTCTGTCAGGAAGCTGTTGATCCACTGACAGGTGGAGGCTGGGACGTTGAGCTGGGTGAGCTTCTGGTGGAGGATGTCTGGTATGATGGTGTTGAAGGCCGAGCTGAAGTCTACAAACAGGATCCTGGCGTAGGTCCCTGGACGGTCGAGGTGTTGCAGGATGAAGTGTAGACCTAAGTTAACAGCATCATCTGTCGACCTGTTTGCTCGGTACGCAAACTGCAGGGCGTCCAGTAGAGGGCCTGTGATGTCTTTCAGGTGCTTCAACACCAGCCGCTCAAAGGATTTCATGACCACAGACGTCAGGGCTACAGGCCTGTAGTCATTTAATCCTAGGATGGTGGGTTTCTTGGGCAATGGGATGATGGTGGATCGTTTGAAGCAGGAGGGGACCTCACACTTCTCCAGTGACTTGTTGAAGATCCGGGTGAAGATTGGAGCGAGTTGATTTGCACAGGCTTTCAGGCATGATGGGGAGACGTTATCAGGTCCTACGGCTTTCTTTGTTTTCATGCGCTGAAAGAGCCTGTTTACTTCTTCCTCAGAGATCTTTAGTGCAGGCAGAGGATCTGAAGGTAGGGGGTTGGTTGCTTTGCTGGTCGAACCTGTTCCTGAATGGGATGTGGAGGAGTTGATTTGAGGTGTGAATGGCTTCTTGTCATGTCTGCAGTAGAAGCCATTCAGACGGTTGGCCAGGTGAGGACTTTGTTCAGGAAGGGTGGTGGGGCTTCTGTAGGCAGTCAGGTTTCTCAGACCAGTCCATACAGCCGAAGTGTCACCAGTAGAAAGGCTGTTTTTCAGCTTCTCACTGTAGCTTCTCTTGGCTGCTTTGATCTCCTTTGTTAGTCTGTTCCTGGCCTGCCTGTACCGCGCCCAATCTCCACTGCTGTGAGCTTCTTCCTTGTCCCTGCGCAGATTCCTGAGGTGTGGAGTAAACCATGGCTTGTTGTTTCCAAAGGTGCAGTAGGTCTTGGTCTGCACACACATGTTCTCACAGAAACTGATGTATGAAGTCACCACATCAGTTAGTTCGTTTAAATCAGTGGCTGAGGTTTCAAAAACAGTCCAGTCTGTGCATTCAAAGCAGGCCTGTAGCATCTGCTTCGATTCCTCAGTCCACTTTTTAACAGTGTGAACCACGGGTTTGGAAGCTCTTAGTTTCTGTCTGTAAGTTGGGATGACGTGGATAAGGCAATGATCCGAAAGTCCCAGAGCAGCCCTGGTAACAGCATGGTATGAGTCCTTAAAAGCTGTGTAACAGTGGTCCAGTGTGTTTTTGTCTCTGGTGGGACACTTAATATGCTGTCTGTATTTTGGGAGCTCATTAGAGAGGTCTGCACTGTTAAAATCTCCCAGTATTATAATGAAAGAGTCAGGGTGTTTTTTCTCCACGTCTGTAATCAGTTCAGCAAGATGTTTTTCCACGACATGCCTTGTTATAGTAACAAGTAATGTTTTTCTTTTAACTGTAATGTTTTAGTGAGTTAAAACTGGTTGACATGGAGTCAATCTACAAGGACATGTGTAAGAAAATAAATCCCAGTAGCCCAGAGTGTGACAATAAGAATTACTAGTGCTGTGTTTCTCGAGACCGGTCTTGGTCTTGAACTTGGGTTAGACTGGTCAAGAGCACAGCTGCAGCATCCTGTTTTTACTGGCAGTGAGTGTGAAACCCAAGGCTACATTCGATCAATAAAAAAAAATTTGTGCTTTGAACATTTGAACAAGGTTTTGAATGTTGGATGTTTTGTGTCTGTTCGACAAGCAAAAAGAAACAATTCTAAGTGAGTCAGGTCCTCCTCCTCCACCTGTTGCCTTCAATCTCTGCATGCTGCAAAATCCATGTTAAGTTGGAGAAATGCACTCCTCACAGTTGACTGCTCTTTCTGCTTAACTTGTTCCCAGCTTGTCAGATATTTATTAGACAAGTGGAATGTAGTGGAGGATGTGAAGTTTGGGTTGACTGGAATGTTGTGGCAGGGCGCCTAACTTAAATGTCCGGTGCAAATAGTTAGTCTGCAGCTTTGTTTTATGATAGCTTCCTGATGAGCTGCCATAGGCAGATTTTCTTAAATGTTTGGAGTAAAACACCACATTAACGTGATTACAGCAATTAACTTAAAAGTTGTTTCTCATTGATTTCGTATTGGTCTTGCTCTCGCCTCTTTCAAAGTCTCAGTCTTGGTATTGTCTGGTTTTGTTCTTGACTCGGCCTCAGGTTAGGTGGCCTTGACTACAGAACAACAAAGTATTGTGAATAAATGAACTCAAATATAGACATGAATGTAATCAAATAAGACCTAATACATCTATCAAAGCTGTTCGAAGTTCTCCTCTATCTAACACTTCACATATAACCAATATGTTACATCTTGGTCCAGACACAGCACCGAAATGTAAGGAATGCTTACATGTTCGTAATACCTGTATAGGTGAAGAGTATGTAAATATAGGTAATATTATGTTACTGGTACTCTAGGATACATCCTGAATCAGCACTGTGAAAATATGTCTTCAAAGCCATACCATGAACTTACTAACCCTATTCAAAACAATGTTATCACACAGAGGTCAGATTTAGGTCCCAGGGTTGAAGCCCCAAAATTACATGTCAGCAAAGTACTGGCTATGAACATTTTTGATTCATTTAACTTTTTGACCAGTAATGACCAGTACATAGAATGAAAAGAAAACAAGAAAAAACCTTTATATGCTGCTTTGTAACTAAAATGTTTCTCTTACAATGATAAGCTCTATTTTTGGATAATGGACATTAATAAATTAAAACAATTCGAACTAGGACACATTCTTTATTTCAAATACATTGTTAGATACTGTTCAAATTAAAGATTCTATCACGCAAACAACAATGATCCTATAAATCGTGGGTTTCTTTTAATGTTTTGCATAATAGACATATATTTCGATGAAAATGCAGCCTTTCTTTTCATATTACATTTTAACGTTGACCATAAATTGGCCTTTCAAGTCTTAAGGACTGTTTAGCTGATGACCACACTAACACTGTTTCTTTTCTGGCCAAATATAATTGGCAATCTAAAACAAAGAAATGAAGCCAAATTTGAGAAACATCAAGTCATTTCACATCCATGAAAAATGTGTGTGTCATGATTCCAGCCCTTCAGTTCTACCTTGACTGTGCTGATTACTTATTACCTTCACCTGCACTGGGCTGCTCTCTATTTAAACAGCCGCTGGTCACCAGCTCAGTGCGAGATCGTCTGTTGCCCCAGTCACAGCTTTCAAGCCTTGTTTCATATTTCAAAGGAGTTTTCTGATCATGCCTGTTTTTTGACCACAGATTTTGCCAAGTCCTTCTGCTGTTTGGAAGAGTTCTGACCTCCCGTTGCTGAAACCTGCCTGTCTCTGACTCTGTCTCTGATTACTGGACTTTCATTGCCTGAGGCCCCCCCGTGCTTTACCCTGGATCGTTTCACGAACCCCAGCATCTGGTTTGGGTGGATTTTGTGTCCCTGTCGTCAGTTTGTCCCCCGGCCCCCAAAAAAGACCTCCCGTTGTCCATTTCCCCCCCCCCTTTCCCCCAAGCTTGGGTTCCTCCCCCCTGGGGATACGCTGTTCCAAAACCACCAGTTTGACCACACTTGTGGGGGCCCCTTTCCCATATTTTTTTTGGTAATAAAACCTTTGGTGAACCACCCTCTTGTTTGGCTGTGTTTTGGGTTCTGGCTGATTTTGCTTTAACGTTACAGTGTGTTGCTTTTGATTTACCAATCATTTCAGCAACATCTCACTATTTCTTCATATGGCAGAGACCAGAATTTAATCGGAACATGTACATAGGGGTCCTCTCTTGCTGATTTCCACAGTTTTCAATGTGCACCTCTTCAGCCTTATGTACACCCATTGTTGTATAAGGTAGCCTACAATCTATTTTACTGGGTGAGGGTCCACACTCTTTATTAGGGGCTTAATTAGATCCCATGGTGAGGGATTGTGAAATATTAAAGCACAATAATAATCAGAGGTGAAAAGTAACAAATTAAATTTGCACGCATTAATGTGGCAGTGTAAAAAATAATCTGGTTTTCTACTTTTTAAAGTAATTTTTTAAATCTATACTTTTATTTGAGTATATTTTGTTTACATAATTTTATGCAATTACTTTTGAAATCACTTCACAAGAGGGAAAAATCCTGTGCGGGATCTCGTAACCAGTAGAAATGAATTAACCTCTGCGTGAAGGGTAATTTATCTGTTAATGGAAGGAGTAAAAGGTACTTTAAACACAAAGAGTGCTGTTCCAGCTAACAACAAAACCCTATCACATTGTGCTTCATATAAAGACACTTCACTCGGGCTCCAAGAAAAATAAGGTTAAGGTTTTATAATCCAGTGAAAACTGTGGTTGCCATATTGACTGTATTTAAATAATATTTTCTACAGTCAAGGGTTTTTCCAGAGAAACACTTAACAGCATGGATAACCCGACATGAAACCTTCAGTAGATACAACCTCACTCAAATAAGAGCCTACATGTTGCACTTGATACAAAAAAGGAGTTTTATTGTTAATTATGGTAATGTTGACATCAAACAAAAACTAATCATTACCCAACTGTAGATGTAAAATAAATAAACAAATAAAATAAAAGGACAATTTTTAGATTTACCATTGCCAAAGTCTCGACTCAAGAACTGGATTTATGATTTCACCACTACTTATTACATTCAGCTTATCTGTTCACAAGACAATGGGGGCTGGGAATCTGTGATCATCTCCTATCAATGGTGAAGTGATTATATATATATATATATATATATATATATATATATATATTATATATATATATATATAATTTTTTGTACTTCTCAGCATGCATTCATGAACAACATAAACACAAACAAAAGCGCCGAGGGAGAACTCCCTTGGCAAGTAGAACTGTCTGAGACCAACTGCCAGCAAATCAAAGTTTCTGTTGCACACAATCTCCTTTACTTCCCCTTGTTGCACCATCTGGTGTTAGTGAATGTGAAAGCCCTCCCTCTTTCCACTTCCTAATCTGCTCTCAGTGTCTATCTGTCTTCACCATATTTATTTATTGTTTAACAAATACCACTCAATATGTTATTTATAGCATAAACTAGTTTACATTGTAGAGTCCAGATGGGCCTTTCAATTACATGAGGTAAAGAAAACAGGCCTCAAAGCAAAACAGCATAATAAATGCATCCAAAACAAAGCCTTTAAATATGATAAATTTATCAAAAAAGAATCTCTTCAACTTCACATTATCATTATATTTAGTGTCACTCAAACTTTCACAATGTTCTGTCTTACACAAACACCCAGCTTATTTTTAAAGATGGAGATGGATAAAATCTCCCACAATTATCAATAATACAAAAGGCTTGTATATGAACCATTTTATTTTAAGAAGGTTTATCTTCTCAGAACATCTCCACACATTTCATCATGTTGCGACCACAAACATCATTGTATTTTATTATGATTTTATAATAAGTGTTTTTCAAAATGTTTTGCAAATGCAAATTTGAGACATTTGCTGTGTATTTGTGCTCAGCTTTCCTGAGTCAATACTTTGTAGAAGCACCTAATACTGCAACAAGTACAAACCCTGCCAACTTTCTACGTTTAGATATTTATTTTTTGCTAAATGTTCTTTCTAAAATAGTTAGTCTCAATCAAATTGGTTGGAGAGCGATTGCTGACAAAAATATTCAAGCCTTGCCACAGATAATTAATTGGATTTAGGTCTGAACTTTGACTAGGCTATTCTAACACATGAATATGGTTTGATCTATAGCATTCCACTGTTGCCCAGGATGTTTATGGTCATTGTCCTTCTGAAAGGCGAACCTCCACCCCAGTCTCAAGTCTTTCCCTTCCTCTAACAGATTTTCTCCCAGGATTTCCCTGCATTTAGCTCCATCCATCTTCCCTATATCTGTGGAAGAAAAGGAAACTCGCAGTATTATACTGTCAAAAGCATGTTTCCCAATGGGGATGATATTTTCAGGGTGATTTGCAGTTCACAACTCTTAGTGATGAGTATGGGCCAGAAAAATAGATTTTGGGCTCATGTGACCAGAGCACCTTCTTCCACATTTTTTCCCCTACAGTCTTCCATGTGATTTTCGTGTTTGACATCTGTACTAAGTTGTCAGGGCCATCCCAACAAGAATTTTGTAAGAATATAGATTGTTAAGAGGAGACTGACTTACTATACATGTGTCTTTTAGAAAATATATGAAATGGTCCTTCAAATCCATACCAGTTAAACAAGAGTTAAACAAGTAGGACCTCGAGGAAATTGGGCACCTATTTTTGGAATAATGTGGGAGACAATTTGCTGTTATCCACATCTGAACAATTCATCATTGAAGAAGGTCCATGAGTACACATAAATTGCATGTAGTGGTTAGAAATCACTCAAGCTCTGTTTTTTTAAATTGTCATTTAGTGTACCAGCTTACTAGCAGATTATTACAATATATCAGTGTGAAACTGTGGTCACATATAAACACCGCTCATAGTGTTTTGGAGAAAGAGGAGATGCATGTGGTGTCAACACCGATGTCTCGTACTTGGGTCACACCTAGAAACTGCTCCATTGAGTGGCAACAAAGTTATTTTGGGGGATAGCTGCAGTATATTCAAATGAAAAAGCACAATTTGTAAAAACAAAGAAAAAGGTTGAAATGTTGGACTTATAAAATCCAGCCAGTAAAAGTGGTAATTAAGTACACGTACACAAAACACTATATGCTCTTAAACTTGAGATCTCTTCCCTGCACTGAATCCAAAAGGTAAAGATGTGGTATTTGGAAAAATGAAGGGAAAACTGCAGGCAGCAGAAAAAAAAACTCATCAACAACTTTACAAATCCAAAACTGATTTTCTGTGAGTCTAAGCACTGACGTCAGTGCCTGAATGTGTGTGTGTTTGATGTGAGTGTGTGTGTATGTAGACTGTATAGAGATGTATATGGAGAACAGAAAAAAAACGGGGAAAATTTCAGTACGGGAGGGCCCTGTTTTTATTTAAACTTTTTGCAAAACCTTTTTTTTTATTTTACTAACGTGGCCAGAGAACCTCTCCCCAAAGGTTGCTGCAAATTCAATATTTGGCCCCAATAAAAAGGGGAAATTTGGGGGGGAAATTGCAAAAGAAAAAAAACCCATAATATATATATATATTATAAAAATATATTTTAATATATTTTATAATATATTCTTTTATATTATAAAATGGCCATATTTTCATTTATTCTGGTTCTGATCTGCGTTTGCACCAGCTGACTATAAGGATATATAGGACAGATTATGATCATTGATGAATCTTAAATAACTATGAACAACTTTACACTGTTAGATATAATGTATTAAGGTCCCCTACCCCATCATCGTATAAATAAAAATTTTTAGTGAATCGGAAAAATCTGTTAAAAATTTCCCGGTAGCTCTCCCGGAAAGGCAGGAAATTTTTTAAAATTGGGGATTAAAAAACCCTTCCCAAAAAAAAGGGAAAGTACAAAATGGGCCCCGGGCAAAATACCCAGAATCAGGAAATAACTGATCAAAGACAGAATGTAGGTTGATAAATAAAAAATATATATTCTTTACATTATCCTGTTTGGTACATGCTGCATCTGAAGGATTAGGCCAACCTTTATCTAAAAATTTATTGACTCAAGCCAAAAATGTTTAACACTTTAGGAAAACCAGTGTTTTAGGTTTTGAAACAACCCTAATTACAAACAGTGCCAAATTTTAGGGGTACAAACCGGAAAACCTTTTCCCTAAAATTTCAGGGAAAAACTTTGACACCCCAATTTTAGTACTTTAATGAACAAAGGAAATTTCTGCTTCAGGGATCTTTCTAATGAAAACAAGGTGATTGCTCCTCCCCACATGGTTGCTCCAAGATCTTCTGTAAAAGCCATTAAAAACGGCAGAAAAATGTAATTAGCGTTAGGCACCGCTAAACATTCTTCAGCAATAATTAATTCTTTCTCTCTCTTTTTTTCTTTCTCACCTCCTTTCCTCCCAACCGCATTGCACAGGTAGAGATATAATTTAGGGCTGCAGATATTACATGCACAGGATTACAGAGGAAACTGAGATCTGCTGGCATGAAGTCAGGTTCATATATATTATGCACACATATTTCTCCCTGGTGTTTTTAAGATCAGTGTTAAGTATGAAGTATAAAGTAATTGTTGCTGTCCCTTTTGCTGAGGTAACTTGTTACACATGATTTCTTTCTTTAGTAATAAACGATTTTTTTTTTGCATCAATATTAAGCTGTAGTCATCAGTATAAAAAGCCAAAATAATCTAACAGCCTTCATACCTTGTCTTCCATATAGTTGGGCCCAGCCATGGGAGGGAACAGGGACTAAACTAAGCACAGAATGAAAGAAACTGATAAAAACAATGTATCCCAGAATTCACAGTATTAAACCACCTGACAGTTCCCAGGAAGGAAGTTTCACAGCTGGAATTTCTTCCTCTTTTCCTGAGCTCTCCGCAGGATGTTTTGATCTTGGTGGTAAAGTAAAAGGTTGGATCTTTGAAGAAACCTAGGAGTTAAAGTTAAGTTCGTCTGGTGTTTGTGTATCTGGTGACCATAACCCGGCCGGATCATAGATTCTTCTAGAAAATTTAGTCGACGAAGCGGCTTTCCCTCCACTGCCAAAAGAAAATTTTATTTGAAACCGCAGCTCCGCTTGCTCGGCGTGTGCACACATCTAAGCAGGCGCTCACTTTAGCCTTTAGGCCGAGAGCGGGTGCCACATCTTCTCTGTTCATTGGATGTGTTAAACTTAACGTGATCTCCTGTTCATCAGAACGGTTCACAATGAGAGGCTATGTCTAGATGGAGAAAATAATAATAATAAAATTTAGGATAAAATCATCTAAATATTGTTTATTTCATTACATTTTGCTTCGTTTATGGTGCTTAACTCCTTGACTAATAACAGGCCACTGAACCTTGATGCTGCAAAATTTGTTAGGTTATGCTTTAAAGTTGTGACAATCTTTTTTTTTAGTGTATGGGTTTAAACACTAATGGTCGGGTAACTTGAGCTTGTTTGTTTTCCCTTCTTCCTCTTTTACCAACCTGCCTAACAATATGTCTACATAGTCTTTATAAACATGCAAAATTGTGGCTCCATCATCCCAGCCGCAAATGCAGAGACAGTAGACTCCATAAGCTTCACTGTGTTTATTACAAAGCTCATTCTGTTTGCGCTGTGATTGGCCTTAGCACATTGCGCTCATACACACTGTTGGAACCCTAAGCCATGGATTTCAACATTAAAACTCCGGTACAAACTCTTCTGGAGTTTTCAAAATAAATTGCATTTAACAGACTTTCAGCACAACTTCAGAAGGGGAAAAGGGGGGTAACAGAAGAATTCCCATGGATTCCAAACTGGGCTCTTTAAAAAAGCACCCCCCACTCCCACAGCCGAACTCTCCAAAGACGGTTGACCATTGGGACCAAGGAGAAGGACCCACAGCACGCTGAAGTCTTTGCTGGCAAAAAGACTTTAACTCTTCAAAACGTTTGGATTAAGAGGGTCTCATATGCTCACCGATCATATCCAAAAAAAAAAGTTAAGTATTGAATGAATGCGTGTGTGTATGTGTATCGGGATTCATTAAGAACGGGGAATAAGGCACGGGCATCGTTGACTTTCTTCCGAGGCCTTTGCAGACGCACAAGGGTGTTCGAGAAAAAGTTCCCCTAAGCAGAGATCAGGGTTCTCTACAAACCCGAGGGAAAGCAGTTTTCCTTGCCTGAGAATGAAAAGGACGACGCCGCATCCACCGTTAACGTATTGCAGTAGTTTTGTCCGGCCGAAGCAGAACGGCCCCACCACAGCTTCGTTATGTTAGCCGAAGGCTAACCGCTGTTGGACTGTGGAACGTTTCTTTCAAAATTCGCGCCCGGACATCTTTTCCTCTCAAAACATGGTCAGAGGTTAGGTTTGGGCAGAATAACGTTAGGATTAAATGGTCTAACACGTTTTTCATTTTAATTGAAGGTTTGGTTTTGGTTTTGTTTGTGGAAAACTGCTATCTTAGTGCTCGAAGGCTATCTGAGCACGCGTGATCAGCTTTGTGTTTGTGTTGTGTGTTTTTAAAGTTAAGGACAAACTTATTTAAAGGGTGATTTTAAACACAGAAGGTGATCATAACGCCACCGTCCGCGCTTATACATTTTACCCTTTTATTGACGGAATTGTAGTTGTGTGTGTTTTCGATTCTGGATGCTAAGCTATCAGCCTCAGCCTTTGTAGCTTAAACTGCTAACAGTCCTAGGGCCACGTGCTTTGCTGCTGAAGAGATTTATCCAGAACGGGTTAGTTTTCATCCAGTAAATAATGTACCCAACCATTTTTTACTACATTGATAACTAAGTAAACCACCATTAGCCTATTTCTCCAGAAAAGATTTGGCTCTTTTCAAAAGATTATTCCCTTAAATAAACTTACCGTACCTTTAAAATATTTCTTTTAAATAATTATGGATTCAATATTTCAATAATTAAAGGCAGCTTAATGAGACACCGTGCAGAATTAGTCATCCAGAAAGTGGTTTTTATTCAGGCAGCTCATTCTTTAAAAACATGTTTTTAAAATAATAATTTTATCTGATCTTGCATTTGAATGGTTGTGTCAAACGTTTGAGGATTACTGCCCTAAGTTGGTTCAAGACTAACTTAACTCATTTCCAGATTCTCAAGATAATTCCTTGGTTCTCTAGAACATAAACATGGTATCGGGTATGTTGCATCCTTCTTTGGGTTCATGATTTCAACCATATTTAATTTCAACTTGTTTATATTGTACATAGGGCCCATTAGTCTTCGTCATTTCTTTAAAATTTGCCTTGGTAGTTTAATTGGACTTGTTTTAGCATAGTAAAAGAGTTTGCTGATTGAAATATGCTTGACTTTGGGAGTTGGAACCAAAATTTTTTGTAATAAATCATGTATTTAAGGAAATTGTGGTGAATTAATTCCGTCCTCTTGTTGCAAGAGTTTATGCTGTTCAATAATGTCAGAGCTTGCTCACAACTTTCAACTTTGTCCTAATTACCATCGCCTTAACTGGGCCTGGGTATTCCCACAGGGACAACCTTTACAGGACCGAAATATTATTTGATAAAATGTTAAAATATTAATATTGAATATTAAATGATATTGTCAGATTAATAATCACAACAACACAATATTTTCATTAGTGGTACTTAAAGGTACATTTGGGACCTAAAGGGGTTAATAAAAGTTTTGCAGCAGGTACTATTTTCTTTGTGGCTAGCTGAGTTAATCTCGAATATGACATCATCACGCCTGCCATTTGTCCACCACATTGTGAGTTCATTAATGTTTCTTTACCACCATCTTGGCAGTCCGTTAATAACCTCCAATCAATTAGTCATTGTGATGGCTAGTTAACACAACATTAGGAATCAGTTGTACAAAGTTGAGAAAAGACACTGAAAAAGTTATATCGTACAGTCCATTAAAGATATATCAGCCAGGCGTATAAATTTTGAGATGAATACTAATGAACATTGAAAATAACATGAGGCTCAATTTTAGGGAATGTGACATGAACTGCATGAATATAAACTAATGATGATCAAACAATTATTTGCAAGGATCACACCAGTAAATTCTTTTGGTATATTCATACACATGCTTACTCTCTTTGAAATTCATGATCAGGTTAAGGCTCCTGGATTTAAGTAAACCACTGCAGGCACAGTGGAACAGTGGTTTGGTAACCACACTGCTGAGAGGCAAACTGTGAGACTATAGCAGCAGGTAAACCTCTGATTCAGAACAACAGATCAGCATGATGCAGTTGTGGCACAGAGAGAGACTGATACAAAGAAGCACTGGAAGAAGGTGAAGTAGTAAAGAACAATCTTTGCAACTGAAAGTCAGTGGACGTGCTTTGAAACATTCTAATGCAATAGATGAATCTGAATGAGAACGCATGTACCAAGTAAAATACCCAAAAAGATCAGTCTGGTTTGGTTGACGTTTCTGGTACACATGCAAACCACTGAGAGAGCATTTTATTGTTTGAGGTACGTCTAACTGTGGCAGTGCGTATTGGTGGGGGCCCCATGTGTGACAAGGGATGTTGGTCCTCGGCATAGCTATCTGGGGTACGTGTATCAAAATGTCTAAATGGGTCATAAATGTCCAGGCTGTAATTGGCATATATCTGACCCTTCGAATTGTTTTGAGATTTTTCGTGCCATAATTGACAGGAATATAATAATAATAATTGTGAATTATTCATAACACTGTCAATTCCACATCTTTTATCACAGTGCACATTTGCTGTTTTGAACAAGTGTTTTTCAATACGCAAGCATACAAAGAGTCTGATACCAGTTTAAAGAAATATTTTCCAAATCTGCCAAAAACTCAAAGTAACATATTTTGGCTGCAATGAAGAATGCTTCAGGAAGTTCTCCTGAGGACTATAATTAACAATCATATGCCACAGTGCAGCGCTGGTTCAAATTGAAAGGAAACAACATCACAGCAGCCTGTGACATCAAATTTTCATGATAAATTTATGGAAAGCAAACTGATAAAATATTTTAAAAAGTAAATTCATGCCACTGAAATGAACAGATGTTGAGATATATGGTAATTGTTAGGATTATGATTATTGATTAATTATTATTTATCAATAATTATAATTGAAAATCATAATTTGAGAAAATTAATTTCTTAATCCTTATTTATGAATCGAAATCAGAGATGTCCTCTGGTGTTGTAATTGTGGCTCAAAGCCCTTGATAATTACAATTATTAAATTCTCAGTAATAGTTGATAACTATTACTAGATGTCACTGTTTGATCAACCGTTTCTGACAAAACGTGGGGAAGTTTAACCTTATTTTGACAGACAAATCACTCTTGCACAAAATAAACACAAACGCCTTCTCTTTATCTACGTGACTATTGAATCAACAGCCCTGATACAACTCGCTCTTCCGATTAAATAATCTTCACCTAATCAAACATGCAAAGTTTTACTCAAAAGGGGAAAAATTATCTAACTAAGCAAAACAAAACAGCATTGGGCGTGTATGAAAATCAAACCAGCAGTTAAGGCAAACAAGTGATAATATGGTGCTGAGCGGAGTTTTGGAACCGGCCCGCCAGAATGTAGTTCAGTGTAACACACACACAGGGTCATAAAACTTCCCCCCAAAGTTGTAAGCTCAGCGGACAAAGGATCATAAACTTTTTGGCGGCAAACCAGTAAAACACGAAGTTGAAAACAAAGAAAATGGTGAGTTTCACCATGAGGTTATTATAGCAGTTCAGTTTTACAGCGCACCTGCGCTCAGGTGTTCACATAGTAAAAACACAACGCCCCCGTCCTATCAGCCGCGGTGCCTGCTGGGATTTGTAGCAGACTATCCCGGGGTACAAAATGGCCGATGACACCGGAAGGCATAGTGGCGTCCAGCAACGTAGAAATGGTCCAATATTGAGCAACACATGGTCCAACATAATGAATTTCACTAAAAAGGCATTTCCAGACTACTCCTTTGCAATTTTGTTGTGCTCTTTTATGACGTCACAGGGGAACCCCTACAGGTGAACTGACTGCTGCTGCAATGGCAAGCAACACAGAAGCGACAATCTGATGTTTCTTTAGATATATTTAAGTCATTATCACAGAGATGAAGCAGAGTCAGTAGAAGAAAGTCAGCTTTCATCAGATAGCAGTGCACAAGTACTGCGGCGTGCGGACGGCCATCTAATTTGACCAGTCTATTTTTGCCGGATGCCAAAGCACGGCCAGAATCAATATGCATGAATCATACTGCACCAACAGGAAATAGAACAAGCACAACATTCGAATTTTCAAAATAATTCACTAAAGATGGACTAGACCTTGCTATATTAATAAATACACACATATATTTATACATACACATGTATATATTAGCAGTTGTTTACATTAGATCAAGTGATTCATTACTGGGTTAACTAAGGTATTATAAAGTGAGCAATTAAGCATTAAATGCACCAAATTAAGCAACAAATATAGCTTCGCTGCACTCAGTGGACTCACCCATTGTAGAACACAACTCATAAAAATATCTGAAAGCATAAAAGGAAAAATGAAGGAGTTTAACAGTTTTAACTTCCACAGAATGGGTTGTTTTGGACTTGCTACCGCATTAATCACTGGCTTTTACTGTGCGATCTGCGTATGGTTCTTGGAGCTTCTCCAGGCTACGAAGCGGACCGGACTGGCCCGGAGCAGATACAATGTAAATCCAGGGTTACAGTAAATACACCACTAAGTGAAACAACCGGAGGCCAAGTGAAAAGCATGGAGCAGTAGCAGCAGACACAAGAGATGATTCAAGATCTGAAGACACTACCTGTTGTGTAGTTTTTTAAACTTTATATTAGCATCTTTAGAGAAACATTTATTTAAATATATCGCATGTGTAATTAATCTTTTAATAATAATAATAATTTAGAATTAATATTATTAATAATAAAATTAATAATTTCAGATTTGCCGATATCTAAATGTACTTTTGCAACAAGGAAGTGTTCTTACCTGCTGAGCCTCTATCCGTTTGGCAACAGCAGCAACAACCTTTTCTTTGGCGATCTTTTCCCATCAGATTCTCTGAACAGCATGGCTATAGACTCTGCTTCAACATTCTCCTTCCTCTGTAAAATATCCCAACCTCTGACATCATTTCTCTTGTGAATTCAGAGGTTTCTTGTTCGAAGCAGTTTGCTGACAAGTCCTCTAATCACAATTGGCAGTGCTTGGTGGGACCAGCCCATCTGTCCCTGGTCAGTTTTCCAGCTCTGATCCAGGCAGCTCTGATCCTCTTCTTCAGGAAAGTAGTGCAGACTAACGGCTGCTGTCGTGGTATTGCTGCCATCACAGCAATGCACCGTTTCACCATATTAACCCTGTTTTTAACGCAACATGGCTTCTACCTGAACCATTTATCATTGACACTCACACAGTGAATGACTGGAGACTTCCCCTTCGACGTCATTTCCAGGTGACTTTGGACTAAAATTTAACATCGAAATATACTTATTTTGTGTCACAATTGTCTTTTATGGCATCTTTACTCCTATTATAATATTACTGCCCAATTACTCCTATTATAATATTACTGCCCAATTCCTTCAATATTAAGATGTTTTCTTTCAATTTCTGCATTTGTGAGAAAAGCGTGTCACAGACACGTTAAGAGGGATGTTATGCTTACCTGCATGTCTCCCAAACGTTTGTGGATTTACTCAAGGGTAATGGTAAATTACAAAGTCATTGGCTAAATAAAAGCTAAAATACATGTAAAGTTTTTCTATCACTATTTCTTCTTTTGCCGCTGATGGTTCTCTCCTTAACAGAACTACTTTAAAGTTTCTTATTTAAAGAATCCGTATATCTTTTGCCAAGTTTAATCATGTCAATATTGTTGTTTGAGTTCGATCTATTCTCGTTTATTTCTTCTCCGAGCTACCGCACCCTGTTGTTGGTTAGACGCCTCGATGTCCCTCCGGCTCTTGGTCCCCAGAAGCGATCATGCTGTTATATAACACTTTCTCTTAAAGGAACGACTGTCAAACAGGACTTAACTTTAAACACTTTTAATCAAAATAAGGCAGAGAAATGCTTACAGAGGATCGTTGCGGAGATCAAAGTTACGAAGCAGCCCCGAAAGAAGGTCACATATAGTTTTATACCTGGTACTCCTATGCAAGGGATGTACACTCCCTCAGTGTTTATCAGTAGACTATGTGTCACCATTTTTGTGTCTATCTGACATCGGGTGTGTAATAGCAGGTGTCCAATCCTTAATCTGAGTGTTGCTGCAGCATTCTAATCAACCCAGTTACAGACTGTTCCACTATCAAACCCAATGTACTAAACTTCATGTCAAACCGTAGGTTATTTATCCTTGTAATGTATGTCAATGAGGATTCCTTACCATAACCTAACAAAAGTGAAAACATCAGAATTGTGTGTGTGTGGGAAAACTCATCTATAAGTAATATAAGAAAGGTTATTCCTAACATTCTTTTCTTTAACTTGTTAAACAAGACTGAGACACACAGTGTTTAACTAAGAGAATAATGAAGTCATACTACTATTAGATATAAAAATAGTATGACTTAATTATTCTCTTAGTCATACTATTATTAGAATTAAACATTTGCCAAGGTAATATTATTTTAACAAAACCAATTAAAATGAATTAGACACAGCCCCAGTAAAAAAAATTTGATTCTGTCCAGGGCTAAATGTATTTAGTTACAACATCAGTGATTCAAAGTGAAAGATAATTCTGTAAATTGATAAATGTTTTCTCTCCCTTTTTCTGTAAGTATACTTAATGAATTATGTGGATTCAAATTCCATGCATAGCACAAACATTTTAAGCAAAAATATAAAGTATTCTATATAACAATTAAAATTTAAGAGGCTTAACAAATTCACAGATATTATTTCATCTCAGAAATCCAAAAACATACAGCATAGCACCCTCCACATTTATTTGCTACCCCGGTAAAGTTCTCCAGAATCTTCAAAGCAAGATCGGTCTCTCTGTATGCTCCAGCTATGTAAAATACAACAAGAGAAGTCTATATGCTGTCCCATTAGGAAAAGGGGGCTGTACAAAACATTAACAGCAGGGTTATAAAAAAGTTAGGCACTAATGATTTTCCTGCTAAATACTTATAATCAAATTAAAGTTGAGCTTATTGTGCCTTCCTGCTATTGGTTATGGAAGATCTGAATAAAGGAAATGTTTTGTCTTCCTGTAAAGCTAAGCTGCTTTGATGAAGAGAGGAGTTAATTGTGGAATTAATCTGCAATTTATTAATGAATTTGACTTGGATGTTTCAAAATATAAAGCTCAAAGAACCTGTGCAATTCTAAATAATAATATTTATTGGAAAGAGAAAATCTTTAGCTTTTTTAGTTCCTGCTGAATGAAAAAAATGTTGAATCTAAACTCAACCTAAGAACCAGGAGGCTTACAGGACTGCATCTCCATGAAATTAAATAGTATCACCCATCAGCAACCAACCATACTATGTCATGGTGCTAACATTAAGTAGGTAGTGCTAGCACTGTGGCAGCGAGGCATTTTATATCAGCCATTGCATACTACTACGCTGATGCAATTTAGTGTAATCGACAGTGACATGATCTGGCACAAAGTATAGCTCCAAACCTTCTCAACAGATGTTTTACTGCAGCATTCCTTCGGTCCTTTGAGCTCTGCGTTCCATACTTCACAGCAAAACCTGCCAGGTTTGTCTGACGACAGGAGGTAATGGCAGGGAGCACAGGTAGTGATCAGAGAAGAGTGTTTCCATGTTAAAATTAAAGTATAAAACCTGTAACCTTTCCCTTTAGGCTATGCAACCCTCACTATGTTTTCAATTGTGTGGAAAAACAGCAGTTTAGCGAGCTCCTCCCCACCTAGAAGGGTACCACTTAGGGTGCACTTTGAAAAGCAGTAATTCTCCTCGTTTAGTTTAACATGGATGAAGGTTATAAATGGCCTCCTAAACCTCAGGCGATCTATGTCTGCCACCACAACAAATGCCAAGCTGGGGCTTCTTGGTCATGCATCTACAATTAATAATCACAAATGTTACATTCATTAAATAGCTTTTCAATCTTTATGTTTCAACTACATGTTTAATTCATTTGCTGTGTTCTCAAAACAAGTCTGAAAAATTTGCCCTTTCAAATTCATAAATATTTGACATATAATAAATCTACAGTTTGAGCATGCAAGATTGCATTGAGTAACACTCTTTTCATTACAGGTGGCAAACATCATCCAGAGCACAATAGAGCTATTGTTGAGAGCAAAATTGGCACACTCAAAACTCAATTCATTGCCTTGATTGCATGAAGTGCTGTATTTGCCTCTGTGCCACAAAAGTGTGCAGCACTGTGATAGCATGCTGCATTCTTTAGAACTACACCATTATTCATGCTATGTGTGCATGGTTTGGCCTGACTCGAATGCAGAGTTAAAGGAAAGAGGGAGAATGTTACTGGAGATTTTTGTAGGAGTTTCTGTTTAGGACATCCATTACTACTTTTTTAGTGAAATGCTTGAGTATTTGAAATACAATAAGTTGCCTGTATGATTATCAAAATTTAACAGTTTGATTGATATTAAAAATGTTTCACCCACCTCTATGTATTTTTGTTGATATTTATTGAAAAAGAAAAACAGAGCCTTGAAAAAGTATCCATATTCCACAATTCTTTTCACATTTTGTCACGTTACAACCATAAACTTGAATGTACTTGATTGGGGTTTTATATGAAAACAAAAACAATGTAGCACTTCATTGTAAAGTTGTAGAAAAATGATACGTTGTCTTCAAATTTTTATGCACTGTACAAATCTGGTCTTGATATGGATGCAGGTGCTCAGGTCAAACTAGATTAAAGTACACTGCACATCAACCTGAGCACACAGTGAAAAATTGTGGTGGCAGCATCATTATGTGGGTATCCTTCAGCAGACATGGGACATCTGATCAGAGTTGATTTGAAGAAGGACGAATGGAATGCAATCCTGGAAGAAAACTCCTTTGAAGCCTCAAAGGCCTGAGACTGAGGCGGAGGATCACCTTTGAACAGGACAACCCTATACACACATTGGAGTGATTTACTGATCGAAGCATATTCATGCTTTAGTACGATCCAACTGGGTATCTTAATAATTGTTTTATCCATTCTGAATGAGCTGAAGTGTTTTTTGAAAAGAAGAAAAGTGGAAAAGGTATCATGTGTAAATAAGTGTGGAATAAAAATAGCACACATGATAGTTTTCTTCCGTTTTCCTCCAGTCATTTCTATCCAATAGGAGCAACGATCGTCACACATGTGGCCTTATTTACAAGTCATAGTTCACCTGCAAAAAGTACAATGTGAAAGCGAACAGCACCAAACGAAAAAAATAAAGTCCACTTTTGGTCTGGACCAAACAAGCGAACAAAAGGACTTTCCTGGTGTGAATACACCCTAATTTTGGAACGGAGTCGGCAAATGTGAACTGCAAGCCGAAGGTGACAATGAGCATTTCCTGACCCACAGCATTGCTAAGAAGAAGACGACGTATCAGGTATGACTTCAATGCGTTCACTATTTACAACATTCACTGCAGTGGCTCATTAAGTCCAAAAGGGCATATTTTTCCTGTAGTTGGGTCAGATAGAGGCCGGGTCTTATTCAAAACAGAAGCAAACCGCACCAAAGATCGTTTAGAAGTTGACCGAGACCTCCTCAAAGAGTGGGTTTCGGTCCATTTGTTTGGTCGAACCAGGGTTCCCTGGAGTGTTTTCACTCCTGCATAAAAGGTCCAGACCAAGGGAGAAACAAACTCTGCTTTTTATGTGCTGATTTACATTCTTGCTTTAGTGTCAGTTTTGCTTGTTTTGGTTTTGTAATATCATTGTGTGTGTCTTGTTGGATCCCTCTGTGTTTATTTCTATGTTAATTTGTCATTTTCCCTCCGCTTCTCTGCAGAGGTTCTCACCCATCTGCACTCCATTACACCGATTAGTCTAACCTGGTTCCCTACATCATTTAATCACCACCCCAACTTTTAAAAGCCAGTATCTTTCTTTACCTCTTCATCAGATCTTTCTGTTGTCTGTATACTTTCATCTTGTTTCTGCTGTTCTATGTTTCCATTGCTTGATTTTTCCAATCAGACACTTTCCAGTTACTCTCCTACATGTTTCTTTTTTGTCAGTTCCAGTTAATTTGGTTGTTTTCTACTCATTACAAATTCATTTTACATTTTCAGATCTTTCTTAATTAAAGGTTATGAAAGCCATGTGGTATTTTCCCCTGCTTTTTACAGCACTACATTGTGTTGGTCTATCCCTTAATATTCACATAAAATACATTAAACTTTGCGGTTGTAATGCAACAAAATATGAAGCATTTCAGCAAAAATGAATACTTTTGAAAGGGACTGTACCCATTGAACAACATTTCACAGCACCATGTTCTCCTCCTTGTGCATCGTCATGTGGCAGCATTGCGTTCCAGTGTCACATATCAGTTGAGAACGCGCACCAAATCAATTTTTCAACTCCAGCTGCTGCACAACACAGACCGATGGATGTTAGATATGCAGAGGCAAGTGGCAGAGGCCTCAATGCTGACTGATCCTTATCCATTCTTCAAAGCTCGGGCTCAGCTTACATCTCCCAGTACGGCTGTTCTTTCTTGGGTCTTAAAATCAGCCAGTCAATGACCACCTGCTCTGCATACATGTAAACATTGAGAAAGGAAATATATTGTATTTGCTGCAGCTGAACAAAATTGGAGAACCAAAAGGATGTGGAAAAGTAGGAAAAATCTGTATTAGGAAGACCTTGCCTTGGGTATTTAAATTTATTTTCATATCTGTCAAAATCTTTTAATAAACATATTCATAATAGAAAAAGTGTTAAGTAACAAACTAATGGTACAGTTGGTAGCGATAATTTACATATGTCTTCCTCATCTCTACAGCAGGTCAGGACAAAATTCTCTGAAAGTTAACACTTCAACATTAGGAGTCATGTCTAGCTGGCTGAAAGTTTATTTTGATTAACTTGGGGCATAGTAAAGAACCTTTAAAATCAAATTGTGGTATAAGTCCTTGTAAGGTCTGACTGTAATTTGATGCTAAAATGTGAAAGAGTGAGACTTAATGCCGACATATTATTATGGATCCTGCAATATGGCTTCGAGAAAAGGACTGTCTACGACTTCCCATAATGAGACGGCACTGACAGTGGCTGACTGAGCAAGTGGCTTTGTATTGTGAGGCATATGGTGAAGGAAGGGTGTAAAGGGAGCTTGTCTCCATTTTTAGGCTGACATTCATTGTGAGGCATCGAAGGAGCAGAATAAATGAACTGGTTAAGCAATATGACAAACCAATAGGTCAGGTTTTCCTCGTGTCACTTTCAAACTAACAAATGTGAACCAGTAAAATGCTGTAATACATGCACATCATAGTAGTATTTCAATGACACAGTACTAACATGTTTGTAAAAATGACATGCAACAACGTATTTAAATACAGACCTGCTGTCTTCTTCAGGTACATCTCTGAACAGTCAGTTACTCAGCAGCTGCCAGCAGCATTTGTTGCTACAAGACATCTTGTAGTCACTGAACCTACACATAACCACATTCCACCACATGTTGGAAAGCAGACACTAAATTAGGGATGCTTGTCATGTTGAACCAGTGTACAAAGTGGCAAGCAGTCAAAACACTCACCATGCAATGAGCTAAGATTTCTCACACAGACTGAAAAGTGACTTGCATATTTATTTCATTCTACCCTGAATGTATTTGGGTTTACTCATACAGGAATTTTACTGCAACATAAACTTAAACTTAAGCATAAAGTTGTCAATAAATAAATAAACCACAGAACGTGGTGTAGAGGTAGCGCGAGCAAATCAAATACTGAGGCTATGAGTCCTTGACACAGCTGTCCGGGGTTCGATTCCCGACCCTGGGACCTTTGCTGCATGTCTTCCCTCCCTTCTTTCTCTGCCCCTTTCCTGTCCATATACTGTGAAATAAAGGCCACTAGTGCAAAAAAATATAATAATTTTTGTTAAAAGTGTAAACTTAAAGAGAAATTATTATGATGACAAATGTAGACATTCTTTTAAGTATCTTAATTACCTTTATTTTACTTATTTTACTACTTAAAATCTACATTAAATACATTAAGATTTGTGGTTGCAACCTGACCAAATGTGAAAAAGTTAAAAAAAGGCATGAGTACTTTTGCAAGGCACTGCAGTTCAGAAGAACCAACAACTTTGTAAAAGAGACAGCATGGAGTATGTTTAAGCAAAGGTAATTGCTGATAAATTGATTAGGTAATGGTTCCAGGCTCCGGCACAGGAGCTAAAACTCTGATTGAATATTTTGGTTTCTAAAGAAGGGATGTTAGCAAAGGAAATTGGGAGATTGATAAAGCAATAAGAGACGTTAAAATCAATCGGAAAACAGTGATGCTATTGTGAAAATGGCAGAAGCTGCTAAAATTATAAAAAATTTAGTGAAAGCCTTTTTTCTCTTTATACTCACTCATTGTTGCATTTGTTTTTTTTCTTCTTTCACTTTAGACAGAAGTGCAATTGAACTATTGACACTAGAAATTTTGGTTTTGACTCAACATGTTAAACAGCAAACGCACAAAGAGGGACATAATTTGGACTTGATCATCACTAAGGGTCTAAACATTTCCAAGGTGTCTGTAACTGATGTTGCCCTATCTGACCACATTTCTGTTATTTTTGAAAGCATCATCTGCAATGACTCAGTTAGCCAAAGAGACATTACAAGAAAACACATCTTTAAGGACGGTGCTGCTGAAACCTTTAACCAGATCTACTCTTCCACCTCCACTTTGCCCTGTAACACTGTAGATGAGCTGGTAGACAACTTTTATTCTAAAATCTCGGACATCATTGATTCATTTGTTCCAATTAAAGTGAAGGTCGTTTCTGGGAAGAAAAAGTCTCAGAGTGGAGAAGTGCTCCACCAGTCAGAAGTGAAAAAAGGGAGTGTCGAAAAGCTGAACGCAGGTTCACTATATTATCTATAAAGAGAGACTATACAGATATAACTTACAACTAAAAAATGCGAGAGAATCTTTCTTCTCTGAGATTATCAGCAAAAACATTAATAATGCTTGTGCCTTATTTACCACGGTCGACAGGTTAGCAAACCCTTCTGTAACTGTAGCATCTGAACTCCACAACGTGTTCAATGACATCCGTATAAATGCAGACTGTGGAAGAACCACAGTGCTGGTATTATTGGACCTTAGTGCAGCATTCGACACTGTTGATCACTTCATTTTATTAGAGCGCCTGGAAAACTGAGTCGGCCTTTCTGGAACAGCACTGGATTGGTTTAAATCCTACTTGAAGGACAGGTACTATTTTGTGTCAGTAGGTAACTTTACATCAGAGACCACAAAAATCACATGTGGCGTTCCCCAAGGGTCCCCCTTCCCCAAGGCCCCCTTTCTATTCAATATCTACATGCTCCCCCTAAGTCAGATTATAATAAACAACAACATAAGTTATCATAACTATGCAGACAACCCACAGCTATAAAGTTTCAAACGTTAGCACACAGCTTCAGTTAATACAGCTAGAAACCACCAATCAGGCTCGAAACCTGGGTGTAATGATGGACTCAGACCTAAACCTTCAGAGGCACATAAAGATAGTAACAAGGTCAGCCTTCTATCATCTAAAGAACATCTCCAGGATTAAAGGACTAATGTCTCAGCAGGACCTTGAAAAACTAATTCATGCATTCATCTTCAGTAGAATTGATTACTGCAACGGTGTCTTCACAGGTCTGCCTAAAAAGTCAATCAGACAGCTGCAGTTGATCCAGAACGCTGCTGCCCATGTCCTCTCTAGAACTAAGAAAGTTGAGCACACCACCCCGGTTCTAAAGTCCTTAAACTGGCTCTCAAAGAATAGACTTTAAAATACTTCTGTAAGTCTATAACTCACGGAATGGCTTAGCACCAAAATACATTACAGACTTGTTGTCAGTGGATCAACCACCCAGACCTCTCGGGTCTTCTGGCTCAAATCTACTCTGCATACCCAGAACCAGAACCAAACATGGAGAAGCAGCTTTTAGTTCTTATGCTCCACTAATCTGGAATAAACTCCCAGAAAACTGTAAAAGTGCTGAAACCGTAAGTTGTTTTAAATCAAGATTAAAAACTTATTTGTTTAGAGTGGCCTTTGAATGTGCCATCTAAACATTATTAGTTAAGTTTTCAGTCTAACTTTCCTTTCATTTTCTTATCAATCATTTTATCATTAATTTTTCATTTTATTTTATTTATTTATTTATTTAGTGTTATCATCTTTTTAATTATTATTTTTTTATTCTATTTAATTATTTGATTACCTATGCTACTGCAATTTACTTTTATGTTTCTTTTTCTTTTTTTCATGTACAGCACTTTGAATTTTCTTGGTACTGAAATGTGCTATATAAATAAACTTGCCTTGCCTTTTACAAATAAATTCATTTTGGCGACACTGGCAAAAAAAATGTTCAAGGCTAAAAGCATTTTAAAGATTGATTCCAACATGTTTCACATTCCACACATGCCTGGTCTGATTGGTAAAAAGTCTGCATTTGTATGGTTCCTTTTAAAAGAGGCTTGGTACAACAAAACCCTTTTCAATGAGTTCTCGTTCACACTAATGCATTGATGAAGTCCTTCTTAGTCTGCATGGCCTTTCCTTTTTTATTGCCTAAATTAGCAAACCAATAAGCAAGTTGGTAGCCATACAGTCTTCATCTTGTTTGTTAAAGGACAGTCTAGGAACTGCAACAATGACCCTCCAATTGGTTGAGATCTGCCCAACAAAAATTAAAGGTACCCTGATTGCAATCTGGAGGCCTTTTTAACAATGCGAGCTCTTGGTCTTGCTTCTTAATTATTTTTATTTTTTTAATCCTAATGGATGCAATATAGTGTATCACAGAAACAGTGGCTGCTGTCCAGGTCTGTGCTTTAAATGACACATTAGTACTGGGAACAAAAAAACAATTTAAGATGCAACTTTTGCTTGGTTATCCAAGTTATATTGTTTGCTTTTATCTGTTTCTCTTAGACACTAAATTGGTTTAACCAACAACAAATACTGACATATGAAAATATCTAAAGTCAAAAAATAATCTTAAAAACAGACTTGAATTCACCTTATTAACAAAATACACAATCTTTTCTCTAGTCTAATAAAGCTGTTATATTAATGGAAAGCTTTTAGCTGCCAAGCATCGTGTTTTTTTCTGTCAACAAAACCCAGAACAAGTGATCCATTTTCTGCATTCATTTCTGTCATGTAAGGTGTGTCAGTCTTGAATTTTCCCTACAAACACAATATTAAACATTTATTATAGTATCTTGCCTTGTCAGTCCAGGACAAATGAAGCGGAAAACTAGCTAATGGAAGCCCACGCTTAAAATCAAACAAGCTCCTTTCATCTCTATTACCTATACCTGTCTCACACAGACACACACATACAGTCTTTACCCAGGAGCATATGGAAGGCACAAGAGTAAGCCCCATTTTTAAGGTGCAGTGCTGGTCGATGTGCAGAGATCCATCAGTGTTTGTCTCCCACTGAGATACTGAGATGATGGATGGATCTAATGGATTGAGTTAAGACTCGGCTCCCCTTGGTGACTCGCTGAATAACCGAGTGAATGCGGGAGCCAATAACTTGAGCTGGCATGGAATGCATTTATACTGTGCACTTGCTCCACAGTCAAGTTCATCCATCACCACGGCTGATTGTCGCGTGAGACGCTCTCAAGGTTACCGAGCACAGTCTGCATTATTATTTCCTAATAAGAAGGAGATTTGACACTGATATTACTAATCCTTTTTTAAAACGTCAGGACAAATGGAGAATTATTCTCTGAGGTCTCGTAACAGAGATTGAATATGACACGTGAAATAATGTCACCTCAAGTGTGAACTTGTATTTCAGTTACTTTAGTCTGGTCTGTCTGACTTTCAGTTGATAAGGAAGTTATACCAACTGTCTTGACTAGAGCTTTGGTTGGATTTCCTGCAAAAATTATTATTTTTTCCTGTTTTAGCTATCTCAATCCTAAACTAGCTGTATTTCCTTCAAAGCAAAACTCAGTTTTTGAACTTCATTGAAAGATTTCAGATTTTTTGGCTTTCATATGGTGGTTCAAATACTTGATGGAAAGAAGAGGTGTCACGATACACCCAGCTTATGAAATGCCACGATATTTGCTTAACAAGAACAAGAAGAGTTTTTTTTGGCAAACCTACAAATTCAGATTTGTTCTCAGACAGAGACAAACAGGGGCCAGTGGTCTTGTAGAACTGGTCATGTCCCCTGTACTGAAAACATAATCAGATTCTTATGACGATATGTGCTGGAACAGAAACTGTAATTGTTTGGTTGCTTGGACCTTCTACCCTTATAGTTTTACTGTAACACTGAATTAAAAATTAACATGTTGCACTTTTAGATTCAGCCATACCGAGATAGGATCATAGTTTTCACATGCTAAATCAGTATTCTGCAACCTGCAGCTCCAGAGCCACGAGTGGAAATATTGCCTTGTATTTTGTTTCAATCTTTTGTTCTGTGCCCCCATGAAAAAACATGGGTCCCACTCTGGGCCCCTGGTAAACTTGGTCTAGAACCACCATAGGTTTTCATAAATAAATATTTTGCAAACTTCAAACTGTGTTTTAAAGATCCTGTTCTTAGTGTACAATAATTAACTTGCATATACACAGCTCAAAAAAATAAAGGGAACAGTCAACACGTCCTAGATCTGAATGAATGAAATATTCTCAGTGAATACTTTGTTCTGTACAAAGTTGAATGTGCTGACAACAAAATTGTGTGTGGCCTCCACGTGCCTGTATGACCTCCCTACAACGCCTGGGCATGCTCCTGAGGAGACGGCGGATGGTCTCCTGAGTGATCTCCTCCCAGATCTGGACTAAAGCATCCGCCAACTCCTGGACAGTCTGTGGTGCAACGTGACGTTGGTGGATGGAGCGAGACATGATGTCCCAGATGTGTTCAATCGGATTCAGGTCTGGGGAACGGGCGGGCCAGTCCATAGCTTCAATGTCTTCATCTTGCAGGAACTGCTGACACACTCCAGCCACATGAGGTCTAGCATTGTCCTGCATTAGGAGGAACCCAGGGCCAACCGCACCAGCATATGGTCTCACAAGGGGTCTGAGGATCTCATCTCGTGGCCTAATGGCAGTCAGGCTACCTCTGGCGAGCACATGGGCCATGCGGGCCTCCAAAGAAATGCCACCCCACTCTATTACTGACCCACTGCCAAACCGGTCATGCTGAAGGATGTTGCAGGCAGCAGATCGCTCTCCACGGTGTTCCCAGACTCTGTCATGTCTGTCACATGTGCTCAGTTTTAACCTGCTTTCATCTGTGAAGAGCACAGGGCGCCAGTGGCAAATTTGCCAATCCTGGTGTTCTCTGGCAAATGCCAAGCGTCCTGCACAGTGTTGGGCTGTGAGCACAACCCCCATTTGTGGACGTCGGGCCCTCATACCATCCTCATGGAGTCGGTTTCTAAGCGTTTGTGCAGACACATGCACATTTGTGGCCTGCTGGAGGTCATTTTGCAGGGCTCTGGCAGTGCTCCTCCTGTTCCTCCTTGCACAAAGGCGGAGGTAGCGGTCCTGCTGCTGGGTTGTTGCCCTCCTACGGCCTCCTCCACGTCTCCTGGTGTACTGGCCTGTCTCTTGGTAGCCCCTCCAGGCTCTGAACACTACGCTGACAGACACAGCAAACCTTCTTGCCACAGCTCGCATTGATGTGCCATCCTGGATGAGCTGCACTACCTGAGCCACTTGTGCGGGTTGTAGAGTCTGTCTCATGCTACCACGAGTGTGAAAGCACCACCAACATTCAAAAGTGACCAAAACATCAGCCAGAAAGCATAGGTACTGAGAAGTGGTCTGTGGTCCCCACCTGCAGAACCACTCCTTTATTGAGTGTGTCTTGCTAATCGCCAAAGATTTCCCCCTGTTGTCTATTCCATTTGCACAACAGCATGTAAAATTGATTGTCAATCAGTGTTGCTTCCTAAGTGGACAGTTTGATTTTACAGAAGTTTGATTTATTTGGAGTTATATTGTGTTGTTTAAGTGTTCCCTTTATTTTTTTGAGCAGTGTATATTGAAGTTCCAATTCTTCTGAATAGCACTTTGAGAAGCAGACGTCCCTTTAATGAGAATTATCGTGAGATTTTGTACCACCAGATCTCGTCACACACCACCAAAAGCTCTGATCTGGCAAAAAATATTATTCCCATGACTTACAATTACAATTATTGGAAATTAGAAAAAGATGAAAAAAAGAAAAAGAGAAAAACACTAACGTATTAACACAAACCTCATTCTCAGGCCAAAAATACACCAAACATTAGTTTGCATAGTGGTGAGATAATGCCTTTAAACAAAACTGTAGTACACATTTGGTTCACCCATACCACTGTTTGTTTTTTTGTGCCCAATAATAATTCAAAACAGCCGAATTGTCTTTCTTGAATGCAGGTAAAAGTATAGTCATCTTCTTCCAGCCAGCTGATCATCAGGAAGCAGTACCCTGTAGGAAAAGGTGGAACTGATTCCATTATTTTGTGTTCCTGATGTCCATTTGAGCCAGAAATTAGAACATTTATGACCTCTCATCAAACTTAAAAAGAATAATGAGCGACCTCTCGGTAGGAGATTTCTATTGGAGTGACACAACCACATCACCTTACAGCTGACAAGGATTATTGCTAGCTTATGTTTAGGTTTTCTTATTCCTGCTCCTCCCAGTTAGTTTAGTGTTTGTTCCCCTTAGAGTTGTCTCTAGTTTAGTTTCCCCTCTTGTCCCTGCGTTTCCCAGCTCCCATTGCCATAGAAACTTTTTCCCTCAGTTCCCTACACCTGGTCTTCACACCTGCCAGCAATCATCTGATTACATGCCTCTCTCTCATTCTCTTTGTTTCACCATTCACCTCCCTGAATATAAGCTTACTGGTTTTCCTTGTTCCCTGTCGCCGTGTCTTTCTTCCTCTCTTTCTACCCACCTGTCATGTTCCAGCCAGAGACCTACTATGTTCCTGAGTTCCAGCCTGCTTAGTTCCTGTTCAGCTTTGTTGTTGTAAGTCTTATGCGTCTTTGTTTTGGACTTGAACGTCTGGCCTGAGATAACCTGCACTTTCAAGCCTTCAATAAAACCACATCACAACTCATCATGTGGCTCCCGAGTGTCTCCCTGCATCCTGCTCCAACTCCATTACCACAACCCCTGACACTAATAAAGTAAACACATTTCCAGATAACTTAACTAGATTAATACAGCTCAAAACTAACCTAACACTAGCAAGAAAATCAGGACAAACTTTAACAAAGCTCAAACACAGTGCAGAAACTAGAGACAAATATTATCTTATTCTCTTTGTTCATTTATAATCAGAAAGAAAAAGGATGAGGCTTAATTCTTAAAAAATTCCACTGACGCTTTTTCATTCTTTTATTTAGAGGAATTGAGCTGCAAGTGGATCTTTTTAAAATTTCTCTCCACTTTCTATCTGTAAAATTTGCTCAAGGAAATGAGAAACAATTGTGTCACCATGCTTTATTCAGCTGCTAATTTGTGAATCTGGCAGTCTAGACTCTGATAAAGCTTTCATATGCACAAACAGTCCATTGTTTTGCATATTTCCAGTCTGCTGAGAAATGTGGCATCATTGTCTGTGTATAACCAGCTGCAGTCAAAAAAACAAAAGATTTTGGAGAAATCCACAAGGGCCCATGAATTAAACATACAGGTGCTGAGTTAGAGGCAGGCGGATTACACCAAGTGTGTTTATAAGCAGCAAATTATGTTGATTACTTAATGAAATGTGACAGCGTCGAACAATTAAAAAACTCCAAGTATTATCATAGGAGTTTAGATGTCTTAATGTAATTCTGTTTACTTTGTAAATCCTCTCATTTTATTTTTAGCAGAACCTTGAGCTGCACAACTAGTCAGAATGTTTTTGGATATAATAAAAAATTCAAGGTGTTGTATTTCAGCTAGGAGCTATGGTTTTTGTGTCCAGTGTCTTTTACGTATTGTGCTTCCAGGGGCTGGTATCACTAGTCGGTGATGCAGTGAAACTGTGTTTTCTGCCAGCCATAATGCTACAATTACAATAACTATGAACTTTTTGGTGCCTGACCTTAAAAGGGTTGGTATGATTTTTTCAAAGAAAACTCCCTTTCAAGCACTTGGGCATTTTTTTTTCAAGTAACTTAAGGTTGTCCTGTCTATAATCAGACCAGAAAAACATGTGACAGTCTGACTTTTTTAAAGTATGGTAATCCTATACAGAGACGTAGGCTTGGTTTTGATCAAACCCAATCACTTTTCAACCACATTTAGGCATTATTAGATGTCCCTATATGGACATCTTTTCACCTTGCAAAATCTAATATTTCGTCCCTTTTCCATTAGTACCTACTCTACTGGACTGGGGTTGGCTCTGCCACACACAATTTGGTTCGTTTTCCATTACAATTATGTACCAACTCAATGTTAGCGAGATCATAGCAAGGCGGCCTCACAGTCCGATTAAGAAATGTATGTGATTTGTGACACAAACACAACAGCAGCCTTGACTGCTGCTCAATCTATGGCTGTTGTCAGGCTCAGAGTGAAAGAAGAGAGTCAGAGAAGGCTGTGGACGAAGAACAAAGAACTAAGGATAAGTACAGGAGAGAGCCAGGAGGACAGTGGTTATTCGGTTGAAGACATTAGTTATTCAAATATGCTGTGACTGGTGACTCCGCACCCACCCAATCAGTGATCGACAGTCTTTTGACATTGCGTTTTCAGCACAGGTTTGCTTGCTTGGGCACGCAAGCAAGCAGGTACTAAAAATAGTAATGCCTTTACGTAACCGTTATTGTTGGAAAAGCCTAAAAAGCAAGTAGAACAGAACCAAAATGCGCTGAGTAGGGACTAGTGGAAAATGGGCATATGTGCATTCAACAATAATTTGATTCAGGGGTCTGTTATGAGCAGTCAATATCTTACCTGCTATAGATAACTCTGGAGGTGTCCCAGCGTTTCTTTACTTCGATGAAACAAAACACATTGTTTGTGAAGAGAGCTGATAAGACAGGCGTTTTTACACAAGGATAGTCTGGGGGGCCTCGACTTGATTGGGCAGAGAAGGGCAAGAAATCTCATACCTTCAATTGATTTGGTTCACTTTCACACTGTACTTTAAAAACCAACCTTTAAACCTTTAACCAACCAGTTAAACAAGAAGCTGTGTGATGATATGCAGGAGTACTGAAATAGCAGAGAGCAGAAGAAAAAGAGGTTATGTTGTGGTTACACAGAAGCAGAGTGAGATATTGCAAGATTTAAAAGTTTTAAAATCACATTATAAATCTGTAGATCATTTGCCAATTCCTACCTGTGGTTCACTTCCTTTGTTTGGTTTACTGTGTAGAGTATTTGTTTACTAACTGAAAGCAAACCGCACCAGTGTTCACTTGCACTTGAATGAGCCCCACATTTTCAAGCAGACCAGAATTTGTTTTGGACCCGAGACAGACACGGAGGAAATCTGAGCCACAGACATCCAAAGGCCCCCCAAAGCACGGGAACCCCAGGGGGACCACCCGTGGGACTACCGCAACCCCTCCAGAGAACAGCAGAGGAGAGCCCTAGGGGAACCACCTGTGCAGCGCAGAAGCCCCAGGGAGCTGAAGCGACGAGCCCACAGGCCCTGCTGGCAGCCGTCTACACCCAAGCAGATCCAACCATGGACTCAGAAACCCGAGACCCCAGGGCACATCACCTCCCAAGCAGAGGCCTGACAGAGCCGGGGGGCCCAGGCCGGGCAAGCAGCCACCGGGAGTGAGACAGTACAACGAGAACCAACAATACACCAGCGGGCAGAGACACCAGCCACCAACAGGGAGTGTGGTACACTTGCCCCCGAACCCAAATTCCAATGAATCCCCTCCCCACAGGGGCGTACCCCCCACAGATGAGCTCCACTACCTAAAAGCTGATAAAGATACATCCACACAGCGCAAGCTCCACGAACACCCCCACTCCAAGCACCCCCGCAGCATCCCGCCCTCCACTACACAGTGCAGCATGACGGCAAGGCAAGGGCACCACGCAACACCACACCAGTCTCCGTGCACAAGCGCAACAGAGCAGACACCACCAAGCACCGTATTCACAATGGACCCCCTGACCTTTCACCAAGACAGGACAAATTCACCCAGCAAGCAGTCCCCACCATGCCCCCACAACCACACAAACACGCCACATCACTGCAACGACAGCCCAGGGAGAAACACCAACCACCTTGGCTCAACCATCACCACTCAGCCAATCCAAATGCCAGCAACAACACATCCAAAAAGACAACACAACCCGCCCACCCCATGCTGCAACCCCTCTGCTGCCACCCCTCTGCACCACTCCCCAGTAGTTAACATATTGACTTATCACCTTGCAAGAAAGCATCACTTTTCATATTCTGAATGAAAGCCAGTAAATTCACATTTATTGGCACCCCTGATAAAGATTAGGGGTGTAACAGTACACAAAAATCCTGGTTTGGTATGTACTTCGATTTTAAAGTATCTTATTTTCGGCAAACATGTCTGCTATAAGAATTGGTTGGCACATGAGTACTGAGGAAATACTGTATAAATATAATAACACCGGTCCTGATAAATATAACCTTGTTTATGTGTTATGTGCTGTAATATATATTCTTTTAATTTAAATCCTCCATAGACTTGAGGCTTAAATGTTCACCTTAAATCGGAAAAAGCCCTTAATTTTATTTTATTTTTTTGTGACATCTTGCACATTGTAAAAAGGGGAGGGTTTTTGTTTTGGAGTACTAGTCTCATCCTCTTGTTTTGTAAATGTGACGGATTACAAAGAGTTTCAAGGGATTTTTCCCATAATTTAATGCATTTTTACTCAGTCTTGTCTCAGTACCCAGACAAAAAAGACTTTGGATTATATTTCAATACCAGTCAAGACAACAAGTAAGGCGATATCAGTGAATTGTCTGTGTATTGTCCAATTTAAGTCCTGTTTGCCTGTGACTAGTATTACCTGGGGGCCTATTGAAGGGTTGTTTTACAGCAATCTGAGAGCGAAAAGCATCAGTCCCTGAAAAGAAGTTGCATGAGCGCAAGGAGAAGGACACAAATTGGAAAGCAAGACATTTGTGCATGCACCAGTGAATTTAAGTGCAGGCACACAGATTCAACTAAGAGAATAGTAAGATAAGAACTGACAAGGGTAAAATTTTAAGCGAGAGCAGTCCAGTACAGACAGAAAAATCAGTAAAGCCTCTTGATAATAAATATGGATCTTAATCTTAATACATTTTGTATAAAATGTAACTGTTTAAATATTGTATTTGAAATATTACAGTAATTATAGTAAATGATAATGTATTGTAAAACCCACTAACATAACATTATGTCCACTGACAGGTGAGGTGACAGATACTCATTATTTCATCATTGCACCTATTAGTAGCTGGAATATATCAGGAAGCAAGTGAACATTTTGTCATCAAAGGTAGTGTGTTAGAAGCAGGAAACATTTGCAAGCATAGGGATTTAAATGAGACTGACAAAGGCCAAATTGTAATGGTTGGAAAGCTTAATCAGACCATCTCCAAAACTGCAGCTATTGTTGGTATCTATTGGCCCCACTGCCTCTTCTGGCTCTCTTCTTTTACCTTGAGTCTGACAAAAAGCCATAGACTGAGCACTTTTCGTACTCTGGGATCACCTTGCTATGACGATCTCACCCACATTGAGGTGGCACAAAATTCTAATGGAAAATGAGTTGAGCTGTGCTGAGTTGAGCTGGTACTAATGGAAAATGGAAATATTAAAGACGTTCATGGATGGAACTAAAGATGCTCTGATCCAGGAAGTTTGGTCTCAGATTGGACCCATATATCTAAATCTAAATATCTGCCCATTCTGATATTTTCCAATGCAGAACAATTTTGGTAGATTGCTTTTACTTTACATTTAGTGTTGTTTTTGTTCTAGTGTTATGATGATGAAAAAAACATACAGTGAGCTATTCTGCTGTAATTTGTGCCCATACCTTTAAGATTGATAATTACATAAGAAGCCTCAGAACAATTAGTACATGTCTAAATTAACATTATACTACAAAGCTGCTAAATTTGTATAGTGCTGTGGCTCAAGCTTAATTTATTCCTTCATTTAGCAGTTGACACAGAAGAATTTGACCCTAACAAACACACTGTTTGCATTTGCACCTTTGAGGTTCAGTTAAAGCTCTGCAGCCCTTATTTTAAACAGTAGATGGCGGTGCAGATAGAATCTGCCTATATTTCCTTGGTAGCATAAGAAGAGTCTGAAGAGGATTTCACTGCTAATACACAAACTACAAAGTTTGGCCCCATATGTGTATCTTTTTAGCTGTTTTACAAGTTTTTAAAACATGTAGTAATGTTTATTCACTGTGTGTTAGTATTGAACCGTGCATATGCTTGTAACACATGCTTTCAAACTCTACCTTGCTGCTCCTCCTGTTTGGCAAACACCATTTGTGCTGTACGCAGACTATTAAAACAATCAGATGTATGCAATTTGCCAAAGCAATTGACCACACCCCCCAAAAACAGCTCACAGGACTGTATTTATGTTGCAAGTTCCTATTTGCAAGGATAGAATCAGCGAGTATAAACCAAATGTGGGGAGTGGTGGGGGTCACAAAGGACTTCAGATCATATGGCTGCTGCCATCAACTCTGTAAATGTTGGTAAAATTGTCTGAAAACCCACTAAATCCATTCTGTAAGAAGAATTCTGATGTGAACAGACAGTGATTATTCATGAGCCAAGCCAAAGACATATTTGTACAACAGAGATTGAGAAAATAAGTACCAAACAGCTCAGTAAACAGTAAAATTGCAGTTTATATATGGTATTTCAGTGTTTGCAGCAAGATGCTGCATATCTTCTATAAATCTTCTGTGGAGAGTCGGATCTTATCTGTTGGGGTAGCATCATCAGAGCCAGTGACTTAAAAAAGCTAGCTGTGTTAGCATTGCTAACTATAACAGTAGTCTTTCTGTGTTGTTTCTGGATTTTAAATTTTCCTACTTTGTATTAGAGCTTTTCAACAGACATGTACAAATCTTTTATGCTCCATGGCAGAATGACGTTTAAATTCAATCGCTTTCTGTGATCTAGTTAGCTTTCCTGTTGTTTAAACAACCTCTTTATTGCTCCTCTGTAGAACTACAGAGTTTTCTCCTCAGTTATTATTGTTGCAACAATTTGAGATTTCACTGCATCAAATGTTTGCAAGAACACATAACATCTATCGTGTATTTTGTCCTTTTTAACATTAAATATCTTTAAAGAGCAAGTTCCTCACTCAGCTGCTAGAAGACTGTTCATTGACATTCTGCTCAACTGCATCACTTCCAGAGTAAAATCAGTAAAAATATGACCTGCAGCAACACAAGACCATGTGGATCAGTGTGGCCTCAGCCCAATATCCAGTTTAGTATTAGAATTAGAAATCAGTTTCAGTCTCAGTCTAAAGGAGTCAGATTAGACTGTGCTTTGCAGTTTGCTGCATAGCCCAGGTGAACTTGCTGGTCATAATGATATGGCTGATCAATGTATTTTGAGAATTGGCAAATAATTGTCAACTATTTTTAGATTTGAGCGAATCGAGCCCAATTCAACATCAGTGTGCTAACAGACTTTTCGCTGTCTCAAATTGCCGCCTATATTTGTGAACCCTGAATACTTTTTCCTAAAACACACTATGCTGGACACTCTGATGGGCAGCAAAACTGTTATTTTAAAGTCACTTAATAACAAAATCAATGCAAAACAACTGGCTTTGCATTTTTTTCTTTAGCGATGGTGCATCCAAAAATGAGAGGGGCTCCTTTGTCAAGATACAGCATCTTATGCCTAATCTTTCCATAACATTACATTACACACACACACACACACACACACACACACACACACAAACACACGCACGCGCGCGCACGCACAAACTTGCCTCATCAACACACTTCATTATGTAACAAAAACAAACACACACAAATTAGCATTCAGTACTTTCAGGTTCCCACGATAAACATTTGTAGTCAGTCACACAGGCTTCACTGACCACCAAAGACCTTAAGGAGTCCTAAATAAATACAACTGTTTTCTGTTTGCCTCTGACCATACATATCAGCCCTTTCAGCTCAAAAGCTGTCATTAACTTCCTTTTCCACAATCCTCAAAAGAGGGGGATCCACATTTCTGCAACATAGTGCAATCATTTGTCTTGCCTCTTGAAGTCACTTTGCCCTTCTTTAAGAAAGAAAGGCCGACTGATTGGGGTGGACAGATGACTATTCAAGTTTCAGCTGGAGCCAATCCTGGTCCTCTCAGTGGTTTTCCTACTCAAGGTCGACAAGGGAAGAGGGTATAGGGTGTCATTCTGTCTCCCAGAGGTCCAATTCACAGTGGCAGACAAGCAAAACACCTGAGTTGTCGAGCTCTGATTTAAGACCTTGCAATGCTCTTTCTGTAAACTTTTTGCATCTTTTCACAACTTTTGAGCTTTTTACACACAGCTGAAACAAAAAAAAAAATTGTCTCAAGATGATTATTTGTCCTTTCATCCTCGTGGTAAAACCTGGTAGGTTTGTCCATGCATCATCTATAGCAGATTGAAATTTTACTCATATTCTTTTTAAAGGGCTGTCTTGACAGCTGGCATGCATTGGGTCATGCACACTAATTATGTATATTTATTTCCATGTACATTTGCTGTTATCTTCTCAGAAATATTGCAAAACTGAATCTGATATGCTATCTCACATAATAATGAGCCCATTCCCCTCACAGATTATTGTGCTTGTTTGAAAAAAGGGGAAATTGAAAGTTGCATGGTTGAGAAGAATAAACAAATAATTGGTCTCAGAGGACATGAGATATGATCTGAACCTTGTGCTGAGATAACTCCATGCTGTTTTAAGATCTACACTGCCTGTGGTATTGTTGGCATTTAGCCCAGTTTAACACTTCTTTTTTTGTTTTGTTTTTTTGTTAATATTTTTTCTAACTCTTCCATTTGCAGACTCAGAATGTGTTAAAAGTGGTGTTTAGGATAAAAGGGACCTTATAATAATGGGTATATAGAGTGAAGTTTGTCAGCTCTTTTTTCTAAAGTGAAAACAATTGCAAAGAGATGTACACATTAAATACAAATACTGATTTTAAAAAATGCACTGGCCTGGTACTAATTCCATTTCTATAGAGCCACTTCACAATAAATGTCATCTCAAGACACTTTACAAGACAAAGTGGTACAAATTAATATCCAAAAATAACTGATTAAATTAATCTAATACAATCCAGTCATATAGGCAGATTCAAATTCAGTTACATACATATCAATTTGATCCTAGTTATATGATGCAGTCAAATTCATTTAATAATGCAATTTTGTGAAAAGTTAAGGAAACACAGGAAGTCGTTTGTATTGGATCATTGACCTTGCAGCAGTTCCTCCTGCTGAGCAAGCACATGGCCATAGTGGAAAGAACCAACTCTCTTTGAACAGGAAGAAACCTCCAGCAACCAGCTCAGCAACCAGCTAACTCTCCCGTGACTAAGGACAGTGCAGACAAACCAAAGCACTGGTCACATGTCAGCAGGGAGACAAACAGGTCTGCAGGGAGACAAAAAGGTCAGCAGGGAGACAAACAGGTCTGCAGTATGAAAGCCAGAGCGGACCAGATGAAAGCCATGCGGGAGCGGCTGCCCGCTTTGGAGGAGAGAGACACAGCCAGGCTCACAGCTAAATTAACTGCATCACCAACTCCGTTGTCATGCACCCACCAACCCCCACCCATCAGAGAGTTTGACAGGCAATGATTACAAGGTTGACATTTCGAACTGTCTTATATAAGTGATTAGCATCATTCCCACAGCAAGCATTACTAAAACAGCAGTCCTTATGTGTATTAACTACAGAATTTAAATCCTTTACTCTGAAGAAAGTCTGCCCACAATTTCCAAATTTATCATGTTCCCTAACAAATAGAGGTGTAGAGCTCAAAATAATTAAACAGAGCAGCTTTGTTGTACTCTATTCAGCCCTCCTGTTATCTGTTATAAGTCTGGCCCTCTCTTGTTTTTTTGCAGCCTCAACAATAGACATGTCAATAAGTCATAGAAGATGACATATTCTATGTCATAGTAGTTTTAAAAAGCTATCTTTGACTCTTCTTTATTCAGTAACATCATTCACATTGAAGAGTGTTATTACCATGACTTGTTAGTACCTGACTATGGGGCCTTAACTGATCTAAGAAATATTTTATTTTTAAGTTTGCAATCAGCCAATGACTGGGCATTGCCAATCAAGCTAAACCAGGCAATTTTATCTGTATGTGGATCACAAATATAAAACCAGCAAATGGAGTAAAATAATGCTTCATCCATAGGGTATGTGAAAATAGGAAGCCAAGGAAATGAGACAACTTTAGAAATTGTGCTTGTACTGTTTGCCAAAGACAAACTTTGACAGAACCATTTTCAGACAGCTAATATCTGTTATTTATTGTGTCATTTATTATTCTTGACCTGCATTATCACCTACATCCATAGGCTTTGTCTACTCGATTTTCCCATTTCTACCTAAATATGATAACACCCTCAAAATATTCATTAGACTCTTTATACAAGTGAAATTAAAGATGGAATGGAATATACTTTAATTTATCAAATGCTCAAAAAATTTATTTCTGCTTCTTGTGAACATGACAGACTTGGGGGAAAAAAAGAGCTCAGCAGTGAGACTTTTAATTGGCAGATACACTAATCCTGCAAGCAAAGTTGCCAGAGTCAGTTGGTCTTTATCTTTGCATGAATATCAGAACCTTCAGGCCAAGATTATGGGAGTGTTTTTAAAGAAAAATCCAGTTTTAAATTCCATAAAACATTACATGTAGTATACCTCTGCAGAATAACAAGTAAAGATCAAATACTGACTTTAATAAGAACATTGGTGTGAGGAGAAGGCTTGTTTTATTTTCTGAGCAACAGATATGTGATCTCTCAGCTTTCGAAAATCTAAACATGTTAAACATGTAGATGTGGATTTTTTTGTCTGGCACAACCATTAAATAATGATGGTTGAGCAAAGTCTATAAATATAACTTCATTTCATAACTTTATTTTTTCCACCTATTTTCCACCTATTTCCATTCATATTCAATGATAATGCATAATATCTCTTCAAATAATGTAAAATTATTTACTATTATCTAAAAATCTGTTTTCAGAAATATCTCTCTATACACACATACACACATTTCTGCTGTTGTAAACTGATGACAACATACTTGCATTGCACCTAACCATGCGGTTCCAAACATCAGTGAGAATCTTAATCTCTGTGCTGCCTGGATGAAATGTTTTTGTTCAAAATTGGTGTTTATCCTCAAACCTAACTATTAAATACATGAAACACCTTGGAAAGAAAGCATATGTGCGCACAATTACTTACCTTTTGTCTGAGATTTTTTTCCCATATAGTAATTTAATATTAAAAAACAACTGCAAAATTTGCTGTTGCCAAAAGCCTACTGTAATCTGTCATACGTCATTCCTATATTTTGATTTTCTTAATGAAATTCTGGCAGGTGCAACTGCCGGTATTTTTCCATGAATTACACTTTATTTCCTTGAAGTGTTTATTGAATAAAGATGTATTGCATTGCTAAGTACTCATTTAGTCAATGAGCAAGGACATACAGCCCTTCAGATTTGCTGTATCCTGCTGTGTCCTTGTTTGTCAAGACTCTCCTTAGCATCCAAAATGAAAAATGGTGCCTGGGAGCACATCTTTGGAGGTCTGGGTCATTTTTTGTATAGTTTGAGGGTCATCCATAATTATTCATAGACGCATAATTATTTAGCAAGATGCTTGAATCACTGTAAATTCTTTATAGTTTTTTAATGCTCCAAGTGTTTTTATGGGTTTACTATATAGCCAGCTGTTTCAACATGTATACTCCATGTTGTATCATGCATGTGGTAACACACTTGATGTGATGTTAGGAAAAAGCTTTCAACTACACATGGACGTATATTTCCATTCATTAATTCAGCCTTGTCCTGCGGTCATCACCCTACTAAAGGTGGATAACGAACAAAGGAAGAAAAAACCCTTACTTTAAACCTCTTTGTCCTCATGTGTTGAGAATTCCCAAGCATCAACGTCTGAAACTGTCGTCTGCGAGCTTGTCCCAGGGGTCCGATTAGCTTCATGAACCCCAGCTACAGTCACTAGAATTGCTTTCTCAGGCTAGAGTCCATTGTTTGTTGATAGTGACTCTTTGTGTTGTCCCTGGTGTATCCTGGCTCCATAACATATAGCCACAATGAATACGCTTTTAATACATGGGTCCCTCTTCTTGTGAAACTGGGACCTTGAAAGAGACACACACCTAGGTATTCATTTTGTACTTAAAAGAAGGATAAGGCACCCAGTCTTCTCAAGGTCCAAATTCAAACAATGTAAGAATACCTACTCTGTTTTTATTCAGGTAATTCCATCATGTCTATTAACCTCCATGACCCCATCGATCATTTGACCTTACTTTCTGAATACCATTCATGATTTTTTTTTCTAAATTAGCAGCCTTCTTTTGGTTGTAAAATATAGTGAATATTTTTCTCATCTGTGTTCAGACCTTAAAAAACAATTTGTTCATGGAAATATCAAGGTTTGGGTTAGATTAGAGAACTCTTTATGTCATTGTCAAGAAGATAAGTGTGCAGATAAGGTTTGACAGCAGCTGAAATGTTAACCTGAACCATCAGTCCATCCTGACCTCCTTCCCTTTATGTCTTTTGTGATGTTTTAACCAACATAATAGAAACAGTGGGCTACACTGTCATGAGTTTGCTTTATTAAAATGAGTTACATCCATATTTTAAAAAAGTGCAATCCAAACATATTCCCACCACAGCAAAAATAGTAATTATGATAATATGATATTTTATATTGTATATTTTTATGTTTCAGAAATTACACACGTTTAAAATGGTGAGAATAATTTTCACCAGTTTGTCCCTTTTAACATATTGCATTGCTTTAGTGCTTTCTTTTAGTGATCTAATTACTTTCACTCTACTCTGTTAAGTAATTGTCTAAAAAACTCCATTCTTAAAATCAGTTTATATAGTACTGATTGATTATACAGCGTTTTGTTTGGGAAATTAAGATTCTTAATGTGCCCTGAAAAGTAGAAAAAACATGCATAAAAACTGAAACTTTACTCCTTTTTCTGGTTATACTAATTATGTCATATGACTCATTCATCCATTCTGTTCAGTTATCAGATAATTTATCTTGTCTTAAGAATAAAGTTCAGCCTCTCTGAATCAATGCTTTGTAGAGCTTTCTATTACCATAATTACAGCGGCAGCTCTTCTAGGATACAACTCCAAAACCTTTACATTTATAGGCTGAAGGTTTGTGCCTATTGTTCTGTCCAAAATAGCTCAAACTCAGATTAGATGGAGGTTGTCTGCGAACATCAATTTTCAAGCCTTGCCACGGATTCTCCGTTGAACTCGGGCCTAGACTTTGAGACATTCAAACACATCATTCTTTCACTAGACCATTTTATTTGGATCTGGGTGTATGTGCAGTGTCGTTATCGTGCTAAAAGCTGAACTCCTACCTGCCCAAGTCTTTTACAGTCTCTAACAGGATTTCTTTCAGGATTGTGCCGTGTTTAACTCCATTCATCTTCCCATAAACTTTGAGCAGTGTCCCTATCCCTTCTAAAAAATGCAGCCCCACAACACTGTGTTTCAGCAAAGGGATGGTGCCTTTAGGGCTTTCCACACTTTTCAGATTTTTACTTGTGAAGTATTAAAAAAACATTAACGAAATGCTCGTAACATTTGTATTGTAGTCTTTTGTATAGCACTTGCATTTGCACTTTATCTAGCACTTTATGAAGCACTGCACTTTGCACACAAGACATTAAAAATATTAACTGAATTTCTGAGTAATGTAATAATTTGCCTATTTAATAAGTAGCCTTTTGTTCTTGCTTTACAGTGGATCCTCATCAAGATATTTTGTAGCTGCTTGTGAGAAAAAAAAAATATCGGTACTCGAAGCAAATAATGTCCACTGCTTAGTAAAACTTGAATGTTTTGTGTGTAAGGTTTAGTATTAGAAAGAAGTAAGGCTCAACAAGCTGCTTGTTAGGCGGTGATCAGGTACCTGTCTCTTTGTCCTCTTCAGGGTGGTTACGCTAATGCCACCCAGAGGTCCAGATACCACTTAAAGGTTCTGTGAGAGGTTATGGGTTAAGAGACTGTGGGGGATTTCTAGATTTTTCAAAAATGTAGCAAAAGAGTAAGGTTAAAATATAACATATTGTATTATCTATAGCATTTGGCATTTTAGGCATTCATTATTTTCTGTAAATATGTGCAAGAATATTTAAAACATGCAACATAATGCCAGAACTTTTATGATTTACATATTCAACGGAGTGGGTGGAAGTGTAAATTTATATACATTCTAACTCTGTATCAATTTATCCTTACAGCGCCTACATAATCATATATATTTATACAGTATTTATATATATATACTGTACAAGGTTCCCCTGCTCTTAGAATACAAACTAAATAAATTAGAAACATTTAACATGTGCTTGTATTTTGTTTGTTTTCTGAGGGCTCTGATGTCCTTCAACCAAAATAATTGGACAAAACACTGTCAGTGCAGGCACTGAGTAGGAGGTTTTACTTGAGAAAAGTTTTGTTTTCTGTGCGAGAGAAAAAATAACTTTTAGAGAAAAGTGTCAATTCTATGACTTCATAAGCAGTCATTTTTTTTCTAAACTAAAGGTCAAATAAGAAAAGAAAGTTCTGAGTTAAAAAAAAAACCCTACAATACAACACAAAAAATAAATATAACTGTGTATTTTTCAAAGCTTTCATTGTCTGTTCTTATTCAGCTTTTGCTGGGAATATGTTAAAAATGCATCAATTACTGTAAGGTCTGTTTTATGAAAATAAAAGTTAAAATTGTTGTTTCTTCTTAAAACTAGTTAGCATTTTTTGTGACTAAGAATATGAAAACTATAGATTGTAATATGGCATTTTCCACATTTTATAAAATCATACTTTTTGGAATCATACAGCAAAAAAAGCCATCAGGGGTTTTGTGAAAGAGACTGAGCTGATCAAAGAAATACTTTATCAAGAAACTGTGGTGGACAAGAAAGCCAAAAGGAACTTAATTTATGTGAGGCTTTGCTTCCTGCCTAGAATAAAGAATTGTGATGGAGGCTTATTTTGACCCTGATGTGGGATGTGGAGGGTTAGGTCAATATCCATTTCCACTCTCCGAAATCTGGATAAGCCCTCACTCCAGTTTTATGGAGGCCTAGTCTGACAGCTTGAGAGCAGCAATACAGATTGCAGGTACAGTAAACACCTTTGTATTTGGTGTGTGTATAAAACCTTTAGCCTCATACTCGATGTAAAATCTGGTTTAGTTGCTCCTAACTTTGAACATTATCCTTGTCAACTGGGTTGTAGAACGTTACACAGGTTCTGCAAAATGTTCCATAACATCTAATTTGTTAGCAATTGTAGCCAATTCTAATGATAATCATTTCATCTGTAATAGGACTGCGATCAAGCAAATCAGTGTGTATATCGTATGCATTTAGTTCTTCTTAATGAGAGCTAATGTGCCATGTCAGTGTCTTTGTCCTTGTTTATTCAATTACTACAGAGCACCTAAAATGCATGTAATGCCCATTGGTTTGAATGGAATATTTTTTCCAGAAACCTTTTTTGTTTCGAAAGCATTCCTATTTTGAAAAATGCAAGTGAGATCATCCTACAACAATCTACATAAATAAAGTAAAAATAATTTTAGAACAAAAACCATACATGCCTCACATCATCCCAACAGTCCAATATGTGATGTGTGTTGTGTCCATCCATCCATCCATCCATCCATCCATCCATCCATCCATCCATCCATCCATCCATCCATCCATCCATCGTCTTCTATTTTTTTTCAGGGAATCCCCAAACATTCCCAGGCTGGAAGGGATATATAGTACCTACAATGATTCCAGGGTGTCCTCCCAGTGGGACTTGACCAGAAAACCTGCAAAGGTAGGCCCATTCTGATCAGATGCCTGATCCACCTCAAGTTATTCTCAGCTCGGCTCTACCTAGAGCTCCCCATAGATGACGGAGCTCCAACGCCTTATCTCTAAGGCTGAGGAACCTCATTTCAGCCACCGTTTATTCGATGATGAGCCATATCTCCTGACCATAGCTGAGAGTCGGACAGACCATTACATGAGGTGATTAGTTTTTTGGCTTTGCTCTTTCTTCACGGAATGGAGCAGCGGCCGCAATTATGCTGACGTGGCCCCCGATCCGTCTTTCCATTTCCCCGCTCCACACTATTTGTGTCCAGCCATTGAGAAACCAGAGTTATTAACTGATTCTGAACGTTTGGTTCCTCAGCTAAATATTGATGAATAACACATAAATAACTGAAAATACATGAGTGTCTTCAGAGGCCAGACCTTAGAAGCAGAGTGCTCGATGAGCTGATTCCCAACGGAAATCAGAGCAGCCATGCCCTTGCAGTTAGAGAAACACCACAGAATCTGAAGTAAAGGCGGAAGCAGAGAATAAACCACAACCACCCAAGAACAGCAACAGAGAAAGTGTGCTTAAAAAAAGTAAGTCAGGACGAATATCAATACAAGAGAGAATTAAAACTGTGTTGTTCACAAAAAAAATCTAAATCATATGTTAACCAAATATAAAGGTGATGTTTGATAATAATTGTCTATGACACATGTTTTGTTCTGAAGTAGTTTATTCTAAATAGGATGCTTTTGCTGGTTATGTTTCGTTGGAGAAGTAGTGTTGCCATTAATGTATTCTGTGTGCAAAAAGTGTAATAAACTGCCACCTGCCCGCACTGCCAAAGGTAACAAATCTTGGTTCAATGACCATGATGTTACTGTGCTTGACCAGAACCCCACAGAGAATCTATGGAGTACTGTCAAGAGGAAGATCAAAGACACCAGACTCAAAAATGCAAATGACAAGAATGTTATTATCAAAGCAACCTGGGCTTTCATCATACCTCAGCAGAGCCACAGGCTGATCACCTCCATGCCACACCGCATTGATGCAGTTATTCTTGCAAAAGGAGGCCCAAAATATAGCCTGAAGTTTGCTCAGAAATGAACACACTTTTCAGAAGCCTGACCTTTCTGTTTAAAATATAATTTTTTATTGATCTTATGTATTAATCAAATTTTCTGAGACATATAACTTTGGGTTTTGATTATCTACAAGCCATTCTCATTAACATTACAAACATAATAATAATAATAAAGGCTTGAAATAATCACTTTATGTGTATAAAATCTGTAGAAGAGTTTCACTTTCTGAAATGAGTGAGAAAAAATATTCAACTTCCTCAAGATATTCTATTTTTTTAAATGTATCTGTAGTCAGAAGATGTGACAGGACTTGATGTCCTACGAAATACAATTTATTTCTTCATGTTTACACCCTCATAAAATATGTGGGGAGAACAAGAATTAGATATACTGCCGATTTTGCAGGTTTTTCAACTTGCAAAGCACGTAGACATCTTTTTATCATAGGTACTCAAAAACAAAAACACATATCCAGAAAATCACATTGTGTGATGTTTAAGTAATGCACCTGTTTGAACTCGTTATCTGTATAAAAGACACCTGTCCATTCAAACAAACTCCAACCTCTCCACAATAGCCAAGACCAGAGAGCTGTGTAAGGACATCACGGATAAAATAGTAGACCTGCACAAGGCTGGGATGGGCTACAGGAAAATAACCAAGCAGTTTGGTGAGAAGGCAACAACTGTTGGTGCAATTATAAGAAAATGGAAGAAGTTCAAGATGACGGTCAATCTCCTTCGGTATGGGGCTCCATGCAAGATCTCACCTGGTGGGGCATCAATGATCATGAGGAAGGTGAGGGATCAGCCCAGAATCACATGACAGGACCTACTCAATGACCTGAAGAGAGCTGGGACCACATTATCAATAAAGACCATTAGTAACAGACTACGCCGCCATGGATTAAAATCCTGCAGCGCACACAAGGTCCCCCTGCTCAAGCCAGCGCATGTCCAGAGGAGGAATGGGAGAAGGTCATGTGGTCTGATGAGACAAAAAAATTGCTTTTTGGTCTAAACTCCACTCGGTGTGTCTGGAGAAAGAAGAAGGATGAGTACAATCCCAAGAACACCATCCCTACCGTGAAGCATGGAGGTGGATACATCATTCTTTGGCTTTTCTGCAAAGGGGACAGGACGGCTGCACTGTATTGAGGGGAGGATGGATGGGGCCATGTAGCAGGAGATATTGGCCAACAACCTCCTTCCCTCAGTAAGGGCATTAAAGATGAGTCATGGCTGGGTCTTCCAGCATGACAATGACCCGAAGCACACAGCCAAGGCAGCTAAGGAGTCACTCCGTAAGAAGCATCTCAGGGTCCTGGAGTGGCCTAGCCAGTCTCCAGACCTGAACCCAATTGAAAATCTTTGGAGGGAGCTGAAAGTCCGTATTGCCCAGCGACAGCCCCAAAACCTGAATGATCTAGAGAAGATCTGTATGGAGGAGTGGTCCAAAATCCCTGCTGCAGTGTGTGCAAACCTCATCAAGAACTACAGGAAACGTTTGATATCTGTAAATGCAAACAAAGGTTTCTGTACCAAATATTAAGTTTTGTTTTTCTGATGTATCAACTACCTATGTCCTGCAATAAAGTTCTAATTCATTTCTTTAAAATCACTCAATGTCATTTTCTGGATTTTTGACTTCTACATGCTTTGCAAGTGGGAAAACCTGCAAAATCGGCAGTGTATCAAATACTTGTTCTCCCCACTGTACATGGCAAGATTTAAAAAAAAAAAACAATGTAAAAGGCACTTTAGAATTTCATTTATTCAGTCCAGTTATTTAGTTAAAGCTACTTTTTCAGGTTCTATTGTGTTTGAACATGGCATTAATCTGTTTCTGTGATATTCAAAGCCAGTTCGTGCCCTGATTTCAAAGTCCTGACTGAGGTCTGCTCTTTTTTGCACTATAGTGACTCTATTGTTCAGCTTTAAATGCATTTTATATAACTTCAACATTCACACCTTAATCCTTATTCTGTGCATACCCTATATAACTGATTTATGCAACATCCACACCTATCGTAGACCTTCTAAAAAATAACTCTATTTGTTCAGTTTTTCCTAATCTTAGCCAAACTATAGCTGCTACAGGATTTACAGAGTATATATTTTTTTATTCTTTCACTTCTCACCCCCAAAAGAGTGCAAACCGCCCACTCTTGCCATATTTGCTTGACTCAGTCACAGGAAATTTCCTCCCTTAATGCAGTCTGTTACCACATAGGACTTTGGTCCATCACTGTTCACATACTGATCTACTGCTTAGGCAGTTTTAAATAGACTGAGAAGCTGAGAGATAAACTGTGCAATGCCATGAATCAAATTACCAATTCTGCACATCAAACAACAGAGTAGGCGAGTGTATCAGTGATTTTGTGTACATGAAAGCTATAGGTCCTAGAATATATGCCTCGAGAGAGAAGCATCAAGAGATTACTTAACATCAGATCTTCTTGTTTTCCAAGTAATTAAACTAAATCCTTCAGTTATGTAAGATGGAATAAATAGATGCAGTCATTATATTTGGTCAGACTCAGAGGGGTTTTATATTAAGGTATGAGGAAAAGAAAGTGTGTTTTAAATCAAAGTTTAAAGACAACTTATCCAAAGAAATAAATCAGTGCAACTTATAATTAATTGTTGCCTTAAACTAAATTATTTAGTGGATTCTTGCATTAAGGCAGGTTTTGATGTGTACTTTTCCTTCTAATTAAATGACTTCTTACAGCTGCCCATCGCATCCTACAGTATAGATTTACACAGATCCCTTTTTTCACTTGCCATTTTCTTTTGCTTTTGATCACAAGACTGCAACAACTAATCACACCCCCAAGAGCTTGTAGGAGGTATGCTTGACTGACTGAGCATGTGGTTTGATACAAGCAGATCTGGTCCTTATCTCATCTTGAATTGATTACTGTATGTGTTTTTCTTTTCTCTCAGTGGTGGAGCTCAAAGTTATCTCGTCTTAAGTCAAAATGCCCACAGTAAGTGTTTTAACAAGACTCTTGATGATTTCATAAGACAGTATTATGTTGGTTTGCCTTTTGCTAAAACAGAATCAAGCCTATTTTTTGCTTGTGAGCTGTATTTTTTAGGGAGCATCAATTTTTGTATCGTTGGGTTGGGTTTGAGGGTTATCTCTGTTTTGTGCTCATGTGATGAGATTGGACAAAATTATCATAGTTTTCTGTTGAAAGACTTTTGGGTTTTACTGTCTATTTCAGTTGGCCTTAATGCCGCACACACCTACTATGAGTTATGTACAGTATTAGTTCTGTGTCTCTATTTTGTTATTTATGTTTGCATTTCTGAAAATGTGTTGCATTTTGGGGAACATCATTTTTTTTACTTTTCATCTCCTGTGCTTTGTACAGTGAATATGTATTGGGATGAAGCATGTAGAATTCATAGTGTTTAACTAGTGTTTTACTTTTGCTGTAACATCACTGCCTTGTTTTAATTATTAATTTTTTCTATATTTAAGAATCAACTGGCCATCTGGGGTGAAAGTCTAATGCTTGTTGAGTGCCCCCAAGGGGTAAAAATTTATAGGGTGAATTAGAAATTGTTTTGGGCTGCCATCAGTCGGAAATGCTCCAAGAATTTGACATGCAGAGGTGGGTGACTCTTTGTCAATGTAGACAGAGTATGGGCATTACATAACATGAGGCAATGTATTTATTGGGTCACCTTGGTCCCAGTGGTCAGTTTTAGAAATTGCGTACCAGTGTCACAGTGCTGCATATATTCAAGGTCACCAGTATATTTTAACAATGTCTAAAAACTGCATGGCTTTATATCATATCTTTGTCTTTCCTGTGCCCTTATTTGTTTCTGTTCCGGCTTTCCCGTTTCTTTTGATTTATTTAATCAGTTTTATGATTTCTGGGACTTTGACTGCCTGCCTTGTAGCTTCAGATAGTTCAGTAAACAATGTGGTGCTTTAGTTGTTCCTCCTCCATTATTGATTCCAATGAGTGATAAATGAAAAGTGAGTTGTCGACAAACGTACCCCGAAGACATTGATTTTCTTTCTTCTCTTTTGTAACACAATTGAATCTTTTTTGCTCCTTACATCTCCACACTCCCTAAACAAAACAAGTAAAACGTGTGGAATTGAAAAATGAAAGTCATCATTTCAGGATTGGCCAACACATAAAGCAGCTGGTAGAGCAAGCAGCCCGAGGAAATCTGGAGAATGTCCACATTTTAAAATGAAAAGACCACTGGTGCATCATATGGCTTTCTTTCTTTCTTTCTTTCTTTCTTTCTTTCTTTCTTTCTTTCTTTCTTTCTTTCTTTCTTTCTTTCTTTCTTTCTTTCTCTTTCTTTCTTCTTTCTTTCTTTCTTTCTTTCTTTCTTTCTTTCTTTTTCTTTCTTTCTTTCTTTCTATTACAATGTCTAACCAAAACCCTGGGAAACAAATTTCAAACTTTGTTACCTTGTCTTAAACACTCACCAGGGTGTTTAATGTCATTGTACCTTTTCTACATGAGTGAGGGAGAAAGTCCTCACCTAAGCTGGAATTTGTATAACTATATGTGCAGCATGTGAAGAATGAGCCTGATGCTGTGGAAGGTATGCAAGCTCAGCAAAATGCCCTGTGAATCAAAACAAAAATAACTTTAATACACAGGGCCTATGTAAAAAAAGGCAGATTCTGCTAACTCAGTAAAGACCCTTCAATGTTTGAAAAGGGCTGTAGATATGCTGATCAACATATATCCTGAGGAAAGAATTGCATTCCTTTATGCAAATTAAATTCAACACACAGAAGACAAATGTGGACTTTGTGGGTCTGTCAGTCAAAGCTGTAGTGAGTCACTGATGCCGCAGGATGACGGCAGCTCTTTATATTATTACATCTTGCTCTGGAAGAATCTGTTCTTCACATTTTTAGTCAATAATTTGAATGACGCATAACACACTGTTGGAATGATTCTAAATATTTACATATAACATAGCTGAAACAATCTAATTTACAGTAGGGCTACTTCTAGAAAGGTTTTAGTAAAATGGTCCTCATACTGTTAATAAAACCACATTATATACTGAGGTTTCCAAGTACCAAAATACTGACAGACATTCTAAAACAAGAGTACAACAGGAATTTGCTTTTAAACTGTTCTTACAACTACAAACGTGTTTGAAGTTTGTGGTCTCATTCTGCATACATTTTTATTTTCACATGCTGCAATTTCCAAGAGCAGTGGTGGAAAAGTCAACCAGAAGCGTTCCTTAAGCCGTAATTCCTAAAAAGGAAAGTCGGACGTTTCTTACCAGGCCTAACCCAATCCAATATGGCTTCCAAGTGTTAAAAAAGTAGTGATAGGTGTCTAATTGCACTTTGGACATTTACATTGAAATAAATCTTATACACAGTATGACACAAATTATGGCTGAGACCCTTTATGGAGCTGGGAGAACCTTACAGAAGAACAACCATCTGCAAACCATGCCAACAGATGCATTTTAGCAAAGTAACCAGACAGAGGTCAGGCTTCACTCCGAGACACATGGTAGCCAGATGGAAATTATCGCTCTTTCATTTTGAAAAGGCAAATCTTTAGCTTTGTAGAAACAAAGACGGAACTGTTTTGCAATAATTCCAAACACTGTCATGATCAAATAATCCTCTAATTCATATCTTAGCTATAGTTTCCTAATTGTTGCAGGTAATATACATTTTAAAAACAAAAATAATTGCACCTTCTAGTACTTTCATCAGTGTCTTATGCTTAACTGGAACAGAGGTCCAGATTATATTGTCTGTAGTCAGGTAGCTTTGGCTAACTCTGAGAGGCAGTGCACCACCAATATTCTTCCTGCATGAAACACGTACTGAGAACAGAACAAAAAGCTTTTCAGGTCAGGGTAAATGTGATGCCAAACTAGCGCAATGTAAAAAGCTAAATAACTGTAGTGGGATAAGTGGTCACTTTTGATTGATTTTAACTCCACCTTTCTTTATTGTTATCCATTTACTAAAACTATAAACATTTTACTTTTGTTTTTTTTCTGTGTCCTGATGCACCATTTCAGACATACCATATAGAGAAGCTGGTTGCCTACATGTGCCAGGGCAGATTTGCACTTCAAAAAAGATATCTGATATCGAATTTCTAATTGCATGATTGACTTTATTAAATCAACACTGGATCTAGCATCGGAGTTGTCAGGCCACATTGATGTATTAGTATTATGTGACCATCACCCTTTTGGATTATTTGTGTTGGGGAATAGGTGTATGTGTGTGTGTGTGTGTGTGGGTGTGTATGTTGCTGTGTGAGTGTGTGTGTAGACATAAGTGTTGATGTGTTGAGTGGGTGTATGGGAGCGAGATTGTCACCTGGAGGTGCACAGTTGGTAAAGTGGTGAGAATGGTAAGGCCTGCAACACACAGCACTCAAGAACAGTAAAGAACAGTTGGACCTGCCTCTAGAAGCTCCAAGCAGACAAACAATAGGTGACACCACAGGGCAGCACAAAGGTAGGTCATCGGTGAAGCACAGGAGCAGCAGCCCCCAGGCCAAAGTAGCACACGGTGAGACATAGGGCACTGACCTCCCTGACCCAGACACATCATCGTCTCCAGCCGCGCAGGCCAGGGAATGTATGATAAGCATGGTGGAGGTTTAATGCACCAAACCCTGGCAGCAAGATGCCCCAGCACTGAACAGGGCAGGCACCAGCTCACTGCAGCAGCTGGAACTAAAAAGGACCAAAGTAGGGAGGGTACAATTTACAATTCTGGTAAGATGCTCTGCATTTTCCCTTCAGCAAATATTACTTAGGAAGATAACTAGAGGCACACTGTCTCCTTCCTCCATTTCCTGTGTAAAAAAAACGTTTGTTTCTATGTAAATAACTGCCCAGGGAATATGTGAAAACTGTTTAATGGGTAATAGAACCTTCATAGAATCATTAATGTTTTTGAGCCTGGAGGTGTTTCAAGACAGTAGAAGTCCGCTTTTTTCTTGCCCTGTCTCAAACTAGTCATTAGCTTTAGGACCAACTAATCTAAACTTATACTACATAAAGATGCCATGAGAGTTTTCAACTGCAAGTAAGATATGAACTACTTACAACCACTTATCAGTACCTCACTATGGATCCCCTCACTTATCTCTCCTGGGCATCTTTGTCTGGCATATTGCTGTTTAAGTACAATGCTGATATGTAGCACATCAACAGTCTGGCAAGCACAGCTCTGGAAAATGCTTTGAGGATGCTGGTGGAGATTTTAATGAAGGATCTAAATTTCCAACACAACAAATATTATATTAAATATTTTTAGAATGAATTCATGAATTCCAACAACGTGTAAATACAGAAAAAATATTTCTGTTTCTATGTAATCACATGTTTTCTTAGTTTTCTTTATACTTTAGTATAAAAAAAACAGAGAGACATGAATACAGACGGAAGTAAAAAGAGAATCAAAGAGAACATAAAGCTGTCTGTACAAATAGCATGAAACTAAATAAATTGATGACAGTGATTTGAAAAATGAAGTCTGAAGCATTATAGCCCTTAATTGTGTTGAATGACTCTTTGGACATACTTACAGTCTTTATGTAGTAAAAACCTACCAAAATGCCTCAGACACACTTTCAGTATGCTTCGGTGGAAGAACATAATTATATTTATTTTTCTATCTATTTATTAATATTTTGTTATTTAGCTATTTGTTGTGGCTTACAACGAAAGGTATCTGTTGAGTACAAGAACTTACCTCTTCAATAGCCAGCTGCAAACTAGTTGCTTGGCACCATCCAAAACATTATTTTCTACAGTGAGACACTTAAGCACTTTTTCATTCAGAAAGCATTTCAAAAATAAATTGGACAATGTGAAGTCCAATGGAGCTGCTAGGGGACATTGCTAAAAATATTATTTTACAGTCAAAACCTAACATGTATCCTGTCATGTGTACGTACGTAAGTGTTGTTAAAAACTCTGGCACTTCTGTTATCTTCAGATGTATTAGGAGCTATACAGTGCAAAAAATACACTTGTCATCTTGCAATACAAGTCAACGATATGCTAAACGACTGTATTTTACAAACCATTTCCAAGTGTTTTTCTTTTGTTCATAGTCTGACAGGTAGCTCAATAGCCTTCAGGGTATGCAAATTATTTAAGGCACAGTCTATGGGTCTCTTTGGGCTATTATCTAGTTAACCTTGCCTGACAGGGGAACCCCAAGCTGCAAGACGGGGAAATGAACAAATGACTTTTCTGTCAATAGTATAATAAGCAGGGTAAAATGGCAATAATTTGCATTAAAAACAGACTGACATTTGAATATACATCTCAGAAACATAAATTAATTTTTATTTTTATATAATCAACAGAAAGGTTGTGTTGAGGAGCATAAACCCTTACAAGAATCATCACACTTATAACCCCTGGGTGTTTCAGGTTTGGTTTTCACTTGTGTTTTGATCACCTCTGAGTTCTTTATTATTGTTTTGAAAGGTGCCATATTAAGTTAATTTCTCTGTGCTCATTATTGTTACAAAGGTGTTCCTAAATAGGTTTATTCCTTTATTCCTTTAAGTTTAGTTTCTTACTTATTTCTTATATTCTGTTCTCAGTGTATTTTAGTTCATCCTTAAGACTCGTATTAGTATGTTTCCCCCATTGGTTTGTAGTTTCTTTTTTGTCTGGTTTAGTTTCCTCCTGTTAATTATTTACCTGTCCTCTCTATCCCTGTTTTGCTCTCTTCCACAACTGTTCCAAATTCCCTGATTAGCTCACCTGCATACAATGCAATTTTCCACCCTTCCCTCTGTGTTTAAGCTCTCTGGTTGTCTCTGTTCATTACCTGTTCCCCCTGTTTCTGTGTCTGTGCTTCATGTCCTGTTCTCATTGTGCAAGATTTGTTGGTTTTCTGTTTCTATTATTAAACTTCTACCGCAGTCATCATAAGTTCCTATCCTATTTTTCTTCCTACTCTCCTACTATACAAAACATGGCAATTTTTTATGACAGCAGCAGCTCATCATTAGATATTTACAGCAGGTTATCAAGAAGCACAAACAGTTTAGATCAAATTTACCATTTTGAGTTATCTTTTTGCAGTAACACATGAAAAAATGCAGTGATGTCAATAAAACTACTCAACTGTGTGTGTGTAGTTTGTGAGGTGCTTTACTGAAGTCTATTTTAATTCCACTCCAGTGTTTTTCTCTACCATTTCAATGAGAATTGGCAATTTTTACCCCACAACAACCTGACTGCTGTAATTACTTAATAAATTCACATTTTAAAAACCAATAAGAAGCAAACTAGAACAATGGCAATAATGAGCTTCTCCTCTGCTAACATTAAAATGCAATTTGGATGTTAATTCCTCTTTAAATATATAACGATAAAACATACAACATTAAGATACAAACAGAAGCTAAATATAGTTGATATAGCTGCAGTGTATAAATAAATTATAAAGAATTTAAGAAAAATACATACTGATCAGAAAAAAATGGCAGTTTCTAGAATTGGTGATAGGGCTTTCTACTCGGGATAGGATGGCCTGGGGGACACCACAAAGCAAAGAAAAAAAAAAAGGAAATCACCGTTTTCCAGTTTATTTACATGTCCAGTTAAAAAGGGAGTAGGCACCCCCCTGTGTTGTGACTGGGGGTTGGGTTGATGTGGTTGAAGCTGGTGTCTGAGTTTTTGACCTTTTCTTGGCATTAGGACCACCTTCAAATTGAAAAGCAAAATTTATAGACTTACGAACACTGACTGAATTAGTATACACTGATAACAGATGCTTTGAAACTGAGTTTGTAATTTGCGAAAACGTTTTATCTATTTGTGCAAAAAGCTTCTTAGTTTTACCAGAAATACTGTTTAAATCTGTCTGTGTAATTCAAATAATAGCGACGTATCAATCAATTGATCAAGTGTCAGAATCAGCCAATTTTCCATTGATGAGCTCTGATTTGTGAAACCAGCAGGACCTCTAGAAAGGGTTCTCTATGGGTTCTCCTGGTCAGTGGGAAGGAGAGCTAATTTCTGTATTAAAATGTTTTTTTTTTATTGGTCTGATGTAACATTCCAATCTTAAATATCATGTTTTCATTTAAATTTATCAAAATTAACAGAAATAAAGGCTTGTACTTTTCAACAATATCTTAATTTATTGAATGGGTCTGTATGAAAAGAATCATATTTCAACACTATTAATTCATGTAACCTGATGTGGGGTCAGATTTTCATGCACCCATGCGTTTTCATGTAGTAAAAGCTTTTTTTCTTTGATTACTAGAAAGCAAAACATTAAACTTTGCCCCTCCTCTGCATCTCTCAGAAATTGCCACTAATTGTCATGGACTTAGCTTGAAGCAGCCCTATAGGCCCTAATACAACCTCGGTCCGGCCCTGGCTTTAAGGTTCTGCTTAAGAAAAGAATATTTAATAATTTGCAATACAAAAGAGAAATAGTGGCTCTAATCATTACAGTGTAAAATGAATTATCTTGCTCCATAGACACGTTAAACTGAGATAATGCACGCTTAATTGGCAAAAGGACACCAATCAGAAGCCATATGCTCAAAGGCTGCAGATAGGCATTAATTAGTAAAAACGCAATTTCGAAAGCCATTTGCAAGAGCCCCCCAAGACACCCGCTTCGATATCGGTCACCGCACTGATGTATTTAAAACAAGGCTTGGATGTAGTAAGAAATAATTAAAACGATGTGATTGCTTGTATCTGCTCACGACAAACAAACGAAAGCACGTGCGCTTATCCACACATTTTATATCTCTACACGTCCATCCTCTCTCTCCTCCTCACTCATTCACTCTCTCCTCCTCTTCCTCCGAAAACCCCAAAAAGCCTCTGCTGCTGCTGCTGCTGGCTGCCGCGCGCTCAGTGATTATTCCACTCTCGCGCAGCCGAGTGTTGGCAGCTTCAAAGCGCAGCATCACTTTCTTTCTTTTCCTTGTCTTTCCCAGTCACCGCACTATGATTCCGCGAGGTGAGCTTCATAGCCTCATGGCTCCACACCTCATCACCTGACTGTGCGTACCAGCAAGCAACCCGCCGGGACACGAAAACGGGTTTAAAAACGTGGGGTGTGGAGAAGACGACAAATGCTCGAGACCCGCGGCAGGTGGCCCCAGACCCGACGGGGAGGGAGACAAGCAGAGCAGTGATGGGACAGTTTTCCGGAGGATGCTGCTGGAGTTTTCTCATCCTCGTGCTCCTTGGTTTGCAAGTCCCGGTCACTTTAGCTCGAGGTAAGCCAAACACTTTAATGAGCTCGAAGTCTCCGACAGTAAACTCGATACAAAGGTGTGCAAAAGGAAGTAATGCTTCCTTTGGCGCTGGTTGCAGTTGCTTTGGAAGGTAAAAAGTAATTTTCCGCTTTCTCATGTGCGTGTCCTCCATAAAAAGTAAGACGCGTTCGTGGAAGTTATTTTAATGCCGGCAATTTTTTTATTAATAGTGCTTAACAGTGACGTGGTCGTCTGCTCAGTGTTTTAATTACATTTAATTGACATTTAAGAGAAGGCTATGTGAGTAGAGTGCATAGAATTGAAGTTAAATGAATTCTGCTCCGGTTATGTTACGTTCAAACTGGTCATTTAAATAATTACATATTAGCGAAAGAAGAATAGGCCACACTAGCGCTTTAGTGTGGTGTTTGTTTTACATTATTTTTACATGACAGGTCATTGTGACGAATTTAGTGAGGAAAGGTTGTGAAATTCAGGAGGTTCACATGTATCCAAAAGCATGGGCAGTTGTTTCACACATGATACATTGTTCTGCTGTAAGCTTATACAGGAAGATAATCGCGGACAAAATTGTCCCAAAAATGAAAACATGATAATTAGATGTTATGTACAGTTTACAAATCTTGGTCACTGAATAGATGATCATAAAGCCCGTGTCTCCGGGTGAATCCATGCTGACCTATTGACTTCCATTTAGCTTGTATGCCAGTGTAGCAAAGAGGCATTTGCAAGTCAATTAGTTAAGTAGCCCTGAGGTTTTCATCTTTTTTTTTTTTTTGCATCCCAAGTTTTTAAATTAGATTTAACTTGGAAATCTGCATAGCATACATATTAGATTAAGCATAAGTATCTTAAGGATAACTTTTCATGCGAGGATCAGGAGGGCTTTGTTGTCGATACAGAGATTAAAAAAAGCACTGGTTTGGAATTACAATTTGCAGCATCTCAACAGTGGCTATATTACACGCGTGAAATGTTGCTGATGTTCAGGAGTGAACAGCGCCTGGCAGGAAAACAGTGCTGCGACTGCATGAAAGTAAAATGTGCTCCTGCGTTTGAGGATGCAGTTTATATAAGCTGCATAGGTGCATTTTGTTGGCTGGCAATGGCTCTTACTCAGGCTTTTGTAATAAATATTTATGTTTTTCAATAATATAGATGTCAGCAGTCAAATACATTATGCAAACATGAAATGGCGCAGGAAGGAAAAAGCACTCTAAGGACAAAGAAATATAAGAATTTCAAAGCAGGTCTGAGTTATGGTTGAAATAAAGATTTCCAACTGTAACTACATACAGTATTTATTGCGTTCCCTACAGTTTTAGGAAGGTTTTTATGGTAGATATTTCATTCAGGTTCCTTTATGGAGATTACCAATATCTAAAAAAACAATTACGTTCCAATGAATATTGATATCACTTTGTATTTTAGGCTCTTTTTAATTACTTTCTTCATTACTTATTCTCATTAGAATTTGTTCTAATTTTGTTATCATTGTGTAACATATTGTAATATTCTCTACTCTTTAACACAAATATGCATATTAGAAAACATGTTTTAATTGACTTAAATTATGATTTTATTTATTTTTTTGTCAATACATGTGTGTTCCTCATTTATCACTTCAACCATGCTAGTCGTATTGGCTAATTTAGGTTTAACAACAATATATTTAGCACTGACATTGAGTCTGTTGCTCTAAACATGTTTGTGACAAAATGTAACTCAGCATTTCCCCTAAGTTGTTTCTTCTGTGTTGGAACTGGAGCGCTAACAGTTTGTGGGTGTAAGCTACTGGTGTTCTGGCAAAGATCTGTTCTTCTGACACTAGAAAAGTTGTTTTAGTATATCCACCAATGTGACCACATTCAGACATTTTGGCAGGCTTTCAGACCTTCTCAGATCAGTTTTGGGTGTTTAGCACTTGTCGGGAACCTTTATTGCACTTTCATTTACCGAACACATTTTACCCAGCCTATAAGTGTTGTTGTTGTCGCCTAACCTGTCTTCCCTGCTGCTCCACTCAGCAGTATCAGATACCCAGACACAGTAAGAGGAAGTGCGGGAGAGGAAATAATCCTACTGTAAATGACAGAACAACTTGGATATCATACTCACGCCGTGGTGAAATGCAACGATGGCACATCCATTTGTGGAATAACATAATTACATACCTTTCTATTGCTTTTAGAACAGTGGAAATCTTATAAAGGCCCCCAGAGGGTATTGGTTTCTGATGCATGCTTTATTTGTCATGTAAACAATCCATCATGTTTTGCATTGTTGGGAAAAGTTTGTAACTAAAAACTGAACAGCAAAGAAGTAGAGGTGGCTGTTCCTTTCAGTGTTGAGCTTTGTAATTTGTGATCTCTCATGCACTTGTCTCACAGCGTGGCACAACAATGCCATGTTTGTTGCAATTTAAGTTGTGCAACTCAGACCATAGCTTTGGTGTACAGAATTAGCTATCAAATAAATAAATAAATAAAAATAAATAAGCATAATTGTATTTGTGTTTGTATATATACATACATACATATATTTATAATATATATATATATAATATTATATATATATATATATATATATAATACTATATATATATTCTTAAGCCCCCTTACTTTAATAAACAGTGTGAACTGTGCCTCCCCTATCCACCATGTGAAGTTTGCATACTTACATCACCATCTCAGTCAATTTAATAATTTATTGTTGATGCATCAGAAACTCTTTCCATATTTTCTTTCCGTTGATAAAATAATCAGTTACTTTGGTCTTGAATACCTTTACCCAGAGGTGAGTTGTCTTAATGTCTGCAACAGCATGTTCAAGGTTTCTTTCTATTACCATGAAATATCGGAGTCTCCAACAGGTATGTGGGGGTGGGGGACAGGCATGTTATTACACATCCTTATAAGATGTTTTTCTTTTCCTCGAAGTCATGGATGTGTTCCTGTTTGTGCGTGATGATTCGGTATGTCACATCTGTCTGCTGCTCTGATGGTAAAGATCGATTGCGTGTGTGAGAATTTCAAGAATTCATCCATTTGCAAACATAAAGTCTTGTTGACATTGCACTATTGTACTGAGCTATCTCTGTTTACTGTAGGGAATGGTCCCTTCTTTTTCGTTTGATAGAGCCCCAAACTTCGGGGATTTCAGGTATTTTTTTGATATAAGAAGAAGCATGTTTTTCGATTGCCTTAACTGTCCCCTGTGAAACACCTGACTGCTTAACAGTATTTAGTTATATAAAATAAACAAAGCATTAAGGATTTTTAGTGATCAAGCCATTTGAGTAGCTTATTTCAGCCTTACTTGAATGAAAATGAAGTTGTTTGTTGTTACCCATCAAACACCCTTTGATATTCGTTGTATTTGTAGGCATGGTTAGTTCTTGCAAAAGAAAGACAAGAATTGTATTTTATCTTGTTTGGCATAATTGCACATTTTGTCAAATTGTCTGAATCGTTGTTGAACAAGTTCAAATAGCATGTTTGCAAAATCTTAAACTATAACAGTGATAGTTTTTGTTTGCTACAGATCAACAACTCCGCAGGGTACCAGGAATTATTTAAGGGACCAAAAAAAAACTAGGTTTTTTGTTTCTGTTCCCAGAGTATTTTTTGTTGTCCAAAAGCTATAAACAATTTATCACAAAGCCATGCAAATGCCATAGTGTGGGTATTTTTCAGCTTTGTAGTCGCTCACATTAGAGATGGACCCATACGGGATTCTTAAAGTATACATGTTTTGAATTGGTATTTATACAACAGTATTCATAACATCATTGTTTTGAAAAACAGAAAAGATCAAAAAGTTATTTAGGTACTGAAGAGCTGCATGTTGTTTTTTTCCCAGAGCAAGACACCAGCATCTCTCCACATGCAAAGCAGCTGGAGGAGAAGCAGCAGTTTGCTGTTCTTCCTCATGGGTCCCAAATTAACCTTAGATCATGGTCAGATAAACACCTCTTCAGCCCTTGTGTAGCTAAAATGTTATGCATTGCAAATTGAACTTGTCACAACAGCACATTAGTGCTCCAAATTCCAGACACAAAATTTCATTTCACTCTTTGAATAAAATGATTCAACAAGCTCTTTGTTGAGGATTCACATGGCAGCACATGTATACCAGAGAACATGCTGGTAGAAAGGCACCATAGTCTGGCAGGGTTGAAGCAAAAAATAAGAAAAAACTACAGAGAGGCAAGAAGGGAGCCAGAGAATGCAGGATAAAGGGCAATAGAGTCATTTCTGACATGTTTTATTTATCTAAAAAATGACTGCGAGAATCTTGCTCAAGCTTTGGCTTTGATTCAACTGACATTTCACATGATATGAATTCAGTGGCAGCGTCGTGATGGTATCCACAGTTGTGTTGTGGTGGTCACATTGCCCACCTCACTATTGCATAATTCAAAGGGAACCCATTTCTTTATTCGAACCCATCAAGACCCTCTCCCATCATTTCTTCTGAACATTCTCAAGAAACCAGGCTCAGTACCAGCCAGATGGGGAAGGAGGTACTGTTTATAGAAATTCACTTTTCAAACCTGACTGGTGAACCTTAACATATAATAATAACTTAACATAATAAACATAAATACGGTAATAAAATATTTTGGCATACATTAAAGAACAAAGTCATAATAGTAAAAGATGGCTATCTTTTCTTTGTACATGGTATGGTGAATCTTGATTCCATCAATACATTATCTTTAGCCCCTTGAGAGAAATAAGGCATTATCCTGGCATTCCTTTGTTCTCTCCAATAAAAACATAACCTGGTTTCAGTCATAAATATTTGAATGGCTGACAGTCTTCAGTTTTAGTACCTTAAATTAATTTGAGTTGGAATGTTTGTTGTTTATCAAAAATAAAAATCTTGGCCTAAATTCTGATCTACATCCATTCATAAAAGCTTGCAGTGAGATCGTGATAAAGTCATCATGTAAATGAAAGGCAATATTGTCTGCTGTCTTCTTTGACTGGTTCTTTCTTTTACACCTCCAGTCAAAAGTTAAAATGAGCCTGATTTCATGTTAAAGTCGGGAATTGGGTTTGCAAATTTGATTTCATCGAAGTTTTTCTCCTCTCCAGAGAGGCTGAAAATTATTGATACTGGCTCAAATATTCACCTACAGCCCCACCCTAGTTTTCATGCATAGTCCAAAAAAATTTAATAGGAATGAGGTCAGGACTTCCTGCTTTATACTGTTTATTTGCTGAGTGTTTGGGATCATTGTCCTGTTAGAACACTACACTTTGTCTAAGGTTCAATCATCTAGTTACACTCTAAAAAGAGATGAGTTGCTGCAACTTAAATGAATTGCTTCAGTTGGTAACAAGTAATTGAATTAAGTTTATCCAAATTAATTAAGTTTCTTCAACCCAAAGATTTAAGTTAGACTTACGTAAATCATTTCGTCATTTCTTAAAAATAAAGAATTCAAACCCTTTTGACCTAATTTAAAGGAACCTTAACTCAAAGTATTAAGTTGTTCCAAAATAAACACTGAATTATCCAAAAGAACAGTATCACTCACGCAATATTAAAATACAGCTTGAATGTAAATCACCTTCAATGTGTGTTTTAGCATGTTATTTTAGTTTTTCTTTTAGGCATAAAATACTTTCATGGTAATCAGAAAAAAAGAAAAAAGAAATCTCCATTGCATAAAAGAAACATTTGAAAACATCATAAATTCATAAACAGTTTTGCACAAATGATTATGCATTAAGCATACTAGACATTCATTTTAAAACTTCCATCCATCCATATTCTATACCCGCTTCTTCGGCATAGGGTCACGGGGGAGCTGGTGCCTATCTCCAGCAGTCTACGGGCGAGAGGCGGGGTACACCCTGTACAAGTTGGTTGTCCATCGCACAGAAAGACCATTCACACCTAAGGGCAATTTATAGAGACCAGTTTACTTAACATTCATGTTTTTTGACTGTGGGAGGAAGCCGGAGTACCTGGGGAGAACATGCAAACTCCATGCAGAAAGACATAAGGCAAAAGTGCTACTAACTGCACCACCATGCAGCCCTTCCCATGAAACTTCACAAGGGATATATCATCACATCAAACAGCTTAAACCTCATCATGAAATCTGATGTGGAATTTTAAATAACATATTACTATATGACATTTTCTTAACCACAAAGAATGCGAAACCTTGCTGAAGCCCAGATTTTTATGCAGACTGGTTGTTACCAGTGATGTCTTGCAACTGTAAAGTATAATTCATTTATGATCATTGGGGTCCAACTTGGTTTACATCATGACAAACTGCTTTTTGTAATGGCTTCTGAGTAGCCAATAGATTAGCTTGGATCACTGTCAGAAATTCAATTTTAATGAGGGTCAGATTCTTTAAAGGTATCGATCAGGCACTAGTGGCCTTTATTTATTTATTTATTTTTGGTTGACAGAAAATAGGAGAGAGAGCAGGGAAAGGAACGCAGCAAACATCGACAGGCTTGGATTGGATCCCACAACAGCATGTGTTGAGAACTAAGGCCTTCGTACATGGGTCACGCGCTTAACCCCCTACACCACCAGTGCCACTCAGGGTCAGATTTTGAATACTCACAAGTGCTCAAATGTTTTTAAGCAAAATATCAGCTTAGCGTTAACTGTCAGGATATTACATGTTTTTTACATCATATCATCTATAAGCAGCACCTGAGAGACGGCTTCACTGGCTGCAGCAGCTCACACTAATAGGCACAGAAGAGTTGCATTAGATTAAAGTAGCTTTGCGCTACACACTATAAAAATCACCCACACTTTACCATCAACGTCCAGGAAAGCTGACCCTTAAAAAACCACCATTGTGTCATTGTAGCATGTCCTTATATAAAGTCAAGTCTGGTGGCCACTGCAACACGAGCCTTTACCAGGCGTTGATGTAGCCTAGCGTCTTGCTGCTGAAACACGAAGGCAGTCCTCTGGATTAGCTAGTCGCATCAGAATTGAATCCTCACCTGGACCTGATCATAATGTCTAAATGCCGACACCAAATGTAACGTTTGCCGCTACATTCACATGCAGTCCGTGTCGGTACCGTGGGGTTTGTCTCAGCCTTGGCGAAGTTTACGTCATGATGTCACATGTAGAATACTAAAGCTGCATTAAACTTAAGTGGTTCACTTGGACTGAACTTAAAAAGTTACTTCAGATTAAAATGTGTGACTTAGTTACTTGAACCCATAAAAGTAAGTTGTCACCGCTAAATAAAAAGTGAGGTTAATGTAAATAAGTCCCGAACATGAACTACAGCCCAAATACTCTTTCTAGAGTGTATTTAGTTTAGATGAAGTTGAAGAAGTGACATTAGTCTTTCTTCTTCATACCATCCACTTTGTGTAACCCCACTAGTGAAACAGCCCCACATCATGATGCGACCACCATCATGCCTGACAGTTGGTACATTCTTTCGTTTAAAGCCTTTGCCTTTTATGCTTTAAACTTGCTTCTGTTCATTAAGGCCAAATGGGTTTGTTTTTGTTTCTTCTGATCATAGGTTAGCAGCTGCAAATTTCACTCAAGTTGTTCAAAAAAGTGTCCGTGTTGGGGCAGGGGCTTCTTTCTTGGTCAGCTTCCTCTTAGTTTATAGCCACGTACAATCTGTTTCATTGTGTGTACTGACATTGGTGTTCCTGCACTTTCCAGCCTATGACCAATTTCCTTTCATGTCAGGGTGATAGTTTGGGTTACATGGTTGAAATTCTGGACGTTTTTAAAATTTAGCAATAATATCCGGCTAGAATTGTTGAAAACCTTCCTGATCTATGTGTTTGTTGTCTATATGCAACAAACAGTATGGCTGAGTAATACTGTGAGCCTGGCCATATCATTTGAACCCTTTGTAAATGACAAAAATTTTTGATTTTAAAAAATAAAAAAAACAAATTGTTGTAAAACTGTTCATCCCTGCAAAAAGGATCCAAATTAGCCATCAAGTCTCAAAATCAAAACATTTATCTTCATGATAAATACATACGAACTCAGAAGACCTGTGCTAATTTTAAAACTTCTTATTTACATAAGAAAAAGCAACAACTTGTATACATGTTTGAATAAAAAATAATCAGCCATAACCAGACGTAAGCTTGGAAGACTAAACATGCTAGGCATTCAGTCCGAGCTGCAAAATTTTCTGTTGTTGAATGTCAGTTTTAATGCTGCTTTTATCGCTGGCTCGGGTACTTGGCTACAAGCTGGCACACTCTATGACTTTGAATATTGTAAAGAAGTAGTACAGATTACAATGTGTGAGGGTCATATATGAAAGCATAAGAGTAACCATTGTCACAAGGTTAAATTAAAACCAATATTTTGTTGCTCTCTCTTTTTTTCATTTAAATTGACTCGCTTCAACGTGACCTTTCATATTTTTCTTTTGGTAAAAACCCAAGGCAAAACTTTAAATGGTGTATATGCAGCATAGCAAATAACAGAAAGGTAATACAAGATATTTATACAATATAAAATACAAAATATGATACTGGAGAGTTTAGCTCTAATAAATCACAGCCTATTCACCCACCATTTTTCTTTACTTTACTCCTAAAATTAGCATCTCAGAAATATCTGTAAGGCATAGAACATATTAGAATTGTGTAAATAAAAGTCTAAAAGGGAGAAGGTGTGTTCCAAAACTCTCATATCAGAGAAGCTTGCCTTCCACTCTAGCATAATACGAGTATTATATTTGCTTTACTGGTATTTGATATGGAAAAGAGAAAGAAAAGACATTTTTATGAACTCAATTGTTTTTTCAAAGCCACACTCTGGACTGCATCAAACAAAAGATGCTAGACTTTTACATTTGCTGATGCAGAGCTAATAAATGGATGGTGAGTTTTGTATGTCTATACACATACACACTTGTTGTCTAGAGATGATATTTTAACCGTTCCACTTCATTTATACATGCTGTGTGTTTTTATGCAGGCATCATACTATACATTGATAGTTTTTTATGTTCTATATGTCCAGGTGTAGAGACAGTGACAGGGTGTCTAGTGGTTTCACTTGTGTTACCTCTTGCAGAATTACCTGCAGCCTCTTCTCTTCAGGCTTGAGGCTTTCTCTTCAGTAAGACCTAGCATTGCTGTCATGTGTTTTTTCATATCATTGAAAGCAAAGCCTTGGAGATAACTGCCAATCCCAAATGCACTCTTCAATGCCTCACTGGGCAACTCAAGGGCATTACCACAAATGTTAGATTCAAACCATACACTGTTCACCTCAATGCTAAAAGCTCTCACTCACTTTCTTTCTTTCTTTCTTTCTTTCTTTCTTTCTTTCTTTCTTTCTTTCTTTCTTTCTTTCTTTCTTTCAGAGCTTACAGTTTGTACCAATGTTGCACTGTTTTTCCCTCTAAAGTGCAATTATTTCATAAATGCCCAATCCCTTCATCCTTTCTCGTTGCCCACTCTTCTCTCGCAATTTCTTTCAATGTAATTTAGTTTCGGTGGATTGTAGCTATGACAAATGCTTGGGTCGTGTATCATTTCTCAACTCACCAGACTAAAGACGAAAGGAGAGCTTGGTGTGGAGGGGAGAAAAAGCACAGGGAGAGCGAAAGACGAATAGGAAGGTTACAGTGCAGAATTCTTAAGTAGCTCATGTTATCAGTAACTGCCACAGCATTTTGTCAGTAATTGCGAGGACCTGTCACTGCTCTCCCTGATGAATTAATTTCAGGAGTAATCAAAAGCAAATACATATTTAATGACTTGGAATCTAAGGAGTTGGTTTTGAGTTTGTGTATGGGTATTTTTATGTTTGGTGTGTTTGGCAGTGTTTTAACACCCAGTAGTAAGAATAACCCTAAGGGAATTAATTTGTTAAAATCAATCTTCTTCTATGTAGAACTGATGCAACATGTTTTTTCACCATTCAAGTCAATTATGGCACAAACTTTATATTTTGTTTTCGACCTGCAGTTTTTACAGTGATTTTTTTGTAGATAAGCATTCGCATGAATTTCATAGTTGACAATAAAGAGAGAAATTGTTACTTCTCATAAGGTTTTGCTCATCATCCTAAGGGGTTGAGTTTTTATTGTCTGTTGTATGTATTTTGACAGTTCTTTTCCGTTTATTTTGTTCTTTGGGTCTTGCTTTAAGCTTATTTCTCTTTGTTCTATTTTGTTAGGTTTTCTTTATTCATCTTGGGTTATTTTCTGTTAGAGGTCTGTTGGATATTTTCCCTGGATTTTTTTGCTTGTCTGTTTCTGCTCTGCTCTGGTTAATTACAGTCTCTCCTTCAGCTGCTCCACCTTCTCTCTGCCTCAGCTGCTCCACATTTTCCCTGATTAGCTCTTCTGGTTCAAATTTCATTTTTCTTCCCTGCCTCAGTATATATGCTCTCTGGTTCTTTCTGATCTTCGCTGGTTTCTTCTGCTGACTGTATGTTCCCCGTCACTCTGCTTGGCTGCCTGTTTCTGACATGCCCGTTCATGTCCTGTTTCTTCCGTACCAACATTGTAAGTTTTTATTCATTGATTTAAGATACCTCACTTCATCATTCTGCCTCACCACTCTGCCTGCATTTGAGTCCTTTCAAAAACTAAACATGACGGTTTCTGTCTTTAAAAAATAGTGGACTCTTTTAACCCCCCAGAAAAGCCACATGCTTTTAGTTGTCGGGATCTGGGAGAACATTGTTTTGTTTGCCTGCTGCTTACTGTGCTTGGTCCATAGATGGCACTTGAGATCGCAGGTGTTAGGTGACAAGTGTTCCACATCTTCTAGTGATGGATGGTGTATTTAAACGGAGAGTCTGAGTCTGAGACTGAGCCTCTATCTTCACCCCATTTGGTTTCAGCCTTAGATGGCCAAAATTTACAGAAGACTAAGCCGTTAGAACTCGTGTTGTCTGGAAACCATAGGGAGGAGATTTATTTTTTTTGTGTTTCCGATGTCACAAAATTCGCTTGTCTTAGGGTTCCCTTGGCTACGGAAACATAATCCTCATCTAAACTGGTCAAAATGTCGGGTTGAATCATGGTCCACTACATGTCTTTCTTCCTGCCTCCAGGCTGCCATCGTTCAGGTTCCCACAGAAGCAAACGCTCATGAGAGTAACTTCCCTGATCTTTTTGAAGTCCCCTCTGAGTACCATGATTTAAAACAGTAACAATAAAACTAAGGCACTGTCATTACCCCCTCACAGACCATACGACTGCGAAATCTTCTTCCCGGAGCCCCCCTTCCGTCCAGCCGGCTTTATAATATTTCAAGACCTGAACAGCAGTCTATGGAGAAATATATAAATAAGTCCCTGGCCGCGGGTATAATCCGCCCATCCTCTTCTCCCCTGGGGGCTGGATTTTTTTTTTGTTGGGAAGAAAGACGGATCCCTCCGTCCGTGTATTGATTATAGATGCCTAAACCAGATAACGTTTAAGAACAGATACCCCCTTCCTCTCATTACCTCAGCTTTTGAGCCTGTTCACGGTGCTACCATCTTTTCTAAATTAGACCTCAGGAATGCATACCACTTAGTTCGAATCCGCAGGGGGGTATGAATGGAAAACTGCCTTCAAAACACCACTTGGACATTTCAAATATTTAGTGATGCCTTTCGGCCTCTGTAATTCCCCAGCCGTTTTCCAGTCCTTAGTAAATGACGTGCTAAGAGATTTCCTCAACGTTTTCATCTTTGTTTATCTGGATGAATTATTGATTTACTCCAAGAACATTACAGAGCATCGTCTTCATGTCCGCCAAGTACTTCAAAGACTTTCAGAGAACCGTCTTTTTGTCAAGGCAGAAAAATGTGAATTTCAAAGATCTTCAGTTACATTCCTGGGCTATGTTTTAGAGGGTGGACAGGTTCGCTCGGACCCGGAGAAAATAAAGGCGGTCCTTGAATGGCCCACGCCCGACTCCCGCAAGCAGCTGCAGAGCTTTCTAGGATTCACAAATTTCTACCGCAGATTCATCAAGAACTATAGTCAGACGGCAGCCCCCCTCACGGCTTTAACTTCCAACAAGGTCACATTCATCTGGACACCTAAAGCAGAGAGAGCCTTCTTAGCCTTAAAGGAAAGGTTTTCTCAAGCCCCGGTTCTGACTCATCCAGACTCATCAAGACAGTTCATTCTGGAGGTGGATGCCTCTGACACTGGGGTGGGGGCAGTCCTATCTCAGAAATCCCTGAAGGATGGGAAGATCCATCCTTGCGCTTTCTTTTCTCGCCGCCTCAGTAACACGGAATGATATTGTGATGTTGGGACAGAGAACTGGCCCTAGAAGAATGGCGCCACTGGCTAGAGGGCGCTGAACAACCTGTCCTTGTATGGACGGATCATAAGAATCTTGCCTACCTGCAGTCTGCCAAAATGTTAAATTCTTGCCAGTCACGTTTGTCCTTATTTTTCTCTCGTCTTGACCTTTCCATTTCTTACAGACCGGGGTCCAAGAACGTAAAGGCTGACGCTTTGTCCCGTCAATTTACAGCTGATGACTCTGAAAAAGTCCCAGCACCCATAGTCCCGCCTAATTGGGACTGTAGGTTCCCTTACCTGGGAGGTTGAGGAGCTGGTAGCTCAAGCTCAACGTACTGAACCAGAACCTGGAAATGGGCCCCAAGGTCATACCTTTGTCCCTTCTAGCGTCCGCTTTAGACTCATTCACTGGTTTCATTACTCAAAATTTTCTGCGCACCCTGGGGTCGGCAGAACTATTGCACTAATCTCAAGGCGATTTTGGTGGCCATCTATGCACAGAGATATCAGGGAATATGTTCGGGCCTGTACCGTTTGTGCTAGGAATAACTCTAGCAACCAACCACCCTCCGGCCTTCTCCAACCCCTCAACATCCTATCTCGCCCTTGGTCCCACATAGCTCTCGATTTCGTAACGGGCCTCCCGACCTCTAAAGGTATGACCACTATTTTGACTATAGTAGATTGCTTTTCCAAGGCCTGCCACCTAGTGCCACTAAGAAAATTACCGTTGGCCCTTCAGACCGCTCAGTTGCTTGTAAAACATGTTTTTCGCTTGCATGGCAGCCCACAGGACATTTTGTCACCGACAAGTGTGGTGACAGTTCTGTTCAGGCCTTGGGGCACAAGTGTCACTGACTTCAGGTTATCATCCCCAATCGAACGGACAAACAGAACGAATGAATCAGCAGTTAGAATCTGCCCTTAGGTGTCTAACTTCCACTTACCCCCTAGACTGGAGTACTCATCTTCCCTGGATAGAGTACGCACAAAATGCTCATGTGTACTCAGCTATGGGTCTCTCTCCCTTTGAAGCCTCTATCAGCTACCAGCCGCCCCTTTTCTCGGCTGATGAAAGAGAAATCTCGGTACCTTCTCTCCGCGATCATATTATACGTTGTAGACGCATCTGGGTCTCGACTATCCAAGCTCTCCATCGCACAACACTTCAGAATAAGAAGGTCACAGATCGAAGGCGGAGGCCGGCCACTGCTTACCAGCCCGGCCAGAAGGTGTGGTTGTCTTCCCGTGACATACCACTTAAGTCCATGTTGTCTCCCCGATTCATTGGACCTTATGTAATTGAATCGGTCATCAGTCCTTCTGCTGTCCGCCTTCGTCTGCCCTCCAGTCTTCGTGTCCACCCCACTTTTCATGTCTCCCAGATCAAGCCCTTTGTCTCTAGTCCTTCTTGTGTTGTTTGCCTGCTGCTTACTGTGCTTGGTCCATAGAGGCGCTGGAGATCGCGGGTGTTAGGTGACAGGTGTTCCACATCTTCTAATGATGGATGGTGTATTTAAGCGGAGAGCCGCCAGCACCTCATTGCTGGAGTATTAGCCCTTTGTGGTAAAGCTCATGCCAAGACCAAATACTAAGTCTCTGGTTTAAGTCTAACTTTCATGTGTCCTCCTTCAAAAGCCCAAGCTTTGACTCTGAGACCATTCGTTTTTGACTTCAGATTCTGAGTGATTCTCTGCTCTAGGACAGAGACCAAACCCTTCTGTGAACCTCTCTGGATTGCAACCAAGCTGGCAGCTTTCTGGCTTTCACCTACTGACACCATGCATCTATGAACCCTGTCCACCCTCCGACAAACTAGTCAACTGTTTCCCTCCACCCGGAGCCCCTCGCCCTCTACCCCCCACCAAGGAACGGACCAAGTCAAGATCTCAGGAACTCCTCTACAAGAACCAAGAGGTTTTACTTATCTGGACCAAGCTCGTTCTTCTAGTCGACCTCTGTACAGCTCTGTACTGTCCTTATTCCTCCTCACAGTTGGCAGTCTCCCTGTCCCGGCTAGAACAACACCCTCAATAAACCAACTTTCGAAAAACATTATCTTTCTCTCAAGTGTCATTCTGCATGTGGGTCAGATCTATTCCAAAAACGATGACATTAGTTAATTAGCTTAATAAATCTGCCAGGGGGTCTTGGTCATAATTAGTGGAAAAGGTTTCTTTCATAGACTGGAAAACACGAAGCTAAAATAGTTTTCCCAGGTTTTGTAACTTGAATTTTAAAACTCACATTGTCTTCATAAATGTACTAAATTGGGATGGGGCATCTCAAAATGTACTGCTCTCTCTGGCACGGTGCTGGTGCAGCGGTAGAATGCGCAGCCCATGTATGGAGAGACGTCAGCTTGCAACTCGGCTGTCCTCTAGGTTGACCTGTGCTGCATGTCTTCTCCCTCTCTTCACCGCATTTCCTGTCTGCTTACTTTTAAAAAAAGCCCAAAAAATGGCCACTTGTGCTGTAAAACAAATCTTTAAAAAAAAGAAAAATGTGCTGCTCCCTCAACATGAATCATAAGGAGCTTCTCTCAATACACTGGTCCAACATTAGGGCACTAGGGCTGCTCAGTAATGGGGAAAAGAATCCACACTCACAATAATTTTTAGTAATTGTATAATTTTGATTTTTTAACCAGATTTTTTTGATTGAGTTTCAAGCTAAAGTTGTAGTTGTAGTCCTTATTTGACTAAATGCACAGCCCCAGTGTCGAGTTAGGCAAAACTGTATACAAATGCCATGTGGAAATGCGCCTATCATTCACCCAGAGTTTAGAAAAAAAAACAACCATCAGCATTTACTCTAAAGCTTTTTTTTATTGAATGTCATAAAAATGGGATTTGGAGCTTGGGAGCATATTCTTTAATGCATAACAGAACATATTCTTGTGAACTCTTTATTTTCTTCTGGATTTAAAGCAACTTCTTATGTCAAAGTACTTGCAGTACATTTTTTTGCTTTTTTGTGCTTGATAGTACTTGGAACTAAAAAATAACAATCTGCACACCAGATCTCGAAGAAAAATGAAAAGTAGTATTGGGCAGGAAAAACCTGACCAGTTTAATATTATGACTTAAAGTTCTTTCAAAAAAGAAAACAGGTGCCAATTTTTTTTACACTCCTTTTTTTTAATTATGAAAAAACCTTATGGGGTTTTTCCCCCTAGGGGCTACTTATGGGGGCCCCCGATTATTAAAAAACTTTTTTTTCAAATATTTTAATTTGGGGTTTGCCGCCCATATGAAAAAATTTTTTGGGGCCCATATCGATGTTTCCCATTTTTAAAAATTTTCTTTTTTTTAGCCCGATAAAAAAAAATAATTTTTCTGATTTAAAAAAAAAAAAACTTTTTCCCTAACTTTTTTAAAAACAGTGGGGAAAAACCCCACAAACCTGCGGCCCCCTCGCCCCATTTAAAATGGGTTAAAAAACTAGGGGGGTCCCAGGAAAATTTAACTCACTAGGAAAAATCCCCAAACCTGTCAAATTTTACGGCGAGCTTCTGGATGCCCGGGGGGGGTGATGACCCTTTATCCCCAAATTTCAAGCGGTTTAGAAAAGGGTGAAAAGGGTTTTTTTGCCCCCCGCTAAAAAAAAAATGGTTTGACAAGAATTAAAAATAGTATTTGATTCCAAAAAAAACCCATTAGTTTTTTTTATTATTTATTTAAAAAGCCCCCTGGAAAAAAAATTATTAACAGAGTAAAGGGGTACATTGTTAAAAAAAAAAGCTTTACTAATCTTGACCAAAAGCTGGACAGCTCCATTTTTTACGCCCCCCTTTTACTTCGCAGACAAAAAAACTAGCGCAAAAAATGCATTTCCAGCTCATTCACTCTCATGTCCCAAAAAGGGGGAATAATCTCTTTAAAAAAAAACTCTGCGGGCCCTCCGCCCCACAGCGCGGGGCCCTGAATGTGGATGAGCCCCTTTTCGGCGTCCACCAAGCAGAGGGGAATGCGGGTCTGGGCATCTTGGATCTGGTGCTCTGTCCCCAAAGCATTCTGGCTCTGATTTGGGCCTTCCCTCCTTTTTTTCCTCCCCTACCCGGTCCACAAAATTGCCATCCTTTTCCTATCTCCTCCCCCCTTCCCAGGTGGGGGCGCTCGTCTTGAAAAAAAAACGCTGTAAAGCGCAGAATAGATTGTTTTGTTACTGGGGCCTACTATATCTATGACCTAACTTATTGTTTATTTTTTTGTTTTTTAAATCAGTACCTTTAATTTTTTAAATTTCTCTCCTGCCAGGGAGCTGGATTGGTGGGTTTTATAGCGGGGGACTGGGGCCCCCGGGGCCCTTTTCTCCCTATCTCTGAAAAAACCTGCGCTGATTGTGGCACTGTTGCTATGTAGTTTATATAAATTATTAGTTACTAATCTGTAAAACTATAGCCTAAAATGATTATCTTTTACATAGGCTAGTCTTTTTACTGCCTTGAAAAAATACGCCAAACCTCCTGTTAATGGACGACTCGGTTTTTTTAGCCGGGGGGGGTTTCACTCTCTGACCCGCTGTCACTGGAAAAAATACTGACCAAGAGCTGTCAGAATTCCTCTCGACCCAGAATCACGCTCATCTAATTTTTTAAGCATTTCCAATGCCTCTTTGGCAGAAATATCCTTCTGGAAGCCATTTGTAGGATGAAAAAAAATTCCTTCTCAGACTGCGTTTTTAAGTGGCGGTTGCTAGGCAACGCTCGCGCGTATACTCAGCCGCAGGAAAAAAATATCAATGTAAATAATAGGGCCGTCAATAGCGGCTGTGGTAGTTAGAGGTAGAAATACTTAGATCTTTTATTTACTTTGTTATTTAAAAAAAAGAGACATAGGAATACAAAAGACAGGTTTAGAAAAAGTCAGGATGCCAGGAAGATGAGAGTTTTAATAAACCAGAGTTATGGCATGTGGCCCTGGGAGTTCTAGTGTTAAACAAACACCACATAGCCAACCCCCTTCCCTCCTGAAACACAGTCCAAAACGGCAAAAAGATGGAAATAAACATCAGTTTTACTCATGTGACCAATACCAATATGTTAAAAAAGTGACTAACACCAGTCGATACTGATGTTAATGCCAACATAGGTTGCATCCCTAATTTTAAATCTAAATAACGCTAATTTCTTTAAGTGAAGAAGTAATAAAAACGAAAATACCTTGAAACAAATTAAAAAAAACAGATCAATCCAATGTAAATATCCCTGATTTGTGGAGTGATGTAGTTCAGTGAGCAGAGGTTTCAGTGGCATCTTTGGAAGATGCAAAGAAGTGAAGTATTAATATAAAAGCACTCAAATAAAATTTTGTGGAAATGCTTGCTTTTTCTACCGTGGTTACATTTAAGATCAATTATTAAAATGTATCTTCAGTTTATATATTCTATTGCTATTCTAAAACCTATTTTCAGCTCTTCCTAAATGAAAAAGATTTCAGTGACAGAAGATAAACAAAAAGAAAAAGGCCCTGGCTGTATTTCTTGCAGTACTATATGTTCTCAAAGGCTGTTTAGTTCTTTTATAGGTGTCAGAAATACAAGATGGGGTTTAAGAGTCCCTCTTGGCATATGAAACCTACATAATACGTCTCTGAAGTCATGCGTGACTGTATGTTGTAAAACCAACAAACCTCTATCATTCATACATTCAAACACAGAGTGCAGTTTGGTACGTCCTTGAAGATGCTTTTTCTTTTGATTTATTTTCCCTTCCTTTTTTGAAAGAGATTCAGAAACAGTTTTAAATATGTGCAAAAACCAAAGTGTGCCTGAAGAAACTACCAAAGATATACTAGAACAAAGAGAATATCTATATTATATTTCAAAATTAGGTGACTTCTGAAGGCAACTGGATTTTTTAGGGGTGTCAGAGTAAAGGGGTCTGAATACAAATGCACACTTGTAAGGTACAGAGGAGAGCCAAGCTTCAGCATCCCAGTGAAGTTTCTTCTCGTCCCAGAGGAAGATGTAACATGTTAGTGTATTACTGCTGATACTACCATGCTAAAGATTAAATACAAACAAATCAAATACAAAAAGAAATGTAACAAACATTTTAGTAAACAATATCTTGATTTGTTCAATATGTTGTAACATTTGAAGAAGTGGCTGGTGTAAAACCTAGTGGAGATTTGAGTTTGTAAATTAATAAAGGATAAGCTGTTACAGACAATGCATGGGTAGATGGACTTTACAACACTCAAAACCACTTGAAATGTTCAGTGTTGTTTCTTAAGAACTTTTGAATGAAACCTTGCTTCTTAATACTTCTTTAAAATTCTTTTAGAAATGTTTTAATATATAGATAACCCAATCTACGAGTTGCCATTGAATGCACCTTAAAGCCACCTGTTCGCTGAATGATACAGCCAACTGTATTTGAACCAGTTTTACACTCTCTTTGACATATTTCAGGTAGGCCTAAGCAATTAAGAGATTGTTGCTGTTAAAAACTGCTGACATAAAGATGTGGTTTGGTCTACCTTTGTTTCTCCATCATCACTGTTGTTTCCAAATACTGACTTTAGTGACAGCTGTGATTTATAAACATATATACACACATGTACATATCGAAAATTGTAAATAAATTGTCTCATGTTTTTACTCATCAATTCTACTATAATCACTTTTCAAACCCTATCACCTCCCCATGACAAAAAAAGTGTGCATATATTACCAAAACCAGTGGCATTTAAAATGACTGTGCTGTCAGTAGAAGCACCAGAGCAGCACGGCAGCTGAAAGATCAGTGGTGTGAAGACTCTCATGCTGTGAAACAGCAATTTAGCCAAATACAGACAACACACACGCCATGCTACTCAGATGACTCAGACTTAATCCCTGCCAGGAATGTCTCAAGATGTTACCACATGTCATGTGTAAATGAGGACATTGTTGATATCACTGTGTCACGGCTGCTGTATTTCTCTGTGTTTGCTTGGCTCCTGTGGTCTTACAAACAATATTTTAATAAATTTAAATTTTCATCAAAGAGCCTTCTATTTACATATATTCTTTTTCCTGTTGTCATATGGTAAAAACAATGTTTTAAAAAAGGGCTACAAAACCGATGCTACAACATACAACCGGCTACAATGTTATATCATGACTTTCACTCCTGGTTCATTCACTTCCACAGCATTTCTAGTGATTGCCCTGCTTGAATAAAACCCTAAATAATGTATTGCCTGACAAAACAACCACCTAAATATTATTAGTATGGCTATATTATCTGGCAATGATATTTTGAGATGTAAAAATGTTTTGTGAAACCTGGAACTGTATAATACACCACCACAAAGACAAAGCTGAAAATGCGCAGAGCCCAGGGGTGCTGCTGCTACATATTCTCTGCACCCGACTGAGCAGGATGAAGATGATAGTGGAATCCCTGTACCTTCTCTCGTTTTTATTAAATACATTTTTGTGGGTTTGGCTGGAAAAACATGCTTCTTGTTGAACAGAACGAGTAATCTTTAGGAGACAAAAGGCACACCTATGTTTAGTTTGACTCCCAACAGTTTCCGTTTCAGCTGTTTGCCTGTCTTACATCTTTTTTTTGGTTTATATTTAACAGTGAATTGCATGTGAGTTTAATAAAAAGGCAAAGCTTAAGCAGCACAACTTCTAGCTAGCCAGGTGTATTGTCCCATTTTAGAGGCACTTTGCATTACATCTCAGACCTCTTTTGCCACAGTTGGGAAATAGTGTCTTTACTAACAATCACTGTGGCAGTTCTAGCACTTCTTAGCGGCTGCTTTACCCGTCTGCTCAGTTTTAACATGATTGAATTGTTTTGTGAAAATTGCGTTGAATCCTTCAGATTTTAACCACAGTTGTGATCTCTGATTTATTTGAGCTTCATGCTGTTAGTTGAAAATATATATGCCCTGCTGGTGTCTGACTACAGATGTAACTCACAAATCTCTGCATTCTCTTTTTCAATCTCACTCTGAAGTGATGATTTATATCTCGTTGCTGTTGTTTGTAGCTGTTTTTCTGCTTCCTGTGTTTTGTGCAAATATTTTGAACCTATGAGAACATCAATTTTATACTTTTCCCAACTGTTTATATTTAGCTATATTTAACCAATAAAGAATGAAGCATTTCAAAACAAAAAGTTTAAATTACCATGACATGGCTTTGTTTAATCTTTCCTTTTCATCTGTATGAACTTTGTTTTGAACGGATTATTTAAAAACCTTATCTACACGTAGGGCTGGATGTTTTCCCTTTTGTCTCTGAACACTGATGCATGGTTATGCATGTGTAGCTTTGATGAGGTTCCCCTTCAGCCAAGGACTCCCCTTTGTCATTAAGACTGATAACATCTATCCGGCTCATCGATACTTTCATTTAAAGACTACTTTTGTTTCAACCCACAGACAGCACAATCAATAAATAGCTTTGCCTATTTCAGCCTCATTTCATCTTGATTCAGCCCCAGTTAGAATAAAAACAACATTTTACAGGGCATCACATCAGCTTTTATATATGCTAAAATCTATTCAATAAGTAGGACTTTTAATGTTTTAAATTTACTGTGGACAAACACAGTTTGAAAAACCGCTTTGACTTAACCCTGGTAATAAGATGCTAATTTTCTGCTCACAGTATGAGCAGCTAACCTTGTCTATCTGAACTTTAGGGTTGTACTGATACATCCAGGTTACACATACCATCAGTACACAGTGTTCAGTTCACAAGACAGTGACAAGATATAATTTTTGTTTTCCCAAAAAGAGTAAAGGTTTCCCAATGGTAAACGGTATTGAAAAAAAATCTTTCATCAGTTCAGGCTTTGCAATTTTTAGTGGTATTCTGAAAGCCACACCTCATTGCAAAAGCTTCTTATACCACAGCATCTACATGTGGAATCCTCTCATGCTTCTCTTTCCTTTCACCTCCAAATACTTTTGTTTTATCAACCACACAGAGGGAATGTCAGAGGTGTCCTACTTAGTGGCAAAGCAGCCCTGAACTCCAGCCGTATTTCATCATAGTTCCCACCTCTGCCTTTTCCACCTTTACTATTTAGGTGTTATCTGCGTTAGCAAATGTAACTCTAATTTTAATTGTGTCCTTATGCCAAGAAAGCATTGAAAAGATACATTTTTTGTGTGAACAAAGTCTTCAGATATTTCTAACAATGCTTTAGAGAATTACTCACTACTACTACTTCAGTGTAGAATCACAGGTTATTAGAATTTTAGATTTTAAAGTAGAGGTGATTAAATACAGTTCAGATGTCTGAAACACTGTAAAAACTGCCCTTTAACACTGATATAAAGCAATAAAGCGAAAACCAACTTCAGCATTATTTCCGACTAATAGTTGGGCCAATTGCTGTATATTCAGAATGCTTATGAATCATTTTTATCTTGTTTGTCACTCTATCACAGTTTCTGTTTTCTACAAAGTACCTAAAAGGTTGCCACAAAAATGATTCACACTAAATAAAGTTTTTTTATCGCTTTTGTAATTGAGTGTTGTCAGCCAGACTTATAGAAGCTTTCATAGTCACACAACAGAGTAACTCAAACACAGCTACTTAAAAATAAGGGTTTCCAACACAGATACAAAAAGATGTCAAGCTTAAAGCTCTCCCCTATACTCAGAGACCACAATTATAATGGTCTATGCTTACCTTCAAGTGTGAAAACAGCACATTTAGAAAAACTAGACCGTGCTTTGCTAGACAGATGTAATTTTAAGGAGAAATATGTAATTTTTATATTGCAAAATTATGCCATCCCCAATGAACTTTACAGCTCTGCTTTCCTCCCCAAACCTTATCAAAACAATTTAAACAGCCACTTTGGCTATAAATACTTCAGCCACTGGTTTATATGATATTTGTTGCAGTTCATGTTCTAAAGGAAATAAACACATTTTCTGGACAGGCCCGGCTGATGTAGGGGTGTTGTGTGGTGTAGAGTGGGCACCCCATATACAGAGGCTGGCTATAGTCCTTGACGCAGCTGTCCTCGGGGTTTGATTCCTGACCTTAAACCCTTGCTGCGTGTCTTCCCCCTTCTCTTTGCACATTTCTTGTCTGGTAACTGTCAATAAAGACCACTAGTGTAAAAACTAAACCTAAAAAAAAAAAGCTTGGCCTAATGTGTTGGGAAACTGAACTGTCAGAGCATATACAGTACAGAGTAATCCTATCTGATGGCTATTCCAAAGACATGGCCTATTTCTACTTAAGTTTTGTTAAAGAAAGACTCTTTGACATGCTGCTGGAAAACTCTGATAAGGAAAATGCTGTATATGATATTCAATAAAGGCAGTAAAGTAAAGCCTCTAAAGGAGCTACTACCATACATATTTTACTTTTCTTTCCCATAGAAAGTACTCCTGGATCAGTGCTTCTGTGTTCTTTTTTGTCGCTCACAATAAGCCTGGTTTTGCTGGAGGTTTCTTCCTGTTAAAAGGGAGTTTTCGTCTCCACTGTCACTACATGCATCCTTAGTATGAGGGATTGCTGAAAAGTCAATGCAAGCGACTGTCCACTGTCACTACATGCTCATCCAGGAGGAGTGAATGCTGCAAGTCATTGACTCAGTGCAATCTGATGGGTTTCCATTGATAGAAAAATGTTTCAACCAATTTTAATAATAAACTGAATCCGACTGCACTGTTTGATAAGTAGGATCAATTCGAATGTTTTCACCTGACTTGAAATCTGTATGATTCGATTGAACTGACTTTGTAAAATGTCTTAAGAAGACATGTTTTGTGATTTGGTGCTATATAAATAAACTAAACTGAATTTAATTGAATAGTAAATTCTTAAGTGTCTGTTACATTACACCTACCTGATCAGGTTAAAAGAGAAAGTGTTGATTTCTTTTCAACTGTTATTACTTTTGCAAAAGAATCAGTTCAACAAGCAGAGCTAAAGTTTGTGCGCATCACACTGTTGCATATCTACAGTATTTCACCCAGATGATTATTTTTTTTTGGAATTGTTCGCCTGTCATGGTCTTCAGCCTACGCATACATGTGCTGACAAGACCAACACTCAACACACTGAAATGAAAGAGCAACTGAAATTGAAATGTCAGCTTGAAATGAGCATGCTATGAATTAAAATGTAGAAAGAGGCAAAAAACAAGCTTTTATACGGAAAAATATTGTTGCAACTTTTTTGCATGCATTGTTTATCAAGTATGTCCAACACTTTGATTAGAAAAGGGACAAACAATAGTTTCCACAGAAAGCTTTCCTGCTGTTGACTGTCACGTTGAGGCTGTAGCAATGGTTTCATTTTAATCTCCTAAAGCATCTAGAGATTTTTAATATCTTAGTATTACTCACATTTCCTTTGCAAATGCAGCCTTATAGCAGTAATCCAAAAAGTCTAGGGAATGTGGTAATAAAAAAAAACCATTACAATGGCCAGTTCACATTCACCCTCTATTTATTTCAGACATTATCTCCTCAGTAAACCTCTTTTTGTGTGGATTTGTATGATTTACTTGAAATCTGTATATGGAAAGAAATGGGATTAGAAAATGTAAAGAAACTGATTGAGTGAGCTAATCAGTGCAAAGCAACTTGCACAAAGGGATCCTTTCCCCACAGGGTAATCTTACAATTAGATTTTGTGAAGTTTGTATGCGGCGGGTTTTCTGAGGGGACCAATTATACCATGGTGGGGCTCTAGCTTGACCTGCTGGCTCCCTTAATAGCCTCCACCCTGTAGTGGTCATGGTCGACAGTAAGTCGATAACACAAGCTTTTCTAGTTTCAACAGATGAATGGCAGCAATCAGATCTTATATCACCAGGAAAACAACAATGATCACAACTTTGTTGAGAAAAGTACTGATGGGGTCCTTTAGGGTTGGAATGTTTTGGACAATGGGCACAAATGTTCATATATGCTCCTAGTGTCCATATGTCCAAATGTTAACTTTGCATATCAACCCTTAATTCAGCCCTGAACCTGATTTCGACCTTTGAAAAACACAAAATAATAATAATAATAAAATTTTTCATTTAATGTCATTGCTTCAAGCTCCTAGATAATGTTGTAATACACACTGACATTAAACTCACTTTACAGTAGGGCTGCAGCTAAACCTTATTTAATTAATTATAATTAAATATAATAAGGGCTGCACGGTGGCGCAGTTGGTAGCACTGTTGCCTTGCAGCAAGAAGGCCCTGGGTTCGATTCCCAGCCAGGGGTCTTTCTGCATGGAGTTTGCATGTTCTCCCCTTGCATGCGTGGGTTCTCACCGGGTACTCCGGCTTCCTCCCACAGTCCAAAGACATGCCTGTTAGGTTAATTGGTCACTCTAAATTGCCCTTAGGTGTATGAATGAGTGTGTGCGTGGTTGTTTGTGTGTTGCTCTGCGATGGACTGGCGACCTGTCCAGGGTGTACCCCGCCTCTCGCCCATAGACTGCTGGAGATAGGCACCAGCTCCCCCGCGACCCACTATGGAATAAGCGGTAGAAAATGACTGACTGACTAAATATAATGATCAATTATTCTGATGAATATTCAAATTTTAAAAACGGCACATTATGCAGATTTTTTATTTAACTTGTTAAGCTTATTTTAGGAGTAATAAAAATACATTAAAGAATATGCAACTAAATCAAAAAAGTTTTTTCTACATTTTACTGCTTAAAATGCAATAACATAGCTCAGTGCACACTTGAACATTTGTAGCAATGGATACATCTGCTACTAAAAAAAAAGTGCTAACAGCAACATGTGAAAAGCTTTTTGGTGGACTAAACTTCAAAACAGTACTAGCTGCCTCTGTAGTGACAATGGTCACAAACAAAGAAATGCATAGAGTATCTCTTGCGTACTGCTTTCTGGATTTTTAAAGAATTATTTTGAGAATCAAAAAACATAATGTTGCCCAAACAAAATAGAACCCATTTAGTGTAAGCGCCAAGTGAGTGGCACTCATCTTGTTTTTTAATGGAAAAACAGAAGAAATAGAAAAATAATTGCACATTACCTATCAAAAGGTGAAAGGCAAATTTAAATTCAGGCATAATAAACACTGCCTTTCAGCTATCAAACCTCACACTCATATTCCTCACACGCACTAGTGGTCTTGTTCTGTCGATGTGTGTTGTCAGCGGGAGTGTTCCATCAGTAAAACGCGTCTTTCTGGTGTGCTTTTGAAGCGCGTATTAATAATGAACATGGAACTTAGCTGTAAAATGACATGTGGGGGATATTGGGGATGAGGAAACTGCTGCTGCAGCGGATGTTTCCTGTTCAGGTGTTGCAGCATTGAGGACGTGCTGTTATGGAATGCTAGTTAAGTTTTGAAGAAAAACGCACTGCGCTGTTTTCTTTTTTGTTAAATTTAAAGCGATCCCACACTTTCCCTTCATACGAATAGTGAGTCATTTGTTTCTACGCCACCTTGTGGAAATTAAGGTGTTAGGGGGCGTAAGATCAACTCAGGTAAGGGGAGCAACAAACAGCCACAGGAGCGGAAAAGTGAATGAATTAGTTGCTGTACTGGAAAGGTTTGTTGTGCTGGATTAAGTTATTACCTCAGTGATTCTTGCATTTAGTTGGTGTTGCTATGCTACTAAGCTAATGAGTAGCTGAATCTGTGGTTCTTCCCTTCTGTTAGTGATGCTAGGCTACTGAGCGATTCTTTCATTCACAGCTCATTGCAGGGAGGGAAACGGTGAGTTGAGTTTCTTTTCCCATAGGGCTTATAAAGCAGTTAAGTTGAAATATCAATATTAATACATTTGCAATAGCAGTCACAGTTTTACATGTCATGTAAGGTCTTTTCTTTGTAGGTGGCTAGCTAGCAATAGCAGAGAACAATCATGAAATTAGTTAAAGGGGACATATCATGCAAAATCCCCTTTTTTAGCTCTTAAAGCGATTTTCTGTTTATTGGGAGTCTCTGAAAATCTAGAAAATTTGAATTTTGTCACTCCAGATCCTGCAATGGTACATTTAGATGCTTTTTAGGTGATATTTGGTCAGTCTGTTCAGATTTTTTCATTTTCTTTTACGTTTTGTTCTCTATTACATCACAGTATCTTCTGTGGAACTTCTAAAGATGGTCATGGACCTCCGGCTAGCGAATCCGACATTTTTTCTCGCAGTATTCTTGTAGTAAAAGTTAAAGGATGGCAAAGCAGAAAGCGGAAAAATCTAAATGTTCTGTTGTCAGGTGTATTAACCCACACCAGTCATTATACCGTCCCCCAGGATCAGAACCTCTTCAGAGTGCCTGGTTAAATTTATTTTTCATGGAAACGTGCCAACATCAGTGGGGAAAGTCCTCTTCGTTTGCCCTTCAGGGAGGAGTGTTTCAGCAACATTGGCCAGTATAAAGGAGGATTACCCGAAAGACTCCGTCTGTCTGAGGCATCAATTCCTTCTGTCTAAGCGACGGACAGAGCAAAGAGGTAAGCTGCAGATAACGGTAAAATGACAGCAAGCTTGATTGTTGAGGTGTTGATATAACTTACTGGCTGTTGTTTTGATACCACAGCTTCGTGCCTCCTGATAATGTTAGCGCTGTGCGCTTGTGTTTAGCTACTTAAGGACATCACCTTATTGTGTGTTTTGAATAACAATATTAAACAAACAGTTTTGCAATCTGTTTGGTTGCCCTTTTTGCTTTGGGAAACAACTGATCCAAATGCATTCAGTGATGTTCTTGATGCTAGCGTTCAATTTGTGGTAGCATTAACATTTTAAAAGGTATCTTACGTGTAGTTTGTGTAAAAATATTGTCAGTAACATTAGTAATGGGATTACAGCTTTTGTTACTACTATGAATTCCTTAACTTTTCTCTGCTATTGTTTAAGAATTTACATTTTTTTATGTAGCCTACTAGGGCAGGGGTGTCCTCGCGAGGTCCTGACATTTCCCTGCTTTAACACACCTGATTTAGATGATTGCAGCTCAGCAAAAGCCTGTTACTCAACCATCGCTGTTGTTTGTTGGATTTGATAGCTTGCAGCTACAATATTAGTTTTAGTGCTGTTGTTCTCAGGCATTAGTAAACGTAGCAAAACGAGACGGTCAAAAAGGTAGCTTAATGGTGTGTTCACACCGAACGCGGATTCTCTTATCCCTATGTAGAGGCGCTTCAGGAGCGGAGAGCCGCGACACGGTGCGGAAGGCACGCCGAGCGAAGCGAGAGCGATGGATGATTTGAAAAATCAGAACTTTTTCCTAAATTCACGTTGCGTCAACCAATAAGGGACTGTATGTGGCTGTGACGTAGGGTGAAGGTCCGCAGCGGAGAAGAAGCTGTTGTCAGTGAAGATGGAGGACAAGATCATAGTGGCGGTGTGCGACAAGCCAGAGTTGTATGAGTCAACTAATTATTTTTACCGAGACAAGTACAGAAAGGACCTGGCCTGAAGAAGAGTCAGTGAGGAGACTGGAGTAGCAGGTAAAACTTTGAAATAGCGCCATTGCACTGTTGTCTTCTTATATTTAGGAAATGTGGACATTAAAAATCGGCTGTTTTTTTGTTGAGCTGAGATTTATTTACTCACCGAAGAAAGATGGACAGGCGTTCAGCAGCGGGGATACAGCGCCGGTAGTTGGTGTCCCGGAGGCCGATTCGTCTCCCAATGTGGGACAGCAGATCTTCGAACTGGGTCCTGGATAGACGGAAGTACCGCTGAAATTGACCATTATCCAGACACAGCTCCTGGAGTAAGTGGTGGTACTCTCCGAACTGTTCCCGTCCCTGAAGAATTTCGTGAACCCAGGGACGTCGACGTCGGCGGCGTTTTTCGGCTCTCCACAGGTGAAACACCGTAATTAGGTCCGTGAAATCCATGTCTGCCATGTTCAGTTGAAACCAGCAAGCAGCGGATGGAAGTTCTTCCTATTTGATGACGTGCCGAAGCGTTGCCATTTGTTGACATTTGGCAACGCGGAGTTCACGCGGAATGTCAAGCGAGCAAAAGCACACAATGACGCGAAATGTTCGCAGAATCCGCGGTGTGAACGCACCATAAAAAATTAGTAAAATGAACGCCTGAGGAGCTACAATAATAACAGATTCAGACCAAAGCATTGCAGTTCCCCTTTATACATCTGAATGATTGAAATTGGAAAAGGCATGATATGTCCTCTTTAATATAGATAATAAATCATGATTCCCGAGTAAAGAGACTCGCAAGTTTTGAAAGTTTCATTCAGGGCTCATGCGTCGCTATTGTCGCAAAGATCTGGGCTTCAGAAAGACATTCATGAAGAGTCCTAGTGCACTGTAGTGGGCAGATAGACATGCCAGAATTTACGTCACGAAGGTAGGAACAGACAGCGGAGCTGGGACCTGAAGGTACAAAATTATCATTAGCATTTAATTCCCCAACACTTGCAATTTGTTTATGACAATGACAGCCAAGGCAAAAAAGTTTTGCAAACACAGGAAGTAGTGAACCTTGGCTAGCTGACAACATTAAACTTGGCATCCAATTTGTAACTCAACATTTATTGTTGTAAGACAGAGGAAGCAGGGATTCAAACCAGCAACCCACTGGTTACAGGACGAACTGCTATCAACCTGAACCACAGACGCCACTTATAGATTATTTTTCATAACATATAACAATGTGGTGTAATAGGCAGAAGGATGACATGCATCGGATAAGAGAGGGGTGTTTGTTGAAGTCATTAGAGTCTTGACTTAGACTTTTAAAAAATACTTGTGAAGACGGAACATAGTGGTGTTTCTGTTTCACTTAATGTCCTTTTGCATTTGTTGGGTGGTCTGTTTAATTTATCAGGAACCTTCTTTGCATTTAAAACAATCATAATAACTGGGATTATAGATGTGAATACCCATAGATATGCCCATAGATATGAATACCCATCTCTTCAAACAAGCCTTGACTTTGGATTTCTAGTTTTAAAATTTATGAATGAGCTCAACCGATAAGTAGTGCAAACTTAGGTTATGACACTGCGCTTTAATAAGTGACTGCTGAGGAATATTTGCTGTTCCGCCTTCTTTCCAATTTCAGTCTTTCTGTGGCACCATCTTAACCCACCTACTCATGAGGCTGAATTTTCTTCTCTATGACTCATAGAGAAGGGCTGATGCATTAGAATGACAGAGATTTAGAAGAGTCCTTCTTATTTGCTTTTACTTCTCCATAACAAAGTGGAAGGTAGGTATTAAAGAAATATGTTTAATCAAAGAAGGCAGTAGATGTGAATTACAGGACTGGCCACAATTATTGGCACCCCTGATAAAGATTTTTTAAAAAGCATTATGAATAATATCCTCGTTTATTTCAGAAGTATAGCTAAAAAAGCTAACCTTAAATATGACTATATTCATTCAGCGGCGCAATTACTTGTAACCCATCTGTCAATACTTGTTACAAACCCCTTTTGCTGATAAGCAAGTACTTAGTCTCCTCCTAAAACTTTGGAGCCTACAGGCAGAGGGATCTTTGATCATTGGTGTCTGCACAAATCTCTCCAGATTTCAAATACCTTTTCTTTAGGATTTATGTCCGGGGACTGAAATAGCCACAGAAAAAAGGTATTTTTTAGGTCTGCTGAACCATTTCAATCTGGCCATATGTTTTAGATCATAATCATGTTGATAGACTTAATGCCAACCGAGTTACAGTTTCTGGCAGAGCCAGTCAGGTTTTATCTAAAATCTCCTGGTATTTGAATGATTTCATAATGCCTTGCACTCTAATAATGTTCCCAGGTACTTTCAGTAGGAAAGAGTAGTGCCCATTTTCCAGCACACCCTTTTCTGCTTGCCAGTCCATCACAGAGCAAAAGAGAAACACATTAAGGCCAATCTAGATTAGCCAGTTAACCTAACAGTCATGAATTTGGACTGTGGGAGGAAGCCAGATTTTATTATGTTTAATGAAAGTTGTGCTTTGCCTCTCCTGGGTTCATAATATTTTCACCAATATCTTTTCAACAGGACAAACTGAGGCCCATTCTGCATGCCCATTGCTCCTTCAGGTGTGTCCCTTCAAATACTGTTTGGCTTGACAACTGGCAAATGAAGCTCATACCGTTTCTTCTCACCAGCAGACAGTTATAAAGCAGACATAGCATCAGTCTGTTTTTACAAGGCCATCTTGTTGGTGTGAACTAGGTGCAGGTCTTAAAGGTGGAGAAACAGCTTTTTGTAATGATGTTTGTGTAATAATTCTTTTTTATGAGATTTTTCTGAGATTCTTGACTCTGTATGTGTATTATTTTTCAATGTGATTTGTTGATTTGCTCTCGAGTACTCCTGGGAGTCAAATGATGACAAAAGGACCCTTTGTGGTCTAATTGTGGTTTTTAGTGTCACAAATTTGTCTAAGTGTGCATCCCCACACCGCATGCAGTCATCTTAATTTTATCTCACACGGACTCATCTGTTCAAGAGTTATTTTTTGTGTAAAAAAATGCTTTTTTGATCCTTATGCACTCAATGTTTTGTATCTGTAACAAGGGAATGCTGCAGCATTAGCTCAATGCAAATTCATGTACCTGTGCAATGTTAATTTTCTGAGCCATCAAGTTTTATCAGCAGTATGTGTGGGAAAGTGCAGTTGTTAAGAATACATTTCAGAAGTATTTCTTTCACCATAATTGCTAAACCTCTAACTCATCATTTCTTTTTTTTCTTTACTGAAACTATTCCTCTTTTTACTCATACACCGCTAAATATTCTGGATATTACTTTTTTTACCGTTTCTACTCCAAGAACAGTTTCATAAATGAGGCTGTCAGGATGAAATAGTTGTTTTAAGGAATTCTTATCACCATGGCAAGTCACTAAATTAGTTATTTATAAACACAAAAATACAGAGTTGACCTACAGCACAGCCTTGGGTTGTGTCCAGTGTCCAAAATTAAATACTTGACTCACCTCTCCAGGGGAAGTGACAAAGTAATAAACTTTATTTTATTGCATACACATACATATGGATAACAAAATATGTTTGAAATGAACATAAAGTGTGTGCTGTGAACAACTTTATGATTTCTGTTGACCTTTTCAAGAAGTCAGGAAGTTTTTCAGTTGTAATTTGTATCATGATGCAGACAATATGCTGTGTATTGCCATCACTATTTCCCCTGGGTTTACTGCCCTGAGGGAACGTAGACGAGCACTGACACTAACCAGATCTTTTATTTAAAACACGAAGCAACAGTTTATATATTACCGCAGCTAAACTAATAAAAATGACTTTCAAGTCTATAACATTTTTATAACATATTTACTTACATACATACATCCCTACATCAAACCCTTAAACATACTACTCAACGTAAATACATTAAAAGGGAATGCAGGTGAGTGTGTTGACAGTCACTGTCTTTAAAATCAGTCACCTGTTTCATACAAACAAATTCCTGTCAGCTAAAAATATTTATAAAATCAAGGGCAAAATTTTATGTCAGTCTGAAGCAGTGACAAAAAATCAAGTCAGTGCCCGCTATAAAACTATTTAGAAGGGTTTTTTTTTTTTTTTTTTCTGAATTCAATTCAAGTAGTCTAAATACGATTTTTATTTTTAATAAAAATGTAATGCTGGTAAGAAAATAAGTTAAAGATATCTCAAAATCTCTGTTCTGGAAAAAAACAATGATCAAAATATCTGAAATGTTTATTTTTTCTTTGTATAATTAAAAAAATAATTATTTATAGACGTTTAGTTTAAAGAGCTATATTAGCTATTAAATGGTAAAACAGCTTTCCATATTTGAGTCACTGCTCAACAAAGTAAACTCACTTCAGAACTTTCTCTGGCACCTTAGTAAAGTGACTTTAACTTGTAGGAATCTATGGAATGGAATTGAAGAATTGTGTGCTAATGTCTGTAAAACATTACACAGTGTAGTTGAATAAGAGTAAGACAGTGTAGGTTTTGCAATTTTTTAGAAATTACAAAGTCGTGAGAAATGAGAGTACAGTGCCTGTCAGAAGGTTTCATACAGTTGTCATCTGCATGAATATCATGCTAATATTGGGCCCTGATGCATACAATTTAAATCATTTTTTGAAGGCAAAAATTGGATGCAAACGTTTTTTTTTTATTGTTTATTTCCTTTGATCTGCACATAATCAAAACTGTAAAATGACTTAATTATAAACTTTCTTCATTATTCCACCCATTTTAAGCAGTACACCAGCACCTCTGGTATCCCCTCAGCATGAAGCTACCAGCACCCTGCTTGCCACTTCGTATAGTGTTCTTTGGGTGAAAGCCTCATCTTGTATCTTCTAAACATACTTATTGTCATTTTGGCCAAGTAGCTCCGTTATCACCTCTAAACATAAAGCTTTTTTCAAGGAAGCACAATTGAACATGTATGGACTTTTCTAAAAAGCCAGGTCTGAGTCAAGAAACCAGAACTAGTTTTGGGATCTTGTGATATTTTCTAAGCCATGTAGAAAGGGACATCAGTGCATCCTTTACTACCTCCTTGAGAATATGACATATTTGACTATCTTGTATTGCTACTGAATCTAGCCGTCATTAAAAGCTATTGTCAGGTATATTTTATAGAGTCTTACTATTTGGGATTTATGTAGAGAAATGTGAAAGCTGCAGGGAGAGCCTATCTGCAACTATTATTACTGTGACAACATTGTATTTAACTGTTCATGGCCTATTCTTCACTTTTTTTTATTGATGCAAATTACAATCTTCAGGATGAAGTAATATTTTCACAGAGTTGGTTGCTTCTTTCAGCAGCCGGCATGAAAGAACACAATGTGAGCCCACAGGGCGATGTATCTGAAGTGTCTTGAATTCCATCTTTGTAAAAGTTGTACTTTCACTACATCAAACCCATACTGATGCCGTGTGTAAGTGCTGTTTCTTTTGTCTCTCCTTCAAACTTCTTGTATTTCAATTGAGATCAGTGAAGGGTATTTAGGAAAAGCATTTTTCCACTTTTATAGGTCAGATACAAAGAAATCCCAGACACTGATATATTTTTGTCACCAAATATACTGGTTCTTTCTCCAATGTAAAGATAAAAGACCTCAATCAATTTTCAAAGCCATCTTTAAAAGTTAAACTAACATGACATAATCTTATTTGTTCTCATGATTATGTCTTCTTTATATAAATCTTGTCTTTTTATTCCTAAGTTGCACTTGAAACATAACAGGTGCTTGTTCATTTTAAAGTTTGTTGCTTCTTTTCAGAAAAACAAAAAGATGTTCTAACGGCAAAGCTATATTTGAAGCTACTTTTGTAACATATTTGCATAAAAAAAAATGTATCTAGTCTTAGATTATGTTAATGGAAATGTGTTGAAAAGAAGCTTTAAAAATAGCTTTATTTCTTGATGGCTAGTAAAGAAACACTAATTGGATGGGTGCACTTTATTAGCCTTGTTTTCTAGTTTTATTTCTGCTCACACTCTAAAACTGTCCCAATGTTACTGCAGTTAAATTACTGAGCTTTAAGCAGGTTGATTGATGTGCAGTGTGTCACATTAGAAAGTAAATTTTAGTTTAATACTGCTTTGCAGTACTAGAAGCCTTTGTTTTTCATTTTTCAACAGTAGGTAGACAGGAAGAAGAGCAAAGGTCGCCAGGTCTGGGACTTGAACCCGGGACAGCCGCGTTGAGGACTATAGCCTCTGCACATGGTCGCGCGCTCAACCCTTACACCACAAGCACCCCAGAAACTTGGGTGTATAGTTTTCTAACATGAAATTGGGAAATTGCTTTCCAAGTCTTAAAAAGTGTTGTAATGTTATATTTAAGTTTAATGTGTTAACTGAAAATCTTGAGTTTACACGGGATTCACCGAGTCACAATGGATGCAGTCATGTTGAATAAATTACAATACTATTGAAAACTCAATTTATTTCAGCAACTCAATTCAGCAGGTGAAACCCATATTACTCACAAACTGATGTCTTCAAGCCTTTATTTCTGTTAATTATGATGATTTCTCACACACCATTTAAGATTAGAATATTACATCAAACCAGTAAAAATATTTTGATACAGAATGTGGGGTTAATGGTGGGATAAAGTATGGTTAGTACCTACTTAAAGGTACATTTTTTTCCAAAGGTACTTAAAAAGCCTCAACAAGCCTCAAAAGCCTTAAAAAGCCTTAACAAGCCTCACTGGAACACATATTCAGTGACTGTATATAAGTTTTTTTCATTCCTTGTTGTAAACTCAGTTAAATAAGAACAAAATGCATTCTTGTATTATTTATTTCCATGTTGTTGAGAACAAGATGATAGTCTTTACTAAACTGGGACCCCAGACTAATGAAAAAGCAATCTAAATTTCTTAGCAACCTATCAGATTTAACCTGCAGTGTAGCTAGTGGTAATAAGCAAAACTGGCCAATCAATCTCTAATTAAACCACCTAGATCATTTCTTCTCAAACTGTGTTTTGTGTACCACTGGTGATATTTATGCTTTTCCAGGTCTTACTCCAAAGGCGTTTCATTCTCATTCATTCACAAGTAAACCAGATGCTAGAGCTAAAAAACTGTAGTATCCAGATATAGTATATATCTGAGCAACTGGCATGGCATGGCTCAAGGATGACTGCAAATTACCCGCCCAGTCAGCCACCTCCCTCAGAAAACCTCCGGTTGCAAAGAACGCCGTGTAGTGAGAACTTGAGCTGGGACCAGCGACGGACGGTTCCTCTAGGTTCCCTCGGTAACACTCAGCAATCTAAACCGGCTAATAAGCCACCCATCATCATGTACCAGCAGCTCAGTACAATCTCTAAAAACACGCTCCTTTCAAATTCTTCCATTGTCAATGTCCTCCAGTGAACCCAAGCTGCCATCGTTCCATAGTTATGCACAACTTTTCGCAGCTGTTTATGGACATTTGCGGTCGTGTACACCTTAATTTGAGAGGAATTGGGCACAGATGTATGTGTCTCTTGGACCGCTCAGTCCCTGCCCTTAAATAAATATGAATCCTTTAAAACAATTCATGACGTGTCATTAACATGCAAACAAACAAAAAAAACCATTACCTAGAAACCCAGCCATTGCGCACAGCCCCTGATTAAAGTTTGTTCCCAACACAACTGTTATAATTAGAATAATTATGATTATTATTGGGCTGCACGGTGGCGCAGTTGGTGGCACTGTTGCTTTGCAGCAAGGAGGTCCTGGGTTCGATCATGGAGTTTGCATGTTCTACCCGTGCATGCGTGGGTTCTCTCCCGGTACTCCGGCTTCCTCCTACAGTCCAAAAACATTGTTAGGTTAATTGGTCTGTCTAAATGGCCCTTAGGTGTGAATTAGTGTGTATTTGTGCATTGTTGTTTGTCCTGTGTCTCTCTTTGTTGCCCTGCTATGGACTGACGACCTGTCCAGGGTGTAGCCCACCTCTCGCCCGCAGACTGCTGGAGATAGGCACCAGCCCGCCCGTAACCCTGTACAGAAGAAGTGGGTCACGAAGATGGATGGATAATTATTATTATAGTATAAAGGAATCCAGAATAGCAGGACAACGTGCAACTACATTTGAGAGACACATTTACGCGTCACAAATATGTTGTACATATATAGGATGAAGATGCTTTTTATTCACAAAAGAAAATTCATTAACTGATGGGGCTCTTATAGCAATATGAGTGCAGTCCGTAGATCTGATTACATTAAGAAACTGGCTCCTTGCTGCAAATTGTAATTTGATGGTTATCTTTTTAGCCACAGTTTAGGGGAATATTATACATCTGAGCAACCTGGAGATGAGGTGAGGCCGCCCCATATGGCTGGCATGGCATGGCTTGGGGATGACTGTAAAATACCCTACCTGTTAGTCAGCTTCTTCTGAATAGCTCCAGTTGCAAAGATAGCATCAAAGTGAGAACTTGAAATGGCATCACATCACACCTGACTTGTTTGGAATTAATCTGCTAATCCAACACCTTTTTATAATTTTTTGAAGTGAGAATGCAAGTGCCCCCTAGATAATTTACATGCATTTTATCCTTCTCAGGCCACAAACCGATGTGCATTTACATCTACAGGTGACAAAAACGGGGAAAATAAATAGTTTCTTTTTTTTTTTTTTTTGCGTTATTGTATGAGGCTAAATGTGGATCAGTTTCATTGTTTGGGCTTAAACCATAAAAGCTCAAACTCATAAAAAAACATAGGATTTGGTGCTGCTTGAGTTGAATAAACCTAAATAGAGTCGTGTTTCAGTGTTTATAGGATAGTTTAATACTTTGTAGTTTGCACTTTATTATTGTTTTATTGCTTTTGTCCTGACTTGTGCGTAGATCATTGTGCCACAATGTTTTTTGTGCTTACTAAGCGTTTCTACATGATGCCTCTAGAAACTAAACTACATTTAATAATATAGTGAGGCCTTTGAGAAAATCTACTCTGTCTTATTGATTTATTTTGAAAATACGGATGTTGTTCACTTTCCTGTTGGTGCAGTATGATCTGTGTGGACTGACTCCGACATGGCTCCAACAAAAATAGAATCGGGTCAAATTTGGTTGGATGGCTGTGTGCATACCACCAACCTGCACCAACCTGTGGAGGCAGTATGAACGCTCTCATTGGCTCTGTAGGGTGCGTAATTACTGGGGAATTCGTACCGTAGTGCAGCGGAGCAGAGACGGACACTGGGTAAATTTGGGGTTAGAAAACCTAAAGTGCAAGACAGTAGAACAGCTGTGAGTGCTATTGGTTACTTACGCCAGTGAAGTACAAAACACTGAGGAAATTAGTTTATTGTTAAGTCACATTTCTTTTCAGTTGTTGTGGGGCAGCAGTGTCCAACACAGGCATTTAAGCCAGTTTTGGTGAACAGTTGTTTTCCATTTGCCTCAGAGATTTAGAGCCATGTTTGAAAAAAAAAGAACTGAGAATAGAAAACATCGCAAATTCTTAAACCTTTACTAATTTTCCATTCAACTAGATGAGAAAACAAAACCCATCTGGGTAGCTTGCTTACCTTACATAGGAATATAGGTTTGTTATATTGTATAATAATGTATGTCATAATGGTTATACTTCAAGAGAGCTTGGTAATTTGTGAGGTGGTACTTACTATAAAAAGTCTGAGAACCACTGACCTAGATATTTCCTAATTTCATTTTCCAATCAGAGGGCAGGATTTACATTTTCATTATTGGGCTGAACAGCATCACAATGTAGATCAGATAAAAGGCAGCCATTTGCACCTTTTTTCTGTTCCTGGCAACACATACTAATATTTGTGTTGGGTTTTTGGTAGAGTTTTTAGAGCCTGAACTTTTCTTTGCAATGCCTGCATTTAAACCATATTTAAATTCATCAAAAATGTTTTCACAAAATTTTACAAAATTGTCTATCTAGATTCTTACTACTGTAATTATGTTAAAGTTTGTCTATTCACAGTCTTCATTTTTGGAGCACGATCTTATTAGGGTTCTGTTTCCACAAAAGATGCACTGTTCAGAATTTTGTGGGCAGGTTGGAACTTGGAAGCATCCAAGATGGTGCCAGGGATGGCTGCCACAGTACTTTGCTCCCTTGTACTTGTCATGTTTTTGTGTGTTGTAAAAACACTATATGTACATATTTGCAAAAAAACGACTTTTCTTTTTATATGTTTCTAATTAAAATTTCTTCATTTTTTGGTCTTCCTGCTGCAAGTGATTATTAATTATTAATATTACATGCCAAAGGAAATACCATTTCTTTTTTCTTTTTTTATATCTATTCATAAATCTCTGTGCTTTCTCTGACTTCAGTTTTAAACTTCTCACTGATACCTAAATAGCTAAGTTTAAGCTGTCTTTGCTCAGTAACAACATCCACACTGAAGAGTGTCAGTGAGAGATGGTGACGCTTAGGTATGATTTTGAGTTTTTGAAGGAGGAAAACTGAAAGTCATTTAATTTCGGGCACAGCTTATATCTTGTGTACACTTAATAGCATTTCAAGAAAAAAACTACTGTTAGGTCTGCAAAAGAGTGTGATCCTCGACCCAGCAGTATGTACATTTGTAGTGGTGCATTGTTGTGTGCGAGTTGACAGCTAAAGACGGAAAACACATCGAGCCTGCAGCTCTGGGGTGAGTCATATGACAATGATCAAGCTGCCACAGGCAGCAACACGACCTAAGGCACTTTGAGTCAGTAGCCTATAGACGTCAAACGGACATTTTTTTTTTTTACTAAAATAGATAATCTTACTAATAAAATGTCTTTCACTGATTTTTCAACAGCGTAGAAGCATTAGCTTGAAGTCCCTTACCACTCTTTTTTTTTTATCTAAAGAGCCTATTTTCCAGTGTTTTGCTTTACAATGCAATACCATTTGTGCCTTTATAGTTACTTTAATAAGATTACGGATCATATAGCTTGAATATTTCTGTAACTCAGCAACATTTGCAGTTGCACTTAGCATATGTGGCAACAAAACCTGAAAAACATGCGGTTTCTTTTCTATTTCTCATTCCTATTATTTTCTATTTCTCATCCCTAAAGTGATTTCAGGAAAATGGCTATATTTTTTTTTTGCCTCTTTTTGTCTCTTAGAGAAATAAAATAATGCTTTTTCAGCTTTTTCAATGTTATGCAGTCCAAATTTTCAAAGTGGAAACTAATGCAGCAGATGATGGAATGTAGAGTTGAAAGCTTTTTCTGCTTTTCAATGTAGTTTGTTAGGTATTAACATTTATAGGATGAGGTAAAATATATATATGGCTGCTGTTGATCTGAATACTTCTGGAATCATTCTGTCTTATGAATTTGTCATATTTAATTTTGTAAACTCTAAAAATTTATGATTCAGCAAGTTCCTACTTAAACAGTTACTTGGTTATAGCTTGACAAGCAACAAAACGATAAGAAACACTTAGGGATGCAAGGTTCTCCAGAGCGTCTTGCTAAGAAAAAAAAACTGCATCATACTAACCTGACTGTCAGTCTGCTTGACAGGCACAATGTCAAAGTGAAAATGGTCTTTGAACTGAGAACAGACACAGGCACGTGAAGTAACTGACTGGATATGAGAGAGAAGATGAAAAAGAGAAACAATAAGTGTTTATTAACCCAAACATACAAACATGTGTAGCCATGTCATGGAGTGATTTGTGAGTTAATTGATGAGTAAATTTAATAAATTAATGTACATGACCTAATTCAGTCTTTTTATAGCCTTTATTATAGACATGTTTAAAACTGCGTACACACAGCCTTATTCACGCTGTTTCGAACATTTACTTAATTATGCATTACCTCCACCGTTTAAGCAGCACACAAGAGTATTAATGACCTTAAACCATTTCTTTAATTATAAACAGAAACCTATTTTGCTCTGCTGCTTTCTCAGTATATCTTTATCCCAAAGCTACAAACTTAATAAATATTTTTAATAAAATGGTTTACTTCATCCTTCATTTTAGTTTTATTTTCACTGAGGAATTTATTTAACCTTACTGGTGGAAAAACACAAAAGAACGTCAACAAAAAATTGGATAAAGCACAGGTGTTGAACAACCTCTGTGTTTTTGACTTTTTTTTAGAAGAGTTCTGGTAAATCTAATCTAAATATAAATTAAATTTTAGAGTCTCTAAAAGGTATAACCTAAGAACTTGGGTCTCCCTGCTTGATTTTCTTTTTTTCTCCCTATCCTCCACAAGCAGCAGAGCATTAACCTTTAGACGGTGCTTCTAAAATAAGGGCTGGGGCGCTGGGACTCAGGTACCCTTACAGTACATCCCCAATTTCGAAAATCTCTGCTTTTTCCCCTCATGAGTCTTCCTCATGCAGACAGAACCAACGGCTCAGAAAAAAGCTTTAAAAAGGTGCCTGACTTTAATCAAACGGGCTCTTTTCAGTATAACTCTTCATAGCAAGACAAGTGAAAAACCTGAATTCTGATTTTTTAACTTAATTATTTTTTTTACTTTAAGTTTTTAGATGAAAATATGCTGTTTCGACCTAAACTGTAAAAATAAACTTTTTGATCTCTTTTATACACAATTTCTCATTAAACTTTAAATATGTGGGAGACCCTATGTGCACTTGAGAATTTTTGGGAAAATCAATCCTTATATTCTTTTGAAGACATATCTTTAACCTCATTAACACATGCCACGTTTGGTTTGCTTTAAACTGACCAGAGTTCGTTTCCCCCGTTGGTCTGTACCTTTTGTGCAGGTGTGAATACACTCAAGTGAACCCTGGTCAGGACCAAACAACCGGACCGAGACCCACTTTTTGAGTGGTCTCGGTCAGCTTCCAAACGGACTCTGGTGCGGTTCGCCTATGGTCTGAATACAAACCGGCCCCAAACCGAACCAACTGCAGAAAACGTACGTCTCTTTGGACCTAACAAGCCTAACAAGCCTAACAAGGTGTACATTGTACTGAAATCATACCTGATAAGCTGTATGTTGCTTAGCAACGCTACTGGCGTGTTGTGTCCAATGGCGTGTTTCTGTCCAATGGGAACAATGATCGTCACCCGCATGGCTTTATTTACAAGTAAAAGTTCACTTGCAAAACGTACAATTTGTAAGCAAACCGCACCAAACAAAAAAAAGAAGTCCGCGTTTGGTCCAGACCAAACAAGCAGACTAAAGGACTTTGCTGGTGTGAATACACCCTTAATTAAGTGATCAAGATTTAGTTTTATTACAGTGAATGTATGTTTCAACTTTTCTAGCTTGAGACTTTTAAACCTTTGTGCCTTTCTGATTTTGAGTATTTGGAATCCATACCAGAGGATGCACCTATCTTCTCTTTTTAGTGTTTATCTGTCTTTGCAGTTACATTAAATAACTTGAAAGTAATGCTACAACTTAAACACAAAAGGTACTCTACTAGTTGGCATTGACAAGAGATAATCTTTAAATTGTTTTATCAACTGGCACACAACACACCATAAGCAGTATTGTTGGTCAACCAGTTTCAGTCTTCATGGCATTAGCTGATGGCAATTACGACTACTTTCATTACAGCATTGGGTTTTGAGCACAAGATTAACAAACCACATAACAGCTTTAAGTTTATCAACGAAACAGTTATTTTTACATACCCATACAAATGCTTTTACAGTAAGGTGACCAGATTTCTGAAATCAAATCCGGGGACATTTCCAGCTCGGTGAGTAAAAGAATTATGTTATCAAGATATAGTGAAAATAGGTAGAGGAATAGGTAGAGTTACAGTTTCATTTATTTTAAAATATTTATTCATAATTAAACACTAAAAATCAAATGTAATAGCAGGAAAGTGTCTATCCACACTGTTGTTAGCATTTCCTAAAAGTAATAAAATAAAGTAATAGCGGTAGTAATTTCTGTCTTTCCTCTTTTTTCTGTCCAACACTCTTTCTTTCCCTCCTCTTAGCTTTACTCTTCTTTCTATCAGTCTATTCTCCTCCTCTCTTTAACTCTTTCCATTTCCTCTGCTCTTTCACTCTTTTTGTCTGTCTTTCTATTTTCCTCTTGACACCTCTTCTATCAGTCTTTTACTACTCGAAAACAGAAGCATAATATAATCATAATTCCCTTCAAAAATATTAGAATGTATAACATACTGAAAAATTACAATTTACCAAATAAAAAAATATTCTTGTTTTAGATGAGAATCTAGGGTAAACCTAATATAACCTTATAAATATTAACTTTTCTTTAATTATTTGACTAGTTTTCTCAGCTGATGAAATGAAAAATTGCTATATTTAGAAAAAAACACCAACTATTTTTACTCGGAACTACAAGCTTTTACAGCAAAAGTAATGCACATTTAACAAGGTGACTATCTCTCCCTCCTCATCATTGTCAGTTCATGCACTTGACTGTTTTTTTTTTGTGAGGAACTTTCATATGTCCAAATATGAACTAACTATATCTGATAATATAAACTAAAGGTCACCAATCAATTCTAAAACTTCTTACTTCGGGCAAACTCATGTTGATACTGTAGCGCTTCACTTTCCTAGATCAGGCATCGCTTAAAAAGTTATTTCTCCCTCTCTCCCTCACTCAGCTGCACCTAATCCCTGTGCCTTGCCTTTTCTTGTTCTGTTCATTCATAGAAGCTTGGTTTATTTGCATTTGTGTCCTCACCTTTAGTAAAACAAAAGACATCAAAGCCTTATTTTTTTAGCTGGGCATAGCAAATGTTGACAACACCAGTAACGTTTCCTACTGCGAACCAAACCTTCATTACGGCAAGGATCAGCCCAGTCTTGGCCAGCACGATCAGCTGTTCTTCTACTCTGTCTGTAACATTAACAGCAGCACGACAAGCTACCTTAACAGTTGTTGTTGCGTGCAACATGCTCACTCGTGCTTTCTACCCGCGGTTACAGAAATTACAGTCTACACGCAACCTTTTTTGTCATTCACAACACGCTAGAATCGGGGACAGCTTTAGCCGGGGACAGTCCCCGTTTTAGACTTCAATTTTTAAACATTTGTTTAAAAATTAGAATCATAAAATGACGTGTCTGCCAAAAAGCACTGATGTTGACAGATTTCTTTTGTTAACTTTATCGAATTTTATGACTAATAATGCAAGCCTTAGTTAGAAACTGCGTCTGGCCTATTTCTTTGTATCTCTGCATACAAATCAAATCTAACCTTACAAAATGTCTAGCCTTTGGGACAAAAAGTGATGTCACTACAGTTAAGTGTTCTCAGTAGTTTTATTTTATCAGTATCTTACTGGTCACAGGAGGCCATAAGCAATTTAGTCAAAAGTTGCGTGGTTCAAATTTAGGATGAATGTCCCATCGCTGGGTAATTGCCTCTGAAACCCTAATGTACCACAAAAGAATTAAAAGCTGCTGTAAAATCTAATTTGGAAGAGAACTGAAAGGAAGTAGGATCATAACTATGTTACAGTTAAATGACAGCTAGTATGATGCGAGAAAAAGAGACTTAGAAAATTAGGATTTTGACTCACTGGCCCTGTTGATTCTTCACTTTAATGTTGACCTATTTGTGAACATGCATTTAGAAAGGTGATGGGCAGTGAGTGTGAAAGCTTAATCTAACCTTTGGGGGAAAGGCTAAGAATAAACACTTCAATAAACCATTTTTGATAGCCGGTAACTGTTGCTGCTTGGACATTCAGGCAGTGCACCAGTGTGAAAAGGTCAGTTGTCACAAACATATGGGTAATTGGGCCTAAAATACCACCTTGCATGTTTTTTTTCCCCCACAAGGTATTCTAGATTCTGTCAACCTTTACAGACATGCTCTTATGGCTTGTACCTTATAGGAAGAAAATTATCTTGTGTCAATCCAAATGCAGTAACAATGACCTAATTTGTGCCTTATTTTTAAAGTTTGAAAGATATTTTCTCTATTAACCAGTTTTCAACCTGACGTTCTATAGATTTATCACTAATTTTATTCTTTGAATGCTCTATTGGTGCTTGTTGAATTAATTTAATATGACTGGGGAATACACCGATATATTTTATTTGTAGACCAATGTTGCATTCTGATTACAACACTTCTGTAGTTATATCTAAAACACATTTATAAGATGTTTTTTCCTATAGATTACAATTTGCCTTTGTCATAAGCTTATGAATTTGAAGACCTATTATGGTCATGGGGTTTTAGTTAACAATGAATTATAATACAAATAACCTGTTTATGTTATTAAACCAATTGTTTACCTTCTTATTTAGACCTCTATTTTCATTTAGCTTAAAATCTGGTCTCAATGATGCCGTATTGTTAAATTACGTAGGATAATGTCAACAGCCACAACAAAACAGATCATTGGCCAATTAAATATTAGCTGTTAAACAACTTCAAATAATGCCATTAAATCAGAACGTAAGAGGAAAACCTGAATGAGGGGAAATAACAAGAAGAAATATGGCTGTAAAGATATGCCACTAGCCGTTCCCAGCTCTTATATAACATGAGACACCTTCTATGATTATATGTGCTTACATAAACAAAGTCTGTCATCGAACCAGCAAGAAACAGCAGCACCTTTGGTTATATTCAGCAGTGGTCATGCAGCCCCCTGTAAAGCCCACCCCTAAGCCCCACTTCACAGTGACTCCAGCTTGGCTCCTTGTTTACCTCAGTTGCCAGGTTAAAGGCAACAAAGTGAGAAGTTCACCTCATCCGCTCATAAGACACAATAGCCCCTTTAAGATCATTATCTGTTTTGTGATCTACATGTGTTCTTTATGCTTCGTAATTAACTATAAGGTCCCGATACAGAATGGGTGTCCCATCACCAATATTATGCCCCTGATCCACCTTGGGAGGAAATCACAAGTAAATGAAGTGAAAGGGATAATACAGAATTGTGATACAGTTGTGATGTGGTGATATGATACAAAGCGAAGACAGCTGCGGAAGCAGCAGGACTCCATGGCCTGTAGAGAGAGCAGACGCATTGCATAATTTTCCGAAGTACATCTGATCTGAGAAATACGCTGCCCAGCAGATTCTGGTAGCGATAATAAAGTGTTGAGGATGGTTCACAACAACGTTTCTTGTGTTTAAAGAAACAAATGGAATTGAAAAGCCCTTTGGGGGATTTCCCCTCGGGAAAACCAACAGACATTTTATGCATTGTTCAGGTGGATGCTGCGAGTTGTAAACCACACCTCTTAGGTTCAGTAATCAAAGAGCATGATGTGTAAGGACACGGGGTTCATGATCTGAGAAGGCCGACTTGTATGATGTAAAACAACGAAGTGATCCTTAATAAAGGGTTTGCGGTTGCGTATTTTTTTTGCGAAACTATTATCTGAAAGGGGCCATTGATGCAGCAAGAAGGCATCTGAGGCCCAATTGGAATGTGAAAGACAATGATATGAAAACAGTGAAGAGAACATTTCTGTAGTTTCTTTTAAACTCATAAATCAGTCTGAAGGTCATACAAAGACAGGCTACTACTACATGTAATGTGGCCTGCCTGCTTTGATGCTGGATCCAGTCCTGAGTTATTAAAGTCAATCATGCAATCAGGATTCTGTCTTGAGATATCCTGTTGTAGAGCAAAACTGCCCTTGCACATGTACGCAACCAGCTTCTCCATATGGTATGCCTGAAATGCCGCAACAGCGCACATTAAAAAAATAAATAAATAAACGTATGAAAAAGCAAACATTAAAAAAATATTAATGACCAGCTCAGATAATTTCTATCAGACAATAAATAAATAATTGTGGTAGGTCCTAACTAGGACCCTTAGAAATCAATTATATTTTTTCCCAATATCCTTTTTTCATCTTTTATTTTTCTAAATACCATGTTTTACAAAATAAACTGATTTTTCACCTGAAAAGTTTCCCATAATGGTTCAATTGAAAAATAAAACACATTAAATGGAAAATAAATAAAATACGTGTTGAGTGCTTTTGTAAAGCTATGAAAAAATCTGCCTGCCAATTATTATAAATATTTTCCTAAATTAGACAAAATAAATCTAAAAAGGAAGAACAAACGTTTCTGTTGATGAAATCCTTAGTTAAAAATGATGAAAATATATGCAATAAACAAGCAAATAAATTAAATACTATTATAGCATAGTGTCAGAAGCTGATTTTTTTTCAGATTTGGCATCTTTGTGTATTACAAACTTAATTCCCAAATGCTGGCTGGCTGTGTATTACTTGGTTTAATCGTTGCCTCCAGATTCTCATTTACAACAAAGCTTTCGAAATCCATCACTTCTGATGTTATTCACTCTTGTGGAGGTGGGCAATTGCTGTTCACTCAGAAATGCCAACACCAAGGGGAGTTGTCAAGCTCTGATCTGCGTTAAGGGCATATATCGATCTGACCTGTGCTTGATAGTCCCAGTAGACTAACCACATACAGGCCTGCTTCCCACTGCTAGCTGATGGGTGTGGGAGACCACGAGGTGCCCTCTTTAGCTCATTTCTCTGGGTTTTCCAAGTCTTGTACTTTCTGTTTTACTGTTTCAAAGATGGGGGGGGAGCTTTTTCCTGGAGGCATCTCACTCCTTGCTCTTTGCTTTCCTCTGCTTCTTCTCTCCTCCTGCTTCCCTGCAGTTGTTCTTTTTTTAAATATTCTATGGGCAAAGTTCTCATCTGCCTCTCTAGGTAGGTTTGCACTTTGTCTTAATTTGAACAGTTCTGCTTTTCATCCCACCATTTTAAGAACAACAGCACAGAGCATGTCCCTGCTCTACGCCTACACTACAGTCCAACTAATTCTTGTTGTTTGAAGTCTTATTTTCTATTACAGACTGTATGTCTATGTATCAATAATCTGCATCCCATAAAAGAGGGTGGCCACTAAAATCACTGGACTCAACAATATTCTTGCTCCATCAACAGTTCTTTGGCCTCTAAAATATGCAGAACCAGAATGATTCTAAGAACCTGAGCAACTGAATCTACAATATCAGGTATTTTAACACCACCCAGCAATTACGAAAAAATATTCAAATTGTATTTTAGCACAAATATATATATATATATATATACAGGGGTTGGACAATGAAACTGAAACACCTGGCATTTTAGTGTGGGAGGTTTCATGGCTAAATTGGACCAGCCTGGTAGCCAGTTTCATTGATTGCACATTGCACAAGTAAGAGCAGAGTGTGAAGATTCAATTAGCAGGGTAAGAGCACAGTTTTGCTCAAAATATTGAAATGCACACAACATTATGGGTGACATACCAGAGTTCAAAAGAGGACAAATTGTTGGTGCACGTCTTGCTGGCGCATCTGTGACCAAGACAGCAAGTCTTAGTGATGTATCAAGAGCCACGGTATCCAGGGTAATGTCAGCATACCACCAAGAAGGACGAACCACATCCAACAGGTTTAACTGTGGACGCAAGAGGAAGCTGTCTGAAAGGGATGTGACCACAGCTGCCCAAATCATGGCAGAATTAAATGTGCACCTCAACTCTCCTGTTTCCACCAGAACTGTCCGTCGAGAGCTCCACAGGGTCAATATACACGGCCGGGCTGCTATAGCCAAACCTTTGGTCACTCATGCCAATGCCAAACGTCAGTTTCAATGGTGCAAGGAGCGCAAATCTTGGGCTGTGGACAATGTGAAACATGTATTGTTCTCTGATGAGTCCACCTTTACTGTTTTCCCCACATCTGGGAGAGTTACGGTGTGGAGAAGCCCCAAAGAAGCATACCACCCAGACTGTTGCATGCACAGAGTGAAGCATGGGGGTGGATCAGTGATGGTTTGGGCTGCCATATCATGGCATTCCCTTGGCCCAATACTTGTGCTAGATGGGCGTGTCACTGCCAAGGACTACCGAACCATTCTTGAGGACCATGTGCATCCAATGGTTCAAACATTGTATCCTGAAGGCGGTGCCGTGTATCAGGATGACAATGCACCAATACACACAGCAAGACTGGTGAAAGATTGGTTTGATGAACATGAAAGTGAAGTTGAACATCTCCCATGGCCTGCGCAGTCACCAGATCTGCTTTTTTTAGATTATGGAGCTAAGATTATTTTGATTAAATATCTTAGCCAAAAATTCAGCTAGGGTGGACCTGTACTAATTTATGGGATTGAATTTATTTGTGATGTCACAGACACATTAGTAGAGCACCACTGTATGATGCAAATACATGTTGATTGGCTTGTAACAGATCTAATCCCTAAGGTGTGATTTTAATGCCAGTTTTTAACTCTCCTGCTTAAAGCAGTCCCCCTAGTACTGAATCAGTTAGTATGCATGTTTGTGTCAGATCTGAAGATCTTGGTTAATCTTGTGGTGACTGAAAAGACAATACATGTTGTAAGCATTTCTTAAAAACAAAACGAATTAAAGCACTAAAGCACCTAATTATTTGGCTGTTTTTGTTTTACAGGTAGCAATGATTTAAGCCCAGTATTGACATTTAAAATCACTGAAAATTATCATAGTTATGATAATTGGAAATGGTAATAAAGTAGGTTTTAGATAAACTGTGAAGCAGTTTCAACATTAAATGGATAGCTACATTAAAATATTACCTTTAAGAAGTGAAATATGTTTTCATTCTCAGAGGTGAATTTTAATACACTCTAATGACAGCTTATCATAATAGAGGAAATACAAAGTATTAAAATTGAACGGAAATTAGATGAGCATTGTTTTTCTCCATTTGTCCTGCTCAGGGAAATCTTTAGGAGTTAATTTAAGTGAATAATTGCGACAACAAAGTGCTTGAAAGTACTTGTTTGTGGTAATTATTTTACAATTATTCAGAAAACAGTCAGTCAGTCAGAAACCTCATTTTGTAAAATCCACAGATTTCTAAAATCCTCACATTTGATGAACTAAGACTATCTTTGCCTAAACAGCATAGCTTGCCTGTGGAAAAATAATGTACGTATTAAATGGTGGTTTCATATTTATTTTATTGCTTTTTGTTTATCTGATAATAGAACACAAACTACATAGAACATACTGTAAAAAACACCACCAGAACACCACAAATATTTATTTTGCTTTTAATTTCTTTCTGCCCATTTACCAATTGTGATTTCAGCGTGATCCGAACAATTGTTGCGGTTTGTTCTTTCATTCTGTCATTTTCCCTGTTTTCCTGCTATGGATACTGAAACATTCCATCCAAAGCATTTACTCTAACAGTATTGTTTGACCATTTTACTGACCAACAAAAGAATAACAAACCTTTTAAGGATATGTTTTGGCTAACTATGCAGGCATTGTATTCTAACTGATTCTTGTTCTCTTGGTAATGACATGTTTCTTCACAATCTTAGCCATTCACTTGTCTGTCAACCAGTTTAACTTTCAAAGGAAAAGAAAATTTATTTAAGAGGTAACTGAGAGATGCGATGTATAGTTTTTATCTTGTGTGCCCAAACCCCCAGACCCCCCCACCCCTTCCCCTTTTCTCATGTCACCCTGGGCAATTGCCCATTTGCCTATTTAGAAAAAACTGCCACTGCAAGAGATTCAGTTCAGCAACCAAGCTTTCAACTCAGGAACAACATAATATATACAGAGACATTTTTCTGTAAGGGTTATAAAAATACCTGGAGTGGAACTGAAATTTATTTTCAGCTGATAAATCAACAAGTCATGTTAAAACAGAGTAAAAATTAACTTCGGCCTAGCATTACAGCCAACACAAACAGCAGAAGCATGGGGGGAGGGGGGGTATTTCACTGCTCTTTAAAGTTTTGGAGGTTTGCAGATGCTCTACATTACATGAAGTTGACTTTATTGGACTGAGACTCTTTATCAGCAAATGTCATAAATAAGGCACGGATGTTCTTATAAGAACATCCCTAATTAAAAGAAATGTATTGTAGTCCCCATTACACTGGGAGGAGGTTGATTCCAGCTGTCGTTAGGATTATTAATAAGGGATGGTTAAAGGAATGTTCTCAAAACTTCACTGTTAAAAATAAAGCATATGCAATAGCAATATTGCAAGATATTTTTAAATAGTCAATGTGACTGTTAACGTTTTTACTTCAAATTTAATCAGTAACATCAGTACAGCAATTAAATGAATGTACAGACAACATATATTTCATCCAAAAATGTCCCTTTCAAGATTAGCAAAATGCTAAATAATGACATCCGATGATCAGGCTAAAGACAAACCTAAAATGTGAGCGGACAGAATGGATCCACAGCATCCTGTGTAACTATGTTTTATGCTCCTGTCAGCCTCGGGGTCTTAAAAAACATTGTTTGAAGGGCTACAACTTGACAAATTGAGAAACAAAAGAGGCAACACCAGTAGTAACTATGGGCAAAGTGCAGATGTTCTGTGTCAGCTATCAAAAAATGAAAAGTTTTAAAAGCTGTCTCCTAAACTTCCCTAACTTTTACGAGTAGAAATACAGTGGTGATTTGATGATTGTTTCTTCAGTACAACACTTTAGTGAAGAAGGAATAAAAAGCGTTTTGATTTTTAAAGTGGACAGGAGTGTTAACACAGTAATGGAGTTGGAGTCTCAGTCTAAGTTTAAGAGTGATGATAAACATCAAAGTGTTCAGGGGGTGTAAAAGAATGGAAGGCCAGCCCTGTTTGAGAGGAGCAAGTGCTCAGCTTTTTGAGGTTTTATACAAAGTTTCTTGGTAATTGGAGTGTCAGTACATAAAGAAAACAGATGAAACACACATTGAGTCTGTTTCACTCTCATCCCTCCGCAAAAATGGAAGGCAGAGCTTCAGAAGGTAATTACATTTTGGCTTTAAAAGCTGTTCAAGCTTAAAGCCCCGAGAAAACACAGCCCAAACGTATTCTTCATGTAGAAATGTTTTTCCTGCTTTTGTGTGTGCTCATACTGTGGGTCTGGCTCCATGTATATATTAATGTTAGCATATTGTTTGGTGACTCGTCTTTGACAGAAGCCGTTACGCCTCAGTAAACAAAGGCAATGTATCCAATTATATTTGATTTCATTTGGTTGAGTCATTGTCATGGCTGCAGACCTGGACAGGTGTTCTTAGTTATAAAAATGTATGCGTTAGCTTCCACTTTCTTTTTCGAGTCTGAGATTTCTGTGCTGAGGAGGAGGTGGGGGGAACTAGGGCTTCTTGTTTCCCTGGCCTGAGGGACAGCTCCAGCACTCTGTGTATTTTATTCATTACACATTAGAAAAACCATCAGTACCCTCTCCTCTAGGGAGGGTTTTATTCAGGGCTGCTATGGCCTTCACTGTTCATCTGGCATGCCGGCTTGAATAGTGAAACGCTAAGAGTAAATAATTGTTACTGAAGGAATTGCTCATCTAAGATTCACAGATGTGTAGGGATGAATATCAAATAGAAATTAGCATTCGGGGTTTGAGATAATGACACTGATGGTGACAGCATTGACAGTGACATTACTGATGACTGGCAGTGGTGGAAGTAATTGAGGGTGTTGATGACCCTGATACTAATGATGATGTCAGTATTAATGAGGCTGATGGGCCCAGTTGTCGAGGTCACAGGTGTTCATTCCAACACAATTCCAACCTGACCTTATGCATAATAATCAAAAACCCTTTTTAATTCTGAGCTAAAACTAAGACAGGAAAACTAGATCTTAATTGTGTCCTTCTATATTTGACCATTCATGTAAAGAGGCCCAGTAACCTTGAATGGCAGGAGCGCAGATTGAGCAGTGTCAGGGGTAATCAAGCAGTCTATTTTTCCCGCTCTCATCATTTACTGAAACTGGGCCGTCATGTCTCTTACTGGACCCATCAGACGCACAGACATTTTACAGCCCATAGAATTACTGAGAAATGACATTGCGGTCACTCATGCAACCAGTTGAGGTTGTTTGTTCCCAGGACAATTAGACTTTTTAATACATCTCTGATACCACATTTGTTGTATGTTACTTTATGTGATCATTGTTTCCTATTTTTTTAAATTTCATTTGAATATTTATTTATACACTCACCGGCCACTTTATTAGGCACACCTTACTAGTACCGGGTTGGACCCCCTTTTGCCTTCAGAACTGCCTTAATCCTTCGTGGCATAGATTCAACAAGGTACTGGAAACATTCCTCAGAGAGTTTGGTCCATATTGACATGATAGCATCACACAGATGCTGCAGATTTCTCAGATGCACATCCATGATGTGAATCTCCCGTTCCACCACATCCCAAAGGTGCTCTATTGGATCGAGATCTGGTGACTGTGGAGGCCATTTGAGTACAGTGAACTCATTGTCATGTTCAAGAAACCAGTCTGAGATGATTCGTGCTTTATGACATTACGCGTTATCCTGCTGGAAGTAACCAATCAGAAGATGGGTACACTGTGGTCATAAAGGGATGGACATGGTCAGCAACAATACTCAGGTAGGCTGTGGCGTTGACACAATGCTCAATTGGTATTATAGGGGCCCAAAGTGTGCCAAGACAATATCCCCCACACCATTACACCACCACCACCAGCCTGAACCGTTGATACAAGGCAGGATGGATCCCTGCTTTCATGTTGTTGAAGCCAAATTCTGACCCTACCATCCGAATGTCGCAGCAGAAATCGAGACTCATCAGACCAGGCAACATTTTTCCAGTTTTCTACTGTCTAATTTTGGTGAGCCTGTGTGAATTGTAGCCTCAGTTTCCTGTTCTTAGCTGACAGGAGTGGCACCCGGTGTGGTCTTCTGCTGCTGTAGCCCATCCGCCTCAAGGTTCGACATGATGTGCGTTCAGAGATGCTCTTCAGCATGCCTTGGTTTGAACGAGTGGTTATTTGAATTACTGTTGCCTTTCTATCAGCTCGAACCAGTCTGGCCATTCTCCTCTGACCTCTGACATCAACAAGCTATTTGCGCCCACAGAACTGCCGCTCAATGAAAATGTTCTCTTTTTCGGACCATTCTCTGTAAACCCTAGAGATGGTAGTGCGTTAAAATCCCAGTAGATTAGCAGTTTCTGAACTACTTAGACCGGCCCATCTGGCACCAACAACCATGCCATGTTCAAAGTCACTTAAATCACCTTTCTTCCTCATTCTGATGCTCGGTTTGAAATGCAAGAGATCGTCTTGACCATGTCTACATGCCTAAATGCATTGAGTTGCTGCCATTTGATTGGCTGATTAGAAATGTGTGTTAACGGGCAATACCTAATAAAGTGGCCGGTGAGTGTATCTGTTGATGTACTTATGTGTGCTGCTACTTGATATATAAATTTCACCCTCAGGGATGAATAAAGTATTTGTCCGTCCTTCCGTTGTTACCTTAATGATAATCTTTGTGAAAGACTCACTGGGCATAGTTTAGATATTGACAAGAGGTTAACACAAGTATGCTTTGGCAGCAGGGAATGTAAAAAGTCAATGTCAGTGTTCTCAACATTTTTGTGGAAGCAAATTTAATGTTTTAAAGTACATTGCCTGGCCAGAAAAAAAGTCGCCATCAAGAAAAAAAGGTCACACAGTCCCACAGTATTTCGTTGGACCACATTTAGCTTTAATATGCATTCGCTGTGGCATTGTTTTGATAAGCCTCTGCAATGTCACAAGATTTATTTCCACCCAGTGTTGCATTATTTTTTCACCAAGATCTTGCATTGACGATGGTAGAGTCTGACCGCTGCGCAAAGCCTTCTCCAGCACATCCAAAAGATTTTCAATGGAGTTAAGGTCTGGATTATGTGGTGGCAAATCCATGTGTGAGAATGATGTCTCATGCTCCCTGAACCACTCTTTCAGAATTCGAGTCTGATGAATCCTGGCATTGTCATCTTGGAATATACCCGTGCCATCAGGGAAGAAAAAATCTGTTGATGGAATAACCTGGTCATTCACTATACTCAGCTAGTCAGCTGACCTCATTCTTTGAACACATACTGTTGCTGAACCCAGACCTGACCAGCTACAGCAACCCCAGATCATAGCACTGCCCCCACAGGCTTGTACAGTAGGCAGTATGCATGATGGGTGCATCACTTCACCTGCCTCTCTTCTTACCTTGATTTGCCTATCACTCTGGAACAGGGTAAATCTGGACTCATCAGACCATATGACCTTCTTCCATTGCTCCAGAGTCCAATCTTTAAGCTCCCTAGCAAATTAAGGCCTTTTTTTCCGGTTAGCCTCACTGATTAGTGGTTTTCTTAAGGCTACACAGCTGTTCAGTCCCAATCCCTTGAGTTCCCTTTGCCTTGGACAGTTCTTAACCCAATTTTGGTAGTTACTGCAATCTCCTTAGATGTTTTCTCTGCTTGATGGATGCCAATGATTTGACCCTTCTGAAACAGACTGACATCTTTTCCACGACCACAGGATGTGTCTTTCAGCATGGTTGTTTAAGAAATGAGACGCAGCTCATTGCACCAGTTGGGGTTAAATAACTTGTTGCCAGCTGAAACACAATCATCCATGTAGTAATTATCCAATGGGAGGCTCGTACCTATTTGCTTAGTTAAATCCAGGTGGCGACTATTTTTTAGCCAGGCAGTGTAGTTGTCTTGTATTCCTCAGCCTACACACCAATCTTTGTGTTAAAACAATAAGATTTTGTGAATTTCTAGAAAAGGTTTTAAAGACCTTTAATTTTTCATCCAGTGGTAATAAAGGTTTTCCTGTTGGGATTTTATCTGATAGACCAAAACAAAGTAGGGAATAACTGTGAAGAAGGAAAATAAATCATGGTTTAAAAAAATACTTTACAGATACAAAGCTGCCACAAATGTGACATTTGTATTCAGCCCCCTGAGTCAGTGCTGTGTTTTTGCCCATTGCTCTTTGCAAAATAGACGTGTGAAAACATGAGAATGCTTTGATCCAAACAATTTTGTTGTGCCTCTGGCTGTATGTTTAAGGTAACTCACCTAATGGAAAGCAAACTTTGCATCAGTCTCAAGTCTTTTACAGCTTTTCACCAGCTTTTGTCCAGGATCGCCCTGTTTTTAGCTCCATCCATGTTCCCATCAACTCTGACCACCATTGATATCATCGATGAAAAAAAGCATCCCCACAGCATATGCCAATACCATGTTTCACAGTGGGGTGTGTTTAGGATAATGTGCAGTGATAGTTTTGGTTGCACATAGTGTTTTGCATGTAATCTGAAACATTCAATCTTAGTCTCATTTGACCAGAGCATGACACTCCCACCACCATGTTTTACTGTGGTGATTATATTTTTATTATAATGTTCAGTATTAGTTTTCCACCACACATTTTGCATGAAGGACAAAAATAAAATGTTTGTCTGCTTTATCCAGAGCACCTGCTTTCCCAGTTTTGCTGTGTAGATGGTTTGTTGCAAACTGCAAAGGTGACTTCGTATGGCTTTCATTCATTTCACTTTTACATAAAGTCCAGACTTGTGAATCAATCAACTGACTTGCTGACTTGCTGTCTCTGGTTCGTTCAACAAACCTCTGAGGCCTCCAAAAAACAGCTGTAGATATGTTAAGACTCAATAACCCAGAGGTGGACTTTATTTACCAATTAGGTGACTTCTCATGGCACTTGGTTGCACTTTGGGGCAACAGAAAGGGGGCTGAATACAGAGGCACATCACACTTTCATCCATCCATTTTCTATACCTGCTTCTTCCATACTGGGTGGCGGGGAAGCTGGTGCCTATCTCCATCAGTATACGGGCGAGTGGCGGTGTAAACCCTGGTTGCCAGTCCATCACAGGGCAGCACAGAGACACACAGGATAAACAACCATGCACGCACCAATTCATCCCTAAGGGCAATTTAGAGAGATCAATTATCCTAACATGTTTTTGGACTGCGGGAGGAAGCCAGAGTACATGGAGAGAACCCACGCATGCACGGAGTGAACATGCAAACTCCATGCAGACTCCGGCCCGGAGTCGAACCGAGGACCTTCTTGCTACAAAGCAACTGCTCCACCGTGCAGCCCCACATCACACTTTTCAGTTTTGTTTTGTGCAACATTTTTCGAACCTTTTGGTATTTTCCTTTTATTTCATAATGAGTGTGGTTTGTAATGTGTACAAGTCTAAGGGGTGTGAATACTTTTTCAAGGCGGCGTAATTGTATTGGAGAAAGCACACTTTTTACCTGTTTTATTGGTACCTAGGGCCACAGACTGCTAGTTAATTTGACACCTTCTTAAATTTATAAAATTTAACAAATTAACATAGTTGTTTTGATACCACCACTACAAGCTTAAAAAACTGTTCTGTGACCATAAGTTGCACTGTTATTAACTTTAAATGACACATTGGGGTCAAAATTACTTGTAACTGAGTGGCGCATATTTAATACCCTTCAGATTAGCAATGTAGTTTTGTAAAAGCATAATAAAAAGTCTGAAAAGAGCCATGTAATCATTTTTGACAGTAGCAGAGGAAAGAACCCTGGATTTAAATAGAAATGTCATTGGAAGTTTAGCTGTATTCTCTTTCTCATCACTTCTGCTCTTTCATTTACTGTCCTCAGCAAAGCTTAAAGCTCCTCTGCTACTTCACAACTGGCCCTTCCTTGTGAAAAAGAACTTGTTCAATAATTGAATAAAAAAGCTGAGTTCATGTTTTATAAATGCTATGACCACTTAGAAGAACTACACTTGAGTTCTTGCTGATAATAAAATGTGAGGTTGCTGGCTTACTCATCAGGTGAGATGATGTTGGTACAATTTATTATACATTTAAAACATGTTTTTATTTCTTCAGTACTTGTTCTTGTCAGTATGTTGTATCTGATGTCCTTGTGTTTTCTGTTGTATGTTTTTCCATCATGACAGTATTTCATGCGTTCCTGCATTATCTGACTTGTTATATTATTTCCACTGTATTTTCTTTGCTATATTTTTTTTCACAAAGCTACACTCATACAGTATTTCGAGCCAGCTCAGTCTGTGTATTGTGACGTTAGTGTAGTGCAAAGAGTCAGAATTTAATCAATGTTATTAAATAATCACATCCCCTTCTGCTCACCCCACTCTTGAGGTAGGTAGTGTGCAAAACCATACAGTAGAAGTGCTTAGTGGATGGCCATGGATCTGGGATCTTGTGTTCAGAGTTGGAGGTTTAGCCTATAGCACATCAACCAGCTTTTCGTTAATGTTCCACAGCCAGTCTCTACACTTGTCCCTCTCTGTCGGTCTGCCACTTCCTTCTGATGAGGAAATATTGAGTGAAGAACCACAAACCTCAGGGTTGTGTCTCCAAAGCCTGCTTATGTGCCTGAGCTGTGAATGAGAGAGCGAAGGAGGAGGAGGAAGACGAGGAGGAGGTGATGGTGTTGTGGTAAAGGTGGGAGACGGGGCAGAAAGTTCTCTTGCAGGTGGAATTGTTTTCTAACCGCTGAACTGGAAAACATTTTAGAGAAAATGTGTGGGAGGTTTTATAGAGAAATGCCAAACCTCTGTGCTGAATAGTAAAGTTACAACATGCAGCTAGGAAATGTCGTAGGAGACAAGCGCATCACCAGTAAATGTTATTGAAATTATTTCTTTATGCGTTTATCAAACTGAAAGTTCACAAACCCTAAGGCAACATTTATATAGTTTGTTCAAACAACTGTCAATAGCACTGACGAAACTTACAAAATAATGGTATACACTGAGAGAAAAAAATATATTTCTGTTTAATACCTCACAATGAAAGGAGACTTAAATATCTCAAAATAGTTCATCTCAAAAGAAAAGTGTAGCCTATTTACAGCACTTTTGGAAAACCCTGAAATTAACAATGGTGTTGGTTAAATGACATGCTTGATCCTGGTGTCATTAAACAGTGCTACATTTGGGAGCTTAGGGAACTTATGAAAACTGCAATTACTTTTAGGCAAAGTGTAGCTGCTTTATGCAGAAAAGAGTCACAACATTTCAATGCAAAGACAAGAGCCTGGTGATTACCTTGTGTGTCTTTTACCCACACTTATAGCTATTCTGAGAGGAAGTTATTATTAGGGAATTATCCGATATGGTTAATTACAGTATATGCCTCTCCCTTAACTTTAAACTTTAGTTTAACATTTTACCATTTGCTTTAAACTTGATATAAAACAAACGCCCATATCCTAAACTACAAAATCTAAACTAAACAACGAAACAAATTCTAAATATTTTTTCTACCCTGGTTTTGCTGTTGCCGTTGGCATAAGGTAACCAGATGAGTTTGGAGGTAAAACAGATATGAGCAGACTAATGAACCCTGACTTCAGTGCACCCTGTGGCATCTAAACAACAGCTCAGATGACTATTTTAGATGTGTGACAAATTTGGCAAGCTGAGGAGCTTAAAGTTTGTTTCGTTTTTGTTTCGTTCGTCGTCTTCCGCTTTTTCCAGGACCGTGTCACGGGGGCAGCAGACTCAGCAGAGACACCCAGACGTCCCTCTCCCCAGACACCTCCTCCAGCTCCTCTAGGGGGAACCCAAGGCGTTCCCAGGCCAGCCGAGAGACATAGTCCCTCCAACGTGTCCTGGGCTGTCCCCTGGGCGTCCTCCCAGTGGGACGTGCCTGGAACACCTCCCGAGGAAGGTGTCCAGGAGGCATCCGGTATAGATGCCTGAGCCACCTCAACTGACTCCTCTCGATGTGGAGGAGCAGCAGCTCTACTCCTAGCCCCTCCCAGTTGGCCGAGCTCCTCACCCTATCTCTAAGGGAGTGCCCGGCCACCCTACGGAGGAAGCTCATTTCAGCCGCTTGTATCCGGGATCTTGTTCTTACGGTCATGACCCAAAGTTCATGGCCATAGGTGAGGGTAGGAACATAGACCGACCGGTAAATCGAGAGCTTCGCTTTTCGGCTCAGCTCTCTCTTCACCACAATGGACTGGCACAGCGCCCCCATTACTGCGGCAGCCGCACCGATCCATCTGTAGATCTCCCGCTCCATTCTTCCCTCACTCGTGAACAAGACCCAGATATACTTGAACTCCTCCACTTGAGGCAGGAACTCTCCTCCAACCTGAAGAGGACAAGCCACCCTTTCCCGGTCGAGAACCATGGCCTCGGACTTGCCCGGTTGGGCAAGCTGAGGAGTGTGATCCCCTGTAGTTGGAACACACCCTCCGGTCACCCTTCTTATGAAGGGGGACCACCACCCCAGTCTGCCAGTCCAGAGGCACTGTCCCCGACTGCGACGCAATATTGAAGAGGCGTGTCAACCATGACAGCCCCACAACATCCAGAGACTTGAGGTACTCAGGGTCCCGCGTCCCGTGACGAGCAACCCAGCCACCAGGGGAGACCCTACCAGAGGCATTTAAGCCCCAGACAACATAGCCTCTAGGATCATTCAAGCACTCAAACCCCTCCACCACGATAAGGTGGCGGTTTAAGGAGGGGGAGCTTAAACTTACAAGAATTTTTTTTTAAGTTAACAGTGTGCAGTGCTTCAAAAGTTGCTGCAATTTCAAATATAGCCTCAAAATTCAGAACTACATAGAGTTTCTGGTAGAGGAAAACACAGGTAAGAACTAAATAGATTTAAACGGTTATCAAAGAGCAAGTTGTGAATAATTCACTATGGCATAATCAGGGGTGAAAGTGAGCCAGTACGGTCCGGTACTGCGTACCACTAAAAGATTCTGCGCCGGTACGCAGTACCGGGAAGAGGGAAGAACGGCTGTCTGCTATGAAGCCGTCATCCAGAACCAGTTACGGCTGCAAAAATTCACGAGGACACAAAGATCAGATCCGCTTCCAATTGGCAGTCTAAAACACGACTTAATCTGTTTATACATATTGCTTTTTTTCCCCTCATTCCAAATAGTTTCTGAACTGTTCTGCTATGCTGGAGCCTCAATGCTCTTGCTTTGCTTTTCTACCCTCGGAGTTCGAGGCTTTTGTGAACGGCCAGCCTTTAAAAGAGCACCGCTATGTTTAATGTCTGTCTGCTCGCTGCTAAATGCCCCAGTTAAAAGCAAAGACATAACTAGTTGTGTTTCATGTTATTTTGGTGAATTACATCAACACAGTACAACTCGAAAACACCGCTTATAGAACAACGTCTTGTTGTCACTAAGGTTACGTGACACTGACTGTATCTCTGCTCTCCTCTTTTCACATAATTTGTGTTACATAATTTAGTGTAAAAATCTATTCTCACTAAATGTCAGGTTAAAAAGTGTAACAAAAGGTCCACAAGGACTACATTTCAGCCAGAATCATCAAATGTGGGTCACAACTGATTTCATGGCATCAGTGAATAGCTCAGAGATTGGAATTTGCTAATTTTGTTTTGCTGTTTTTAGTGATTGGCAGGTCAAACGCTTAAAAATAAGATTTTTTTTCTGCTGTTTATTTTCCAAGGTTTACTGTAAGGAAACATTTGTAGCTACTCAAGACTATGAAATATTAATTATTACTCTTTGATAAATTACAGATTTGATCAAAAGACCTATTTAAGTCTTGAAATTTAAAGTTTAGCACTTGGACTTGACTCAGGACCCGCATGTCTTGATGTTGGGCACGACTTGGACCTAGATGTCTTATTTGGGACTTGACTCGAGATTTAAGTGGAAACACTCGAGGCTTACTTGTGACTTGCAAAACAATGCCTTGGTCCCACCTCTCCTGAGGAGCTTTATTTCCTGCCAAAGGTTTCTTATACTCACAACTACAATGCTTTTCATTTTCTACTTTTCTCATTCATGTTGGCTGTCTTTAGTTTTGCTTCTGTTATGTTAAAAACAGTATTTCCTAAATGTTCTGTTTGCTTGTTCAGATTGTTTTAAAGGAGACAAAATGCATTTAAAAGGTTGAATAGTGTTCAAGAAGTGTTTAACACAGGTTTAATGTTCTCAGGCCTTCTGTACTTATAGTTTGATTAAAGCCAGAAAAATTGTTTGACCTGCTAACAAGAAGTTTTGTAATTCTATGAGGTGTATGTATAAATAATTACTGCATTCAATTATAGAATCAGTGTGTAATAACATCTACTGTCAGTTCACTGACTTGTTACTCTTCAAGGTTTATGAGGTTAATATAAAGTGTGTCCACAGTACAGACTGCAAACAGCCTTAAACTGGACTGCCTTGGTTATAGCACTACAGCTGCCCTTGGAGAGAGTGACCTCCAGCAATGCGACTGGTGTATTGTGCTTTCCTACATTATTTGTATAAACAGCTATTGATCCTTTGGGGAGGACTGGCACTAGTCAGCAACTTTATCAACAGCTGAAAAGAAATGAAATTACATTTTTTGATGGATGCTCCTGTCACGCTAAAAGAAAAGCAAATGCCTACAGCATCAGGGGTTGCACTGCTCGCCAAAGAAGGACTGCAGGTGCACCATGCCAAGCTTTAAGATATCATGGGAGCCCTCTGATCCAGCACAGCTCTTATAATTTATTTATATGACTAGAGCACCTCTGACACTCTTGGAGGTTACTAATTTGTGTCTTTTTTGCTGTTGCACCTTTCACATTACTTTAATGTTGTCTTGTTAACTCCAGACTTGGTGATCGAAATGCAATTCCCCAGAGCAAAGCAGGCTTGAGCAGCAGCCCTTAGACTGAGAGCACTAATGAGATCCCACCGAGCTCTTTCATAATGAAACAACTTTGAGGCCAATTGTCCATCACTAATAATCATATGGTAATAACCGCCGCTAAAGCCTGCACTGAGGACCAGAGTTACAGTCGTTTACTCCTTTAAGTGTGCTCTCGTCTGCGTTGAGGACAAAGGAAGAGAACAGGACAGTGATAAAAGTTGAAATGGAAGAAGATGACAGTAATGAGGAAAGAGGGAGCTTTACAAGAAAGAAAATGTGTAGGTGGAATTTCCCAATGCAAAGCTTAGAGGAAAAATCTTGGAAGCAAACCGCAACAAAGAAAAGCAACATTTTCACATACTCGAGAAACAATAAGTGCAGAAAATGGGGAACATACAGAGTTTTTAAAAACTATTTCACAGGTTTGGATAAGTTTCCAATTTTTAGGGTTCCTCCGTAGAAATATTTGCCATAAATTCATAGAGGACGTTTGTATTTTTAGTTTATTTATACAACCCTGAGAAAATGGTTTTTCAATAAGTTGCCAGTTAAATCAGTTGGCGTATGTGTATTTAGGTACAAGTCACAGTGTTTGCTAATATCAGTGTAACACAATCACTAACAATCAATCATGGCAGGCTTTTATTATTTACAATAAGCTTAGCTTTGAAGGACTGCATTAGTGCCACATCTGGGACATGAAAGCTGGGACTGTAACGGAATCTAAGTTGATGGCATCCAAAATGAGACGTGTGGAGAGAGTGATCATGAAATCAAAGAGAGACTCAGAGCCGTTTCTGCAGCCCATCATGCAGGTTTGTTCAGTTGAAGTAACTGAGTTTTCAAAAAATAGCGTGCTGTAAGTGTTACATTTTTTTGCAAGAAAATATCGTCCTCAAAGACTAATGAAAGACAGAAAATCATTGTACCACTTCAGCCACTTTAAAGGAATTGCCATTATGTGGCCATGGAAGGAATATCTCTAAATTTCTAAAATGCTATAGTAATTTTTAGTGTGACTATGGTTGGTGTGACTATGGTCACACTAAAAACTGAGCAGTTTAAGCCACCTGCTTAGTGGCTTGTGCATCTACATATATGTTACCTTTGCTTAACTGTAATGATTACAGTTTTCTGCTGTTAGATGGTCTGGAAAAAAATTAGAACCTGAAATTAAGATGTCATTTAAAGATATGATTTATACATATATTCTCAAAACAAAAACAAAATGCAATGGAATAAAAACTTTGCTCATGGAAAGTACCACTCCTTTTCTGAAAACAGCTGGCCAGATGTGCCAGTCCACTTCAGCCACTTTAAAGGACTTGTCATAATGTGGCCATGGAAGGAATATCTCTAAATTTCTAAAATGGAGAAACATCAAGTACAAGGATCTCAAAGGAGCATTTCTGTTCCATCTCCATGGTTACAAGGGCAAGCCTTATGAATGGATTTGTACTGAAAGCACATCACTCTGTTGTCTTCAGTGTAACACTTTATTTTCCAATTTCTTTTTCAGCAAGGTTAAAATTACACAGGGAACAAATGGAAAACTTCTTAAAGCTATCTTTTTTTGTAACTTTATAACTTTTCTATTTGAAAGACTGGATACCTCACAAAGCAAAAATCTATTTCAGATTAATGTAATGGAAATGTTTGATTTTATGTCAGACTTCCACCTAATTGTAAAAGCTGAGTATGTTTCCTGTGTCAGTACTGTGTCATACAGTTTAAGAAGGCTCACTCGGACTGGGTGATAGGTCAACAGAATAAACAGATGAGACGCCAGGATACATACAAAATCCACAGTTCTACAAGGCCCGGTTCTGGTAACACAAACACTGCTACTTAAGGAAAAATAAACACAGAGATACTGGACTGCTGGACCATGACAGAATGCTGGTCCGCTGATCCTGATGCTAAACACAGCAAATAGAGGTGGCTGTGTGCCCAGTGAACACATACATTACATTAAAGCACACCATTCAATGGGAAAGTAACCAAGTAGTCTGTTTTTAAATACTAAATCAGTTGGTAACGTCAGCTAACTGCAAGTATAGTATCAACATGTAATTCTTCCACAGACTAGCCATCAATTAGAACTTACCAAGATAAATTAAATGATAAAGAAGACAAGAATGGTGTTAACTTTGGTCCTTAGGTTAGTATTGATGAACTCATTTTGTAATTGCCTTCTAAACAGCTACATTAATCAATTAATTCATAAGTTCTTTCTCCTCAGCGGTTAATTTCAAGCCTTTGTAAATCATATTGTTTTCTACAGGTCTTTTTCTAAACCACCAAGGTCAATAAGAAGATTGTTTTTCCTTTAAATGAATTACTCATACCGGGCTGCACGGTGGCGCAGTTGGTAGTACTGTTGCCTTGCAGCAAGAAGGTCCTGGGTTCGATTCCCGGCCGGGGGTCTTTCTGCATGGAGTTTGCATGTTCTCCCCGTGCATGCGTGGGTTCTCTCCGGGTACTCCGGCTTCCTCCCACAGTCCAAAGACATGCCTGTTAGGTTAATTGGTCTCTCTAAAATTGCCCTTAGGTGTATGAATGAGTGTGTGCATGGTTGTTTGTGTGTTGCCCTGTGATGGACTGGCGACCTGTCCAGGGTGTACCCCGCCTCTCGCCCATAGACTGCTGGAGATAGGCACCAGCTCCCCCGTGACCCACTATGGAATAAGCGGTAGAAAATGACTGACTGACTGAATTACTCATTGTTAGAGAAACTGGTGAAAACGTGGCAAAAAAAACAACAACAAAGTAGATGTCTATTCTGGGATATTGAATTCTCTTTTTTATTAGAAATAACTAAAAAACTAAACTGGGTCTGTTGAGACATGATGAAAACCAAGATCTAAAAACAAAAATAGCTGCTTAATAATATTTTATTAAACCATGTGCTCTTCACAGATCATACATCTATAATACGGGAAGCATTTTAGAGGATGGAAGTTTGATTTTTGAGAGATTAGACCTCTGCACCATGGCTTAAAATTCAAGGTATAAGGATTTCTTCTACCCCTCAACATATCTGAAAAGGAACTGCATAGCTTCACTTTAGAAGGACACGTCAACCACAATGCCTCTGGATGAACTTGCTAAATGTATTTTTTTCCTAGGATTTAAAAAAAAAACCTTGTGGTTTTTGCCCAGAGGCTGCAGTCATTTGGCAGAAGCCAGAAAGGGAAGCTAACATAAAGTTTATGTTATACAAGGATTTTTGGTTTAGTATGATAAAAAATGATGAAAATGTTGTTCCAGTTCATTATTGTTTGGTGATGTTGATCCAAGAAGCATGTTTATGAGGGGAATGACAAGAAATGTTCTCAGAGATTAATCTTAGGGTTTCGCTCATAATTTCAATGCAAAAAACTTAATCGTGGATACGGATCCCTAAAAAGCATTTAAATATTTTCCCAAAACTGGCTGCACAAAGTCATTCTGGATCCTAATCACCCAACTATTGATTACTGAAGCAGTCAGACTGTTCCACTAGTTATTAATGAAGCAGTAAACAGTCAATCTAGCACCTGTTAACATAGCTGCGTGACCTTGAAGAGTGTGTTTTTTTGCCTCATTGTCTCAGAGCAAAGACAGTCACCACATCATTAAAACCCAGAGCTGCTGCCAGGAGCTGAGAGCTTTTCGCCTCATTTACTGCTTTGTTGATTCTTTATATCCAGTAGAGGTACCTCTGCTGCTTTAGTTTTGGGGCAATGTTTAATATTAACTCCAGTAAATATGTGGTCAAATAAGCCAAGAGATCCTGATTCTGATAATTGGCTGCTGTTTACCTTATTGTATGAATTTAATTTATTGTACATGTTATTGCCTGTGTGAAGTTAGTTTCACCAAAAGCATCTTTAAGTATTTTTTGGAAACACCATCAAACCTCCTTGCTACTGCATGAAACTTATTCTTATTAATGGGGTGAAAGAAAAGCTCCAAAGTTGATGTCTGTTCTCCAACTAGTGATAGAAATCTAGCTTGGTTTTATTCCCACAACTTATTACTGTGGGCAAACTGAATGCTTTCAGTCTCTTGACCCAGTTAGCACGATTACTGTTCAAGGCTGTAAACGCAAATAAGACTGCGTAGATTACAGTATTAGTTTTGCTTTTTAAAGGGAATGTTTAGCCATAAATACACAGACGGACCAAACTGAGTGCAAGTATAGAAATCTCATTTTAACATTTCAAGCTTTGGATATGTGTTATGTGCACAACAATAATAAATAGCAAACAGCAGCAGACTGTCACCTCGTTACACAACATTTTGACACTTCAAACTAACTCAACTCTGCCAGTCATAGAGAAGTTCTTTAATAAACAGTAAAACATCTTATCCAGTGCTGAGGCCCCATTTCTCTCTTAGATCTTCCATATTTGACTTTTAAGGGTTTGTTAACAGCTGGTTCATTGACTTCCATGACTTTGAAGGTTAGAATTTCCTTATCTGTATTTTGTTAGACATGCCCTAATTTGCATAGATCCGTATCATGAGTGTGCATCTCATTGGGGGTGTTTATTTTGTCCCTTGCATATCTTAAAGCTTTCTGTGCACCTTTTGAAGGCCAGTACATCATTTCCATATTAAAGACATGGTGTACTAGGCGCCTTTTAAATTACACACGGGGACACACAAACTTGAGCAAATGACAGAATAACCAGTGGAACTCTAAAAGGAGGGAATACCTTTGTGAACTCATCACATTTTAATTAATGCATTTATTGTGTTAATTGGCTAAAATTTCCTGAGTTACAGCTGATTAATATAGCACACCAATCCCAAATTACAAGCGTTATATGCAGTAATATTTTCTCTGTCCATAGATCGCATTATCTACAGATCACTGAAATGATCAACAATCAACAACGGAGGGTGTCCTCTTTTGTTGTTTCCTCTCGTCAACATGTGATTAAGTTAAAAATAATTAACTAAATTATTAGTGTCTGGGGCTGCACAGTGGTGCAGTTGGTAGCACTGTTGCCTTGTTGCAAGAAGATCCTCGGTTCGACTCTCAGCCAGGGATCTTTCTGCATGGAGTTTGCATGTTCTCCCCGTTCATTCGTGGGTTCTCTCTCGGTACTCCGGCTTTCTCCAAATACATGACTGTTAATTAGTCTCTCTAAATAGCCCTTAGGTGTGAATGGGTGTGTGCATGGTTGTTTGTCGTGTGTGTTGACCTGCGATGGACTGGCGACCTGTGCAGGATGTACCCCGCCTCTTGCCCATAGACCGCTGGAGATAGGCACCAGCTCCCCCGCGACCCTGTACAGAGGAAGGGGGTATAGAAAATGGATGGATGGATGTGATTGTATCTGCATAACGGTGCAGTTATCACTGTGGCTATGCAGCAAGCAAGTCCTAGGTTAGAGCAAAGACACGTGTCCAAAGCTTGTTCATCTCACGGAGCACCAAAAAACTGAAATGGGTGTGGTGCAACTGCAAATTTACCAGGACATGGCTGCCCACGAAAACTGACAATCCCAGTCAAAGAGAGCTTCAATCACTGAATCACCCAAGACATCCACAATGACTCAAAGATTCACAGCTCAGGCAGGATAGTCTGTCGACAGAACAACTATTGGTTTTGTTCTCCTCAAATCTCAACTTTAGATATGACTGACAAGAAGAATGTTGTTGTTGAAAGAGTCAATAGAAGTCTTTTGCAGGTTGCAACCAACCGTGTAGGGGACACAGCAAGAACAAGGTGCTATGGTCAGAGGAAACCGAAATTAACCTTTTTGGTCTACATGCAAAACACTATGTGTGGCACAAACATCCTAACTACACCAGTCTCAATGTGAAACATGGTGGTGGCAACATCATGCTGTGGGGATCCTTTCTTCCGCAGGCTCAGGGAAGCTGGTCAGAGTTGATGAGAAGATACAGAGGTTAGACAATGAAACTGAAACACCTGTCGTTTTAGTGTGGGGGGTTTCATGGCTAAATTGGACCAGCCTGGTAGCCAGTCTTCATTGATTGCACATTGCACCAGTAAGAGCAAAGTGTGAAGGTTCAATTAGCAGGGTAAGAGCACAGTTTTGCTCAAAATAGAGAAATGCACACAACATTATGGGTGACATACCAGAGTTCAAAAGGGGACAAATTGTTGGTGCACGTCTTGCTGGCGCATCTGTGACCAAGACAGCAAGTCTTTGTGATGTATCAAGAGCCACGGTATCCAGGGTAATGTCAGCATACCACCATGAAGGACGAACCACATCCAACAGGATTAACTGTGGACGCAAGAGGAAGCTGTCTGAAAGGGATGTTCGGGTGCTAACCCGGATTGTATCCAAAAAACATAAAACCACGGCTGCCCAAATCACAGCAGAATTAAATGTGCATCTCAACTCTCCTGTTTCCACCAGAACTGTCCGTCGGGAGCTCCACAGGGTCAATATACACGGCCGGGCCGCTATAGCCAAACCTTTGGTCACTCATGCCGATGCCAAACGTCGGTTTCAGTGGTGCAAGGAGCGCAAATCTTGGGCTGTGGACAATGTGAAACATGTATTGTTCTCTGATGAGTCCACCTTTACTGTTTTCCCCACATCCGGGAGAGTTACGGTGTGGAGAAGCCCCAAAGAAGCGTACCACCCAGACTGTTGCATGCCCAGAGTGAAGCATTGGGGTGGATCAGTGATGGTTTGGGCTGCCATATCATGGCATTCCCTTGGCCCAATACTCGTGCTAAATGGGCACATCACTGCCAAGGACTACCGAACCATTCTTGAGGACCATGTGCATCCAATGGTTCAAACATTGTATCCTGAAAGGGGTGCCGTGTATCAGGATGACAATGCACCAATACACACAGCAAGACTGGTAAAAGATTGGTTTGATGAACATGAAAGTGAAGTTGAACGTCTCCCATGGCCTGCACAGTCACCAGATCTAAATATTATTGAGCCACTTTGGGGTGTTATGGAGGAGCGAGTCAGGAAACGTTTTCCTCCACCAGTATCACGTAGTGACCTGGCCACTATCCTGCATGAAGAATGGCTTAAAATCCCCCTGACCACTGTGCAGGACTTGTATATGTCATTCCCAAGACGAATTGACGCTGTATTGGCCGCAAAAGGAGGCCCTACACCATACTAATAAATTATTGTGGTCTAAAACCAGGTGTTTCAGTTTCATTGTCCAACCCCTGTAGATGTAGCTAAATAGAGGACAGTCCATGAAGAAAACCTCTTAGAGGTTGCTAAATACTTGAGACTGAGACTTAGGCTCACCATCCAGCAGGAGAAAAACGACATTCAACCAGATGCTCTCCATCTAATTTCTCCATCTAATCAAAGATTTCAATCTCAAGATGTGCAAATTTTCAATGCTAAATTATCACATAAAATCCAACAAAATTTAAATAAACGTGTACAAATGCAAAAAAAGTAGTAGGAAAACTTTTTGTAAGGCGTAAACAACGATTTTTACATCAGTTTTAACATATTATGTGACATGCTTTCATCACTAGCATTTGTTTTTGAAGAAACTGTCTTTAAAAAGATATTGCTGCTATTTCAGCAATCTTACAGGTAAACACATTGCTACTACAGTAGAGTATTGCTTTATTTCTGCATCCATATTGCTGAATTTAGAAGCACTAAAGTCCACTTTTGGACCACACAATTTTATACATACGAACACCATCTGAGCATAAAAAGGTACCTACCCAATTTGGCACTGCATCCTAAATGAATGTAAGCAAGCATCTGTATTTGACCAGCTCATTATGATGTGGTAATTGGCTTGGGACCATCAGACTGTGAGATGGCAGGCTCCAACCTTGTTAATTCAAATTTCTCTGTCTGCTGCACTGTGGTGTTTGTTAGCGGAATATGGAGTGAGCCTTACAGTGTGTTCTTGTTAACAATTTGCATGTCGTTCCAGTGAGTAAACTAACTATTCCCATAGAACATTACAATAATGATTTAGATCATTTACTTAATGGAAATGATTGTAGTAATGCATTCAATTATGCAATATAGATTTCTGAAAGACTTCACACCATGTGTCTAGATGATGTCATGTCCACAAAAGTTGGGATGCCAAGTAATTGTCGAGAAAAGTCTAAAAAAATAATTCAGTTGACTCAGATATTTTGGGTTTATATTTTCTTGGAAAGATATCAGTTTATATTTGGGGGGAAAACAACAAAGAAAACAGACTAACGTGGGAAATCTGTGATTTGTAGGAAATGTTCAGCAAGGCATATTTTCACAAAAATCCAAAACAAAAAGCATACCATGGTCTAATTGCTAGCAAGAATAAATACAATTATCACAATAATTGTTAAGATTATAATAATTTTATATATATTATCTATACCATTTATTTATTTATGTTAATAGGCAAGAATAAAGAATAAACATCCCCTAAATGTAGTTTTAAAACCTTGTTTCCTTGAAAAGATAGAAAGCTGAGGCTCTTTTTATGAAGAAAAAATTAAATGAAGAAACATGTCTCATCAAACTCTTCTTAAAAATTGTACAGATAGCTTTATGTTACTGTTCCACTTTTTTACTTTTTATTATTCAGAAGTATCAAGCAAGGAACATAAAGCTTCCAGTTTTTTAGACAGTCCTTATTTCACTTAGTGGGACAATGCAAAAAAAAAAAAAATCAGTTAAACTGAAAAAGATCAAAAGAAAGCTCTGTTCCATGCATGTCACACGCTGTGTTATAGGCCCTAATGGCCGTGAATCTGGGTTAGGATCTACCTGCAGCGCTCTCCGTAACTTAGTTCTTCAATCATCGGTTGACCCCTTGATAGGACTATCTCTGAGTCTAATGTCAGAGCTGAAGTGGGAACAGTGGTACCCAGTGCTAATAAAGGTAAAAAGATGTCTTCAATTTAATCAGGGTCCATATCAAGCTGAAAATCAAACCATTTCTTTGCAAATTTTTATTTAGAAATCTAAGTCCTAACCATTTATGTATGCCGTTTTTTAACTTTGTTTTATCTGCGAATCAGTTTACCAAAGAATACATCATTGCAGTAAGTCAGTGTTATTTACATAAATTGTGTCTCATGTTTTGCCATTTTTGCCTTTCCTAAATCTTTGAGTGTGCTCTGAATTTTTTATTTTAAAAAGCAATGTTATACTCAAACAACAGCAAAATGCTTTTGCCACATTGTTTTTTGAGAAATAAACTGCAACTGAGAATAATTAATAAACACACATTAATCAGTTTCCACAAAGCAAATAATTGCTCTGGTTCACTAGTTTTTGGATACGTCCACAGTAAATTTTCTTCATTGTAGTGCAAGGAAAGTAACCTTAGACTCTAAAATATCACTTGTAGGTGAAGCAAGTAAATCTGGTTGCCATGTAGCAATCCCAAAAGAAGAAAAAGTTAAAGAAAGATGCTGGAGAAAACAACAGGTTGGATGGGGTAGGGGTGGGAGATTATGAATCAGGGGTCTTGACTGTGACAGGGGCCCCAAGGCTGCATGACACCTGACATGTTTCATCTCCAGCCATTTCTCGTTCCTCTGCCACAGTCCTCCAGCTAAGGATGCAGCTACGCACAGAAACAGAAATGACAATGTGGAACGAAGAAAGAAATAATACAAAACCAGAGGTTTCGGCGTGGACTGCTTGGAAGAAGAAATGGAGAAGCAGACGTTTTGCCTTGGATCTATCCCTATCAGTGATGCAAAGACGACCCCAAATCCATTACAAGCCAATTATATGAGCTGGGCCAGGGCTGGGGCTGGGCACTCACTCGTGAACTGCAGTGCTTAATCCATAAAGAGGAACTAATAGGAAATTTGAAAATAGAATCCACACTTGAGTAACTTCGGAGGGATTTGGTTGGATTAATGAACTGTCAGGCTCACTGTCAACACGCTGGGGAGTGCAATCCTTTACTAGCCTCTGCTGTTCTCTTTCTAGTCTCAATCTTTAAGGCTTTTCTGTACATCACTCTGCTGTGCACCACGTGTTTAAACCGGCATGTTTTCTTCAGCAGGATGCCAGTGGAAATGAAAATAGCTGGTGTACCACCTGTGATTAAATCTGTTTGGACTAAGGTTTTGTTGCTTTAACTTTTTCTTGTATCCCATCTTTCACATGATCACAAACACACACATACACAAACACAGGACAGATCCCTGTTCTATCATAATTGAACAACCTAAATTAGCTTCTCCTCTCACAGGAAAGGAGGCATCTGCTTTTGTCTGAGGGGATGCACACTACAATCACAGGCTTTAGCAGTTAAAGCTCAAAAATGGTGAGAGAGAAGTGGAAAAAGGGCTCGAAAGCAAGAGGGAGAGAGGTTGAAGCATCTGAGTGGATCACAAACAGATGAGAAAAACACTTGGAGGGAAGAAGTAAAGTAGAACTTGACAACTGAGATAGTATGAGTTTTCAACAGGAATGCGCAAGAAAACGATTCAAGGAGCAATACTTATTCAAAATCGATAAAATAAATCAAATGTAGTACCTCCAGACTTGTTTGAAAACAGCATGTTAAGTATTTAGCTGCTGATAGCATTGGTGTCCATTAAGTCAGCTCACTGCATATTCTGGCCATAAACTCTAAAATTACAAGGAAACTTTGGATTTTTCATTGGTTTCTAAAATATCCAGCAGGAAAAACATGCAGAACAAAGAGGGACTTGTGGCTAACCTAAAGCATGAATACCTAAATGTGTTGTATATCTGTGCCTGTGTAGCAGTCAGAAAATTCTACTACTAAACAAGATGCAAGAGCCTAGATCCAAACTAACACACCAATGGGAAAAGACCTAAAAAGTCAACCCACAAGCTTATATAGAGTTGTTATTGTTCTAAATAAAAAACTTTTTCAAACTATAATTTTTCAAAAAAAAAAAACAGTTTAGCCACAAAACAAACATAAAAACTTTGATTATTTTTGCAATGACAATAAAAATGGGCATAAAATTAGCAATAGATGGATAAAGCTGGGGGTCTCTGGTCCTCGACATGGAGATCCCAAGCTTCGCACAGTTTATTTCCTGCATCTTTGTGAATTTATTTGCATCATTTGATTTGTTCCTTTTCAGATTCATTTTATGGTAAATGTGTATTGGTATGGAAGAAAAGAAAATCTCAGAAATCCAAATAACATTTCAACATAAGATGGAGAATAATGCAGCACAGCTCCCTAGCAGTCTGTACTGCTTTCAAATATTTATTTTCCTTTAGATCAGCTGCTTCCATTTAATACCACCCCTGCTGAGTCAACACACATATTGGTATGATTTAATCTTCTGTCCTTTATTTGGAAGCTTTGTTCTGTATAACATCTTTAAATATGGATGTGGTTTATAAATCACTTTTTCTAGCTCATACATGTTGCTGCTACTGAAAAACTTATTTCACTCAAAAAATATCAAATTTACAGTCCCTTGCAAAACAATTCATGTCCTTTGAATGTTTTCCCATTTTTTCACTTTAATGCCATGAACTTCAGTTTATTTTATTGGAGTTTATCTTATTATCTTATGGACCACTGTTGGATCCATGGAAAGTGTATGGAACAGCTGCAAACCTACCAAGACATAGGCCTCCCCCTAAACTGACAGGCCAGGTAAAGAGATCATTAATCAGCAAAGAAACCATAAGGCCCACCAGAAGGTTCTCTGGTCAGTGGTGGCAGCATCATGCTATGGGGATGCTTCACTGCACCAGCGAGAGGGAAGCTGTTTACATTTTAAAGGAAATGAATGGAGCTATAGTGCAATGCTTGACAGCGACCATAAAAATGTAGCCAGAACAACAGTGTAATGGTTTAGATCAGAGAATGTCCATGTGTTAGAATGCCCCAGTCCAAGTCCAAAGTTAAATCCAAAGGCTGTAGAAATTCATGAAATCTGTTTTTCACTGAGGTTCTCCATTCAGTCTGACTTAGCTTAAGCTATTGTGCAAAGAAGAATGGGTACACGTTTAATTCTCTAGATGTGCAAAGCTGGTAGACCCAAAGACCTGCAGTTGTAAGTGCAGCAAAAGGTGGTCTATAAAATATTGACTCGGGGTAGCCGAATACTAATGCATGCCACATTTTATTTATTTATAAAAACATTTGCAAACAATTTATGTTTTTCCTTCCTCTTCACAGCCATGCACAGTTTTCTGTTGGTCTATCTGAAAAATCTCAGAAAAACAAACTAAAGTTTAAGGTTGTAATGTGAGGAATTGTGGAAATCAAATGGTATGGATAGTTTTACCACTAACTCTACATAGTTTAGCATCATTTATTTTTTTCTACATGATGCTTTGGTTTAACTTCAGTGACCAATAGGTCAATTGTGGCTATAGTTGATTAAAGCATTGCTCTAAACACCAGTTTTTATATTTAATGTTATTTTGTAGTGCAGCAAAATGTAACTGTAAAAATATAGTCTAGTTTCTAACGACTTACTTAGTCTTGAGACTTCTGGCTTCATGGAGCTAGACATTAGAACAAGAAGCAGTGGCACAGCTCACTGAGATTATAATACTGTGTGTGCATGTGTGCGTGTAGAAGATAATTAACTGTGCCATAAAAGATTCAGTGCTTATTTGAGGCCTTGTTGGGGGCGTTTTTGCATCTCTGATTAAATTAGCTTTTTCAAAATAAAAGCCCAAAGCTTCTTTCATGTTTCTACAACATTGAGACTGGCTGGTGAGGCAAATAGATGTGTTTTAGTTATATCAGTAAATGTATGCCCTTCATTTTCATGGAAATGTACACTTAGGAGAGGTATCACTGATTTTACCCTGAATATTTTCATTGTGGTAACAATTATCTCACAGTTCTCCTTGATAGATACATATATTTTATTCCCTTGTAGTCACACTATATTTTGTTGAGAAGGCCTCAAACAGCTAAAACAGATTAACATTGAAAAGGCTAACTTACAAATATTAAAAGGGTAAAGAGGAGACATTTGTTAAGTAAAGGCATGGTAATGGTGTGCACTAGAGACCTGCATCGGGCGGGAAGTCCCGCGGGACCCCTGGGACCCGACACAAGTGTCGCGGGATCGGGCGGGATTTACGACTCCCGAGTGAGAGTGAGGCAACATAACAACAATGCATGGAGAGTGGTAAGCAGACAGTGGCTTCTGTGGAAAAGAAAATTAGAGAAGGGCAATACAACCTACTGAATAAATCAGGGCAGTCGGACATTTGAACCCGCTTCAAAATTCAAAAATAAGTAATAATTAACACTGTAATGATTAACTATCACCATTGTAAAAAAATGTTTTATAAACTGGCCAATAAACACCATAACCTGATCTACTTATTCAGCTACTTTTCCTCTCGCGCACTTCACGTGACATACTGCGGCCTTTCAGCACCTGTCAATCTAGTCTCGCTCGGGCTCGGAGCGCTGAAGAAAAGGTGGGGGTTCTCGGGATCGGGCGGGAGCGGTCAGAGAAGCCACGGGATCGGGCAGGAGCGGGATTGAAAACTCAGTCCCGTGCAAGTCTCTAGTATGCACAATATCTAATATATGCATGTATGCGTTAATGAAAGGAGCTCATTTTTTTTGAGAACTGTAAGATGAACAAGGCTGTTTTTTACATGGTAAGCTTTAAGTGAGCACAGCATCCTGGCATCTTTTAAACACACTCTATTTGGGGCTGAACAAAAGGTTTTTAAAGGGCAAACTTTGGATATTTCATACAGAAAAGAGTGGAAACAACATTTTGCCTCAAGGCGAACTTGGTGTCTATTCTGTCTCTCTGTCCGTGTTTGTACGGGCAGCAAAGAAGCAGTTTAACTGTTGCACTCACAACAGCTAACTGCAGTTTTTTTCAGGAGCCCATATTGATAATACAATGTTTCGTTCCCCCACTCACTTTAAACTTGATGCCTTTACCATCAAAACTAATAGATTAAGGTTGCACCCCAGTGTTATTATTTATGGCCGGGAGATACTGTGCAGATAGGCTGATGAAGCTGCAACTTCTTTCTGTTAAACTTTACAGACCATCGTACAAGTAAATAACAGCACGAATGTCTTAAATTTACGTGTCTGAATATTTCATCAGCTAATATAGTTAAACAGAATCCTGTTTTGTGTCTATGACCAAATATAAAACATAAGCCACTTAGATTTATTTCAATTTTTTGCCTATGTAAAAATCAAAAAAGGGCTTCTGTCCAAGACAACTTCAGCTGTCACTATCTTGCAACTATGAAGTACTACTGTGTGTTTTACTGTGTGGTAGAAGTTTAAAGGGCAAAACCAAGGAAATCTTGTGTAATCCTGTCTGCACTCACTTGATGATATTAAGAAGGATAAAAGTGACCACAGTTACAAATATAGTGTAAATGGACCTCTTTTTAGGCATAATTCCAGTTTTATTTTCTTATGATAAAAACATTCAAATATGTGAATTAGAACAGCTGTTTTGGAAATTTAGTGATTATAAAAAACTGCGAGCAAAGACAAAAGGAAGAATAAAGCAGGTAAAATGCAAGACGATGACAATCAATGTCAATTTATTAATCAAATTATGACCTACATATATATTTTCTAAACTTGACTTCCGACAAAAAAAATTATTAACGAAATGGAACTAGTTCATGTCTGAATTATGAACTTAGTTCAGATGGTTTCTGTGATGAACTGTCAACCTGAATGAATTCATTTTAATCTTGCTGAGACGAATTTAGAGCAAGGATTTTTTAAGGACGAACTGCCTAAACTCTGCAATTAGGTAACTGTGACCTCCTCAGTCTTTTTACCTGTTAAAAACAACATGAAAAACTCATCACTTCTCGTGACCAAAGTTGGCCAAAGTTTATTTTGTATTGCAATTTGATAATTGTTATTTTATAACTTCTTTTTGCATTTTAAAATCAACTAATTGTTGGTCATTTTAAGTTTTAATGGCCATAATTCTTACATTATTATTACAGTATTGCATTTGTATTGTATTTGTTTTACATACATAAAATAGCCTTGAACCAAGTGTAAATTTAATAGCTAATTTTACAACTATATTTCCTCTAGGCATTGCATTGATCTATTTCTGGTCTACAACAAATTCCTTATAACGACTTTAGAAACATAGGAGACCCAGCCTTTGACAGTTATGGCCCACATTTCCATAGTGATATTAAAAAAGGCAGCACACTAACTCTCTCCAAAAAAGCTTTTTTCAACAAGACTTTCACATATTTTCTAGGGCCCATAATAGTTTTAAAAAGTCATTATAAGTAATTGTAGTGTTAATTTAATTCCTTCTCACAATTGAAACCTTTGTCCTATTTTTTTTCAGTCCTCTTTTGAATATTTCTTTTACGAAACTAATTCCATTTCATCTTCTCTACATCTATTGTTTATAGTGTCATAACTATTCTTCTCCTTTACAGTTTCTCTCTTTTCTGACCTTCATACTTCACCTCAAACACCATAATCACCTTTCCATCCCACTCTTTTTCATCCTCCTCCACTTCTGTTTCTCTTAAGGCTAGTTCAGTGTGAGTGGGTGTAGAGATAGTGCTGTGCTCTCCACTCAGTTTTACTTGATTGCCTTGCATATAGAGCACATCTGCCTGTGCCATAGGGAGTACAGTGTCTCTCGTGTCCAATCAAATTGTCAATCCATCTGTAAAGATCTAACTAGAAAGAAAGGCTGGGCCAGAAGAAACAAGTTTATGGGCGTATCTGTGTGAGTGAAAAAGAATGAACAATGTGCCACTGATGTTTTGGCAAAATATACACGTGGAATCATGACTCTATTAAAGCAAAGAGATACAGTATGTTTGGTAATCTGCCTGAAGAGATGAGACACAAAGCCTCACGCACGCACCAAACACAAGTCGCCACATGCTTGTCTTTATTATTGATTTTTTTTTTTTTTTCTGGACGTGATCCATGTGTTTCCATTTACTTGTCAGATTTTATGTCCTCAAACACAATACTGATCTAATAAAACACAGTCGCAGATCCATTCTCGGTGCGCCCCACCAGCTAACACAAACGTATTGGCCCATTTGCGTCGGAACTACAAAACAACACGGCGGAATAAAGCACAGCAGCCTCTGGCATTTTGTTTGCTTTTGTATGTGCAGGAGAGAGACAGGCAATGTGGCATTTGAGGTGATGTGTGTGTTTTGTGTGGGTGAGAGCGGGTGGTGGCACCAAATGACTCCTTTTTCAACAGTTAACAAAGATGAGCAGCTAAAGTTTCAAAAGCAAGCAAAGTTAAATGTGAAAGTGCACCACTTCACTCCTCTCTTGATTCCAGCTATGGAAAAAACAAAACGGCAAATTGAAACTGCACTTAAGTCAATAAGATGGCTGATATAAGGCTCACTAAATGCTCAGGGGAGCTCTTCTGTGTCTTGACACGTCCAGTTTGAATGTATGTACCCAGGTTGATATGGGGAGTGGATGCGACTAATATTTGCAATGGGTTGACAGTGGAAAAACAAACAAGTCAATTTATCTGGATATTAGTCCGGTACGAGGTAAAGCCTGATTGATGCAGTCATTACTGTCCCTGGGCTGGAAGTAGCACGCTTTAAACCTGTTTAGTCTTGATTAAATACAATGCTGGGGAAAATGAAAAAGTATATAATGGACGTCATGGTGAATTGTTTCTACATCAGAAATTGTTTGTAACTTGATTTTTGTTTTTATCCATGAATTTAACTACCACAAAAATCAAGACAAAATGCCTTTTATCTATGTGGTCAATCCAATTATCCCTCTCTTTTGTTCTTTGCTATTCAAAGGGCAGTGCAATGTCCACTTCAAGTCGAAGTTTCCTAATGTTACTCCAAAAAGAGATAAATATGAAATATGAGAGCTTTCAGTTCTGCTTAGGCCTGCAAAATAAGTCAATTAGTCACGGCAGGCGGCAGTCAAATGGAGATTCTGCATGATGGTCTTAACGAGGGCCGTATAGGACGAGCGTCCGACAGCTCGTTAAATTAATCCTTTGGGTCTGCTGCAAGTGGAATGAGGCATGTGTCTGTGTGACCTGCTTATGTCCTCCACATAACTGTACGGAGAAAATGCACACACACACACACACACACACATTACCACACTAGACCCAGAGGTGTAAATGGACTGGAGAAAATATTTTCGATCAAAGTTTCTTTCTAGTCCCATGGTCGCTCAGATTACATGTAAGACCCTGCCAGCAGGGGACTTGGGAGTCTTTTTCTCTCTCTCTATTACTCACTCTGTCCCTTTTTTTAGTTTATTTTTTTCAGTCTGTTTGTGTTTTCCCACATGTCTGACTCATTACATCGTATAAACATAGCTCCCTGCAAACAGAAGCATGTCTCACTACATAAGATCTAACGATTATGTTATGTGACAGCCTGGTTCAGAGAGTCTGAGGTTCCTTTGATGCCTGTATAGATCATGAATTACACCTCACTAAGTTGTACTTTTTACATTATTTCTCAACATATATCCATGCTTGTGCATTGAAGGAATGTAATCCAGGTTCCTCTGGTTAAAAGGGAAGTTGCTCAGGTTATGCATTTGCTAAATGCTGCATTTTGATTTTGTACATGTACTGGTTGCAGCTTGATACCTAAGGGGAGACCCTTACTTTTGGTACCATCCCTAACAGTGTCATGGAAATACTGTTGTGATGCACCAAGAAATCAGCTGGTTACCAGGATCAACAGATTTTCAACTTCTCAGTCATGCTGAGAACACTAAATGTTCACACCAAAAGGGAGACTTTATTGGCTGCTGCAGCTCTGAGTGATGTCACCTGCACTGCATGCTACACTCAGAATTCTTTCTGTGTAGCTAAAGCACTAGTTTAGCACTAATTTAAAATGCATAACAATAGCTTTTCCTGAAGGTTTTGTTCACACATGATTACCTACAACAACCACACAAGACAAATGATCAATATGTATCAAAACAGAGAGTAAACATCCTGGCATTTGCCCAGCCTTAGAATGAAAACATCCTTATCAGGGGGGAAGATCTGACTTTTTGAAGACTAAAGATGAATGTAAATGCTAATCAGGCATCCCTAGTAGTTTGTTTCTTTTACAAAGGTCATGTTAAAATTTAACTAAATGCAAACACATGCTAAACATGCCACCATGTCCACCCACACTTGGTTATAAGGTAATTACTTTTTTTAATTGAGGTTTATTTGCATTAAAGTAAACCCAGCAAACATGCACTAAATAGCTATAGTATGCTTTAATAATCTTATTTTTCATATAACAAAAAGGGACAGGCGGCCGACTAATACTGCTGTCATATATCACAGATACCATCTGAGTCCCTTGAACCAGTTCATGAATATCAAACATGCTCCATATTGGTGAAAAGACATTGAGCTGCCCTGGTCAGGCCAGGCTTTGTTCTATCCATCTCAATTCACTCAGTCATGTCAGCCACTGCTTATCCAACCAGAGGAGCAGACTTCTCATAGTCGTGTCCTTTATTCTGTGTATGAACAGAATCCAAGACTCCATCTTGTTCAACTAGCAATTTACTCCTCTGTTCTTATATCCCAACATCACAGAGGCCTATAAATTGCCCCCGGGAACCATTTCTGTACCCCTCATGGTTTCTGTTTTTCGAAAAGCACCTCCCTAAATCACTGCTTCACCCTATTTAACTTATATGTCTCTGCGACACAATATGAACACCCAAAGCACAAAATGGTCCACATATGCTTCACACAAGTCCAAAAGATAAAAATATTTTTAATATTATTTGATTATTAAATCCCTGGAAATACATTGACAAAATGTTATTTATCAGGCTGTAATTTTCTTCCTAGTAGTACAGAAATTTGTGGACAGCCAGGACCAGAATTGCTTCACAAGATGTGAGAAAGACTATTGAGGTTAGCTAGCGACCACCGTTTGTTTTCCTGGGTGCAAAGATTATCTGGTTGAGTGATAGAGGTGGCCTTGATCAGCCCTCTCCCTGGATGCAGCTGTATATCAGATGTCAACTGGCTGCAAAAACCATCAACCCTTCACTTGCCTGGGATGTACATATTTACCATTGTAAATGGCTCCCCGACTCAGTAAATACTCTTGTTTTTCACCAACCGTCAGCATGCAGGAATGGATGATGCATCAAGCACTGTTCATTCTGTGTAACTGCTCGCTTCCACATATCTGTGGAGAAAAATGACAAGCAGCAGCTCTTTTAGTGAAATGATCCAGAGGCAAAGCCGAGTTTGAAAACTTGAGCCTTTTGTCTCCACTGTTGATTACGTCTCATGCTCATTAAGCTGCAGTCAGTCGAATTGCACAAATCCATCAAGACAATCATAACTAGCTGCAGGTCTTATTTCGTAAAAACTGAGTAAAGGCTTGTCATGATAGGGACAATGAATCAGCTCAGTGAGCAGGGAGTGGACCTCGAAAGCTGATTGCAAAGATGGAGGTGAGAGGGAAATATGTTCACTCAATAATTAATCTAATAGTTTCCATGGGACAAGCAGAGCATGTCTCTGTCTGCATAATGCGTAGGATTCATTTAAAATATTCGTTATTCTAACATACATATACATATATAAATAAAGTTTTGTCAATTGTAAGTGCATCGCACAAGTAATAAACAAATATGTTTGAGTTGTTTTCATTGGTTTAAATGGTATGGTAAGTTGTGGTAACAGAATTTGAGAGGAGAAGAGGAGTCATATCACAGTTCACTGGTCCAAAACGGTTTGGGAAACAGCCTAGATCTTATTGAATTTTAATTCAATGGATCTGCGGTGCGTATGATAAAAAAGGGAACATAGGCAAAAGGCCTTCTAGGCATCATAATTTGCTTCTGTTCTGTTTTATATCAGTTTAATATTAGACATTTTTATTTTGACACATGATGATGGCATTTTTATTTCAGCAGTTGCTTCTCTGTTATAGTCTCTATTTTTACTATGTGAAACTCATGCAGTTGCAATGTGAACTGAAAGATCAGAGTATCACAGCATGCTTGATAAAATAGAGGACATTGTGAATATTTGATTATTATTCCTCCTTGGGTTCAGTTTTGTGCACATTTGCATAAGCTCAACCTGAAAAGGCTGCTGGACTGCAGCAGATAATTATCTCACCCACAGATGATGTGATATTGTATGCAAGTGGAATGAATATTATGCTTTTTTGGTTACCAGTGCAGCACACATGATGAATAGTATTCCTCTAATTAAGCTATTAAAGATGTTAACTTGCTATCTGAAGCTAACCTTTTATTGTGCTGTGCAGTATGAAGGTAATTAATGGGCAATTTAAATTAAAGATAAGGTAATTCAATATAGTTTAGGATTAGAATGTGGTGATCTGTAGAACTAGTTATGCAAAAATGTAAACATTTTCAAATCCCAAATTTTCATTGAAACAAATGAAAACATTGCATAAAAACGAAACATTTGTCAAAAAACAGCACACCTCATTGGCAGGGGTTGTACAACCAGTCCAGAACAAATGACAGAACCTTCAGGAGAAATGCAAATAACTGTTCAACTTAGTGTGTTTAGCTGTGTTTTTCAGAGGTAAAATAAACAAGTCTATATATTTATCTTTAAAAAGCTTCTGCCTGAACCTGTTATATGGAAGGAGTGTGCTGCCATTATTTTTACAGTTTGTTCAATAACAGTATTATTGTTTTAAATTTAGGATCATTTTTGTTTTAATTAATTTGGTCAACATTCACTGTTTCTGCTATTAGTTGGTGTTATGCTAAACTCTGACTGAGGCTCGAAGACAGTGTTTTATAATATCCACTACACACTTCAATGCTCCATCTATGAATCTTCATTAGAGGTTTAACTTAAATCCCCCCACTATGTCATCTACCATAACAAAAAATGAAAATGAAAGAGGGCTATAAAACACAATTTGAGATTTCTAGAGCCTTAACTACATATTTACTTTTTATATGTTTTCATTTAGTTAGCTGGTAAAAATTTACCAGACCAGGCTTTCATTTCAACCCCTCTTAACCTTTAAACTGAGGCTGTCCCAAATTCCTAGAAACACGCCCATTTCTAATTTCTTCTTCCTGGTAATTATGTTCTGTCATGTTTAATTGTGAGTGCAAGTCTTCCCAAAAACAAACAAATCTGTATGTTAGCCTTAGATGTGGGGTTGTTGTGCAGCAGGCAAGAGCTCAAACGTGAGGATTTTTCTTAGTTTTTGCAACATCATCACAATGTATTGTGAAGGGCGAAAAACAAATAAGCAAAAAAACAGTTATTATGTCTTTGCAGCTGTGACATCCATAATACTCTCATGAACCATTGCACACATCATTAGTAATAAATCATTGGGAAAAAAATTGAGTTTAAAAAGGTTGTACAGGATATAGAAAAAGGTTAATAAAGGGGGGTTTTAAACCCCCCCCTTTTTTTTATTTGGGGGGTCCCTTTTTGAAACCCAATAATTTTTTAAAAACCCATTAAAATTTTTTTTCAATATTTTTTTAAAAGGGAAATAAATTTTTGGAATGCATTTTTTAAAAAAACCCCAAAACAAAAAAAAGGGAAAAAAAAAAAAAAAACAAAAAAAAAAACAAAAAAACAAAAAAAAAAAACCCAAAAAAAAAAAAAATGGCTGAAATTGTGCACTCCCCCCCCCCCCCCCCCCCCCCCCCCCCCCCCCCCACCCCCTAGCGCTTTTAAACATGTTAAAACAAAAAGTTTCATTAATGTAATTTTTGTCATTAATATAAAGGGGTTCACTTGGGGTATAATTTAAATTAATAAAATATTTTTCAATTAGAATCAAGTTATCTATCATAAACACAGCTTTGCATTTGCAATCCAATGTAATATATTATATATTCTGTCCGAATCCTAAAATATGTTCTATTACCACCATCTACTGGTGTTCAGCCCCGTTGAGTTTAATACGTTCAATTGGTTTTAGTTGGTTTAACAAATCCTGTAGTCTGTGATCCGTCAGTAGGGGAAGTTGTTAAGTAGTCCTCAGTCTTTTAGCTGTAAAACAAAAATCTGCTCAAAGTAGTCCATTAGTGTGAACTCCAAGTCTTTTCACAATATGTGAAGAAAGAAAGTGAAAGTCTGCTATAAGTAACTGCATTATATTTACACAAGTGCTACACTAAAGTCACATTAATCACATAAAAAATTCACCTCATAACGCTACATTATGCAGACCTTCTATTGGCACTAATGAAGATTTACTCCATTCAGCATGTTTTCTTTTTTTTAACCAAGCCCCCATATAACACAAATATGTTCTGCTGGTCACTGATTTGATGCAATCAGCTGGGTTTCCTTAGAGAGAAAAACCTTTTAACCAATTTCAATAATAAACTGAATTTGACTCCAATCTTTGATAATAAGGATCAATTGGAATGTATGTACCTGAAAGTGAAAGTGAAATGACTTTAAACAGATGCAAGAAAGAAACAACCACTGTGTTTGATTTGCAACTTTATTTAAAACAATAGCTTTTTTATTGAAATGAAGTTAAAGCTATCTAGGAAAAGACATTGAGTTCACAAAATCCAACAACTTTGACAGCTGTGTGAAAATTTTCCAGAAAGTATGCTTATTTAATAAAGATAGATTTACAGCATAATGACGTTCACTGCTGTTTTGTTTGTAAAGCCTTTCCTCGTGTGTAAGTCTGTCAAGTGGTTTAGAAAAACAAGCACACCTTTCTTCTTTTAATTATTTGTTTCATGACTTTTAAAGAAATGAAGCCACTGAGATAAATAACTGGATAGTAAAAACATCTTCAAGACGTTTTCAGAGAGCCCATTTTCTTATAAGATGAAATATGTTGTTAGAACATTTTAAATGTTTGTGATTCATGGCACAGAAGAAGAAGCTATGGTTTGTTGTTGAATGAGGTATTTCTATTTAAGTGCCCTAAACCTAGGGAAAACGTTAGAATTATTAAAATGTAATTGCTTTAAACGTACCCTGTCTGACTAAAGACTTAATCACGTTAAAACAGACTTGCAGCCTACACAGGAGATGAGCCTGTTTCCAAATTGGTATGAGAAATGATCACAATGTACTTTCAGCAAAACTTACAGACTGGAGACTTTTTAATGGCAAAGACAAAACATTTTGGCTTGCCACAATGGAGACAGCTGGGTCCCCTCAGAACTTCTCCAAGATTTCTAGTTTATTTTATAGTTAATTTGTGAAAGTTAAGATAGATAGATAGATATATAGATAGATAGATAGATAGATAGATAGATAGATAGATAGATAGATAGATAGATAGATAGATAGATAGATAGATAGATAGATAGATAGATAGATAGATAGATAGATAGACAGACAGACAGACAGACAGACAGACAGACAGACAGACAGACAGACAGACAGACAGACAGACAGACAGACAGACAGGGAGAGATCAGATTCATCAAATTTCCATATATGGGCAACTGCTATGTAATTTTAAACAAGTGCTAGTCATCAGATATGAGGGATGGTTAGCAGGTCAAATTCTGAAAAAAACGGATTTCTCTCTATTTTTACATTGCATCACATGTTTCCTTCTATGGGTTATAGACCGTTGAATATTGGAATCAATCAAAATCGGAATCTGCAGCTCAGGGCTTTAAAAAATCTGAAATTAGCACTGCAGGAAAAAGCTGAGTTGTAGCATCTCTATCTGCATGTTGTTCACAGAATTTTTAGAACAGGCTTAAAATGTCTTTGTGTAAATGTGGTCTGATCCGGAGAGACGGCATCCATACCACTTTGGATGGAGCAGCTCTTCTTTCTAGGAATCTGGCCGAATTTATTAGTTCTCCAAACCTCTGACAACCCAGGGTTCAGACCAGGAAGCAGGGTCGTAGTTTAACATTCCTCTTGCACTTTGTATTTTACCCACCCATTTCCCCATAAGATAGGTCTCGCCAGGGCCCAAAATTTGAATGATTAAAAATTATCAAAAATGAGAAACAAAAAAAATCTAAAAAAATAAACCAACTCAGATAAAAATAAAAATAAAAAATTAAAGGGCTTACTGAAAAAAATCTCTCTTTAAAGACTTTGCTAGTTAGGCCCTGTTTGTGAAAATCAGATTGATTTTTTTTTTGCCCACAGAAACCTGGGCAGCAAGAGGTTTTGGTTCTATAAATGAGTCAACTTACTAAATTAAAATTTTCACTTCCCCTCGAAATAGGGTCGAGGGGAGGAGTAGAAAACCATTTTTCAGTCCGATTTTTTGATTAGCCCCAGCCAATCAATAGCTACAATCTTTAAATATTTAATCCTTATTTTCCTCATCCAAATTCAAAGCACTAAAATCACTTCTTTTTGTTGTTTTGTACCGCCCACCGGGCCCTTACTCTAATTTTTTAGATCATTTTTCAGCCCTTTTATCTGATTAGGTTAAAACAGATAAATTTATTATAGGGGGGGTTTTTAACTTTATTTTGGGACCGAAAGTATAGCTTAAATATCCCCCTTTAAAGGGTATTTTAACTCAAATGGCTTTACCAAAACTTTAAAAAAATTACCCATTTGTTTTCATTCTCGGGACCTTGTGCTGACATATGGCATTGATGAAAAGACAAAAATATTTTTCACAACCCTGTTTCGTCTGACCATTTTTTAATAAAATTAAGTTTAAATTTACAGAGTACTCCACCCTGAAAGAAAAAATTTCATTATAGTAGATCATTATCAGACAATGCTGTAACAACCTTTAAAAAATCGTTTCCACTTTTAAATTTTTCATTATCACAGAAAAACAGAGTGGAGGGCAATAATTTTTTTTCTTCCCCTTCACAAATTGATTCTCTTGTTCGAGTGTTACTTCATCATTCACGGGGATTAGACAATGCAGCCCCCTTGAAAAAAAGGAAATTATTCATAGGATCTCCCCGGTTAATTCAGAGCTGCGTACTTTAAAAGAAAAAATGTTAGAAAATTGGAGGAAAATGGCGCCTTTTCACCCCTAGAGGATTCCTATTTAATCTGGAAAAAAATGCCTATTGTTGTAAAAAGACACTCACCAAGCTAAAACAGCTTTTCTCATCCTTATTGGAGAGAACAAGAATAATCCTAGGTTTTCTTTTTATACAGTTGCTAAACTTACACAGAGTCATAGCTCTGTTGAGCCATCCACCCCTTAGCTCTCAGCAGTCATGATTTTATGGGATTTTTCCAAAAAAAATTGATTCTATTAAGAAGAAAATCTTTGACATACTCCCCAAGATGATTACTTCCCCTCAAAAAGTGAGAAAACATTGGAAGTAACTGTAGAACTTGATCGGGTTTTTGGACTGTTTGATCCTGTGGAGCTTCCTGAGTTATCAGAAATTTTAGCTTCATCTAAACCCTTCAACTTGTATGTTAGACCCAAATCCCAACCCAAAATTTTTTAAGGAAGTGTTCCCTCGTTTACCGCCCCATTTTAGATATGTTTAATTTTTCTTTAGTAAATGGGTATGTACCAAAAGTTTTTAGGTAGCTGTAATTAATTTTGCTTAAAAGAAACCTTCGCTTGATCGAGATGACTTAAAAAAATTACGGACCAATACCCAATCTTCCATTCTTATCTAAAATTCTGAGAAAATAGTGGCTAATCAAATGTGTGAGCATTACACAGCAATGACCTGTTTGAAGAGTTTCAGTCAGGTTTCAGAGCTCATCATAGCACTGAAAAAACTCTGCTGAAAGTCACTAATGATATTTTATTGCCTCAGATAATGGCTTGTGTCTGTACTGGTTCTGTTAGATCTCAGTGCTGCATTTGATACAGTCGATCATAATATTCTCTTAGAAAGGCTGGAATATGCTGTAGGGATGGGGAACAGCGCTAGGCTGGTTTTTAAACTTTTTTTCTGACAGATTCCAGTTTGTTCATGTAAAAAATAAATCATCTTTAACTCCAGGGTTAATTGTGGGAGTACCACAGGTCAGTACTTGGGCCAATTCTCTTTACTATTATGTTTTGTAGGGGAAAAATTAGGGCAGCATAGAATAAATTTCCTGTTACGCTGATGATACTCAGCTTTACTTATCCATGAATCCTGATGAGCCCCAAACCAGTTAGATAGACTACAAGCATGTCTTGAAGACATAAAAAACTTGGATGACTTTTAAAATTTTTGCTTCTAAATTCAGACAAGACAGAAGTTGTCGCTTTTGGACCGGAGTCTTTAAAAAAAAATGCTTAGTCAATCACTTAACCTGGGGGCATTAAAATTGACCCCGATAATAAAGTAAAAAACCCTTGGTGCTTTTTTTGACCAGGACATTTTCCTTTAATCCCATATTAAAAGGTTTCTAGGTTTTCCTTTTTTCATCTCCGGAACATTGCCAAAATTAGAGATATCCTTTTCAGGATTGATGTAAAAAAACTAGTCCATGCAATTCTTTCTATCAGGATGTCCAGAAAATGCAGTTAAAACCCTTTTCAGCTGATTCAAAATGCTGCAGCAAGAGTTCTGATGAAAATTAAAAAGAGAGATCAATTTCCCCTACTTTAGCTTCCCTTTTTGGCCCCCTGTTAAAATCCAGAATAGAATTTAAAATTTCCCTATCATATAAAGCCCTTAATGATTAGCTCCATCATACATCAGAGATCTGATTGTTTTATACGTTCTTAACAGAGCCACTTCGTTCTCAGACTGCAGGTTTACTGGTGGTTCCTAGAGTCTCTAGAAGTAGAATGGGTGGCAGATCCTTTAGTTATCAGCTCCTCTCCTGTGGAACCAGCCCCCAGTTTTAGTCCATGAGGGGAAAACACCTGTCTACTTTTAAGGCTAGGGCCCAAAACCCTTTCCCTTTTTGATAGAGCTTATAGTTAGAGTGGCTAGGTTTTCCTGAGCTATCTTCCTTATTTTTTTCCTCCGTCTACTTCCCCCCCTCTTGGATGGAGTAAGGGGAGTCAGATTTAGCCCAAAACCGGCTCAGTTATGGTTGAGATGAAAAACCCACCCTCCAGTTCTGCTACCCGTATGACCCCCTCTCTTTTCCAATGGTTATGGCCCAATCTGACAGAGAGAGGAAACCCCAATCGTTGTGGTTTTTTTAGTATAACAATGGCCATCAGTGGGCTCTAGATGGACAAACTGTCTACTTTTAAGGCTAGGCTTAAAACTTTCCTTTGTGATAAAGCTTAATTAGAGTGGCTTAGCTTATCGTGAGCTATCTCGCTAGTTATGCTGCTATAGGCCTAGGCTGCTGGAGGACATAATGACCACTTTCACCCTCTTCGCTACATTCTCACACTACTCTCCAATTTTGCATTATTTGCTGTTATTTCAGCTTTTAACTTTGTTCTCTCTCTTTTCTCTTCCTAGAAGCTACACCTGGCCTGACTCTGTGTCTACCTGTAACACCTTCTGGAGAGGGGAATCCTCCAAGCTTCTGCTGGCAACAACTTAATGCTCACCCTCTACCGATGATCCACATGGCCCTGTCTTTCAGTGTTTAACCCTTTCTCTCTCCTAGACATAGCTACTGACTGAGCTTTTACTGTGACTACTCGCTGTGCTCTCTTCAGACTCTAAACTTGAAAACTGGCTCAGAGTTTATCTGTTCCTTCTTTCTAGGTGAAACGACTAAAGGAGCTACATCCATTAACATTTACCTTTTCCTTCCCATAGAAAGTACTCCTGGATCAGTGCTTCTTTGTTCTCTTTGTGTCTCTGCTCTGTTCTCTCTAACCCCCAGTCGGTCGTGGCAGATGGCCGCTCACACTGAGCCTGGTTCTGCTGGAGGTTTCTTCCTGTTAAAAGGGAGTTTTTCCTCTCCACTGTCGCTACATGCATGCTCAGTATGAGGGATTGCAGCAAAGTCAACGCCAGTGACTATCCACTGTCTCTACATGTTCATCTGGGAGGAGTGAATGCTGCAAGTCACTGACTGGATGCAATCTGCTGGGTTTCCTTTCCTTAGATAGAAAAACTTTTTATCCAATTTGAATAAATAACAGAATCTGGCTGCACTGTTCAATGATTAAGATTAATTGGAATGTATGTACCTGACTTCTGTGAAGTGCCTTGAGACGACATGTGTTGTGAATTGGCGCTATATAAATAAACTGAATTGAATTGAATTGAATTAAATACTAATTACTTTTACATTGAGAAACCACAACAGACCATGTAATTCTGCAGAAAGTGAAGAAACTAGACAAACATTGCTCTTGCCTCTGACTGTTCATCCATCTGTTTAGCTTTAGCTTCATATAAAAGCTGGATACAGAAGCTCTCTCTGCTCTGGACGGTGCTTAAAGGGAGTTGGGCTCAAGGGCTTCACCAAAGAGGAATGACAAACCTAAGGTAGTGATTTTAAAGTCGATCAATGACTTAAATTCAAAAATACTTTATTAACCCGAAAGGGAAATTAAATAACATAACATGACATAGACAAAACAGAATCAGGAGAATTGCATATAACAAGCATTTAACTTAAACTTGACAAGATTTCTGTAACGTGTCAAAATCATTTATATTTTGTTTTATTGTGCTCTGTTTGTAAAGACTGGCGTAACCTAGCTTTTCCTATCATGACATTTTCTAATGAAATCACTTACAGGGGTTGGACAATGAAACTGAAACACCTGGTTTTAGACCACAATAATTTATTAGTATGGTGTAGGGCCTCCTTTTGCGGCCAATACAGCGTCAATTCGTCTTGGGAATGACATATACAAGTCTTGCACAGTGGTCAGAGGGATTTTAAGCCATTCTTCTTACAGGATAGTGGCCAGGTCACTACGTGATACTGCTGGAGGAAAACGTTTCCTGGCTCGCTCCTCCGAAACACCCCAAAGTGGCTCAATAATATTTAGATCTGGTGACTGTGCAGGCCATGGGAGATGTTCAACTTCACTTTCATGTTCATCAAACCAATCTTTCACCAGTCTTGCTGTGCGTATTGGTGCATTCTCATCCTGATACACGGGACCGCCTTCAGGATACAATGTTTGAACTATTGGATGCACATGGTCCTCAAGAATGGTTCGGTAGTCCTTGGCAGTGACGCGCCCATCTAGCACAAGTATTGGGCCAAGGCAATGCCATGATATGGCAGCCCAAACCATCACTGATCATCCCCATGCTCCAATCTGGGCATGCAACAGTCTGGGTGGTACGCTTCTTTGGGGCTTCTCCACACCGTAACTCTCCCGGATGTGGGGAAAACAGTAAAGGTGGACTCATGAGAGAACAATACATGTTTCACATTGTCCACAGCCCAAGATCTGCGCTCCTTGCACCATTGAAACCGACGTTTGGCATTGGCATGAGTGACCAAAGGTTTGGCTATAGCAGCCCGGCCGTGTATATTGACCCTGTGGAGCTCCCGACGGACAGTTCTGGTGGAAACAGGAGAGTTGAGATGCACATTTAATTCTACCGTGATTTGGGCAGCCGTGGTTTTTTGTTTTTTGGATACAATCTGGGTTAGCACCCAAACATCCCTTTCAGACAGCTTCCTCTTGCGTCCACAGTTAATCCTGTTGGATGTGGTTCGTCCTTGGTGGTATGCTGACATTACCCTGGATACCGTGGCTCTTGATACATCACAAAGACTTGCTGTCTTGGTCACAGATGCGCCAGCAAGACGTGCACCAACAATTTGTCCTCTTTGAACTCTGGTATGTCACCCCATAATGTTGTGTGCATTTCAATATTTTGAGCAAAACTGTGCTCTTACCCTGCTAATTGAACCTTCACACTTTGCTCTTACTGGTGCAATGTGTAATCAATGAAGACTGGCTACCAGGCTGGTCCAATTTAGCCATGAAACCTCCCACACTAAAATGACAGGTGTTTCAGTTTCATTGTCTAACCCCTGTAATTCCCATGAAGTTTTCATTTTTAGTGAAATCTCTCCCGGTGATTGGGGAACTTTCTCTCTGGCATACTTCTCAAAGAAGAGGCCAGATGTATTTCAAAAGCTGATCCCCCCTGAACAAGTTCATTTCTGATTCTCTTAATTATTATACAAATTTTTTTTTAAATACCTAAATTTTATCTGCCTTCAGTGTCTGTTCCAGTTCCACAAATTATATATTCATCTCAGTAATGGACAATAGGAACAAAACTGTTTTCCAAATCTTATTTTTAAAATAGTATTGATGTGTGCAAGGTTTGGTTTGTATCTTGTTTATCAATCCATGAATGTATTCTGTGATAATTGTCTTTGATTGGAGTTGGAGATAGGGATGATTGTTTATGGGAAAAAAATTATTCTAAATAAGGTTAATGTTCAAATCACCATTATTCATGAGTATGGAAAACAACACATTTATTGCTCTCGGAGAACAGTGAATCCGTGACACACACATATTTTCCTAATATCTTCATGTTGAATCTTCACATAAAGTAACTGGCAAATTGTTTTTTGAGCTGTAGAATGTCATGGGAAAACTAAATTGCCAACAAAATACATAAATATAAATTACAATTAATAAAAAAGATAATTTAGAACTAATAATAAATAACAATAACCAAACAAATTTGCTCACATTTTACTCAATCTAAAGATCCTACACATTGATTTAAATTTTGGAAAGATATATTTAATAAAATAATTGCTTTCTGTATTGGTTGGTAAAACAACACTCCCTGTTTAAATTTCAGGTCCTTGTGCATATTTGTTGTGTTGCATGTTGATGCAAACACCATCAGATCTTGCACATCATGTGTTTCTGACCTTCCTCTGTGTCTTAAGTGTTCCAAAACAAATGGACCGTTTGCTGAACACTGCTGCTGCTTTCTGGATGGGTGGTGGTCATTTCAACCCTGAGGTTTTGTCATTTCGTGCCTGATTTATTCCAGGGAGCAAATGCTGGTGTCTACCTTTATTTCGCACTAACCAGATTTTAATTCATCATGTTGTTTTTGTGATGTGATCAATTGGAGCCAAAATCAAAATTAAACGATTAATTTGATTAATTGCATAGTCCTAGCTGGAAAACAAACTCACAACTCACATTACCTAATAGTTGCTGAACACCCTTCAAGACCTCAGTTACTGAAAGACGTTCTTTTGCTATACCTTTCTATTTATCTCTACATACAAAGTATTAAAATGTTTGTAACTAACCATTACTTGACCACTTCCATTTTCCACATGCATCTGCTGAAAATGCCAAGCAAATTCCATGCTACAGTTTCATAACCTAAGCAGGTTTGGGTGCATTTTGCAGTAAGATAAGATAATTGCATAATTTGCTGTATCGACACTAACACTCATGGTGCTTAATCTGCCAGAGAAAATATATATATATATATTTAAATCCCTGGCTAACCATGGGAAGTCTCCTTGGGGAGAATCTGCAGAGAAGGAATCTGTGAACATAAAATGAAGAGAAGAAAAGACCAAGAAAGGAAGTTGGAGTGTGGTACAGTCAGCCAATGGAAAATACGGGGACGTGGGAAAAGGAGTGCGAGAGGGAGGTAATGAATAGCAAATCAGCTCTTTCATAAAACTCCTGCTTGCACTGTTCAATCAGAGTAGTCCGGATTGGCAATTTTCCTCCAGCACAAAAGAGCCAGGCCCAAGAGGACCCTGGCCTCAGTTCAGAAAGAGATAGGGAGAGAAAAAAAGATAAAGAGAAAAGAAGCCCTGCCAGTATCCAACTCGACCAACCAAGCATTCTGTCAACTTTGGCAAAAACAGTTCAGACAACAGGAGGTACTGAGGACTGACTTGCCCTTTGACTTTTTTTTAAATAAATTTTTAACACCTTATTGATGCATTGGCAATGGCAGCAAGCCATGAAGGAATTTCAGTATTTAATGGAGGAACTCCCCTTTTTTCTCCTGTGGAGTCATACGTCTGATGGTACCCAGACAGTAAATTTACAGTGGGACACCATTGGGGTTTTGTCTCTATTCTATCTACTTGGACATTCCTGTGTCTTTTTGACACCATTTTGAAAAACATACATATTAACAGCTGGGCATCTGGGTGGCTATAAGTCATTATGATAATGAAATTGTGGAAGAATTGTTCATCTGTGTTGGTTTTTCCCAGACAAAAGCAGTAATGACACTGCAGACAAATGTTGTGTAATCAGTCTCTTATTAATCTGTTTAGAGAAACGGCAGATAATGACTATTGTGTTAATACCAACAGAAATAGCATTAAAAGCTTTCATCAAAAGTAAACTTAGCATGAAAGAAGAGTCACATATAACTAATTTAGTCTAGGCTAATAGGTCACTTGATCATACGTTTGAGCATTCATGTCGTTAATTCTGCTGCCTCACTTTGTGCTCCTTTAAACTGTAGTGGAAACATGAACCAGGAGAAAACAAAAACTCTAATTGCCTGTAGAAATTGAGATGAAGTGCTTCATAACAGGCCAAGCAGATGACTGGTTTTGTTCATTTAGCACAATCTGAAGTCAAAACCCTTTCTCCACATGTGCACGCACAATGACCATCTCATTTTCGAATACATTCTTACACCTGCATAGTAACATCTCTCAGTAACAAGTCTCAGAATATTGCATGCAAAGTAAGGCGAGCTGTGTGGCAAGAATTAGATGCGACTCTCGGGGGGGAATAATTACTCTTGACAGTTGTGTGGCAGAATCCAGATGGACCTGGCAAAGCCATGTGGAAATCTGCTCCCTATGTGCACAACTCAAACCAGCTTTCATTTCTCATTTATACTCTGGGCCAGTGAGGCCCTAAAATGAACCATTTCTCTCCCTATGTTAGCTCACTTGCTGCTGGTCAGCAATTTTAAGAAAAACCTCTGAATATAAAAACCAACAACATTCTCCTGGAGAGCGAGGAAATAAGCCAGAAAGAAGAGTAAGTGAAATTACATTTTTATAACATGAAATTACATTGGTTTTAAAATAATTTACTTGACTACTATTGTATTCTAGTGATGACTTTCATTTTATTATGAGTTCAACCTCTTTCTATGTTCTTAAGTTTCTATGTTTTCTAGAATAGGCTGTATCGGTCCAAAAAGATCCAATCTATTTTCCAGTCAGTAAACACGCCATATTAAGTGCTATACTCAGCACTACAAGGCTGCGCTGACCACAAATCTTTCCAGTGTAGATGTTGTTACAGAGTGAAGAAGACTTAAAGTTAGAAATTTTCAGTATCAAGAGTTTTTTAAATGCAGTCAGGGTAAACCCAGAGTTGTTAGAAGCTATTTAAAAGGAAAATATGTTTTCTTTGGTATTTCGAACTAGTCAGTTTATTCAGGTTTCAAGCAAGCAAGACAGTGGGACTTAAAGCAGATAATAGGTAGGCTGAACGAAATACAAGGTTGCTCTGTTTTATCCTTTATCCTTTATACTTGTGTCTGTCATGAAATTTTTCTGGATTTGGGAATATTGCCAGCATTATAATAATTGCAGAGCTAAGATATTGGTCTGGATTAAGGAATACACAATCTGCTATTTTTGTAATGCTAGCTACACTAACCTGACTAATTAATAATAGAAGATGCTAAAGAGAGTTCAAAATTTGAACACCAAAATGACACATGACAGGGAGGCTTGAAAAATATAATTTAGATAAATACAATTTATAACTTCAGTTTATAATTTTTGTAATGTATTACTTTCCTCAAAGTCAGAAGGTTATTTAAATGTATTTAGGAATTGTAGCATGTCTGTAAGCTATGACTGGAATATCCTTCCAAAAGCTTTTCACAACGGTTTCCTGGAATTTTGGCCCATTTCTCCTGCCAGAAATGGGGTAACAGAGTCGGGTTTGTAGGCAGCCTTGCTCACACACATTTTGAGCAGTGATGGCAACTCCAAAACATTGACTTTGTTGTCCTTAAGCCACAAAACTAATTTATGAATATGCTTAGGGCGATTGTCCACTTTGAAGACTCGTTTGCTTTCAAGCTGATGAATTGAGATTTTCACATAACTTTATTTTCTTGCCATCAATTATCTGAAGTGCACTAGTCTCTCCTGCATCAAAACACCCCCAAAATAAAGATGCTCCCTCCTCGTACTTCAGTTGGATGATGTTTTCAGTCTAAAAATATTCTCTATTTTTTATATTGGATCTGGTCTCTTTGTAGTAGAGGCCCACACCTTACACAGACAGTAGTGCCCAAGATGAATGAGGAAATTATTTTCTCATATTATGCTGCCCTGATAAGAAGGTCAAAGCTTTTTAAAAAACAGAGATTGGAAATAAGCTTAAAAATTCTGATTGGTTCATCGTTAGTACTCTGTGGCTGGAACTTGGAAAGCATTTACCTTTTCTGCTCTGCAGACATTTTTTTTCCAAGATTAATCTCTGCTTGTATCTTCCTGTCGAACATGGACCCTAACTCCATCGTTCTAGTTTTTACTTGTGCACCACATAAAACAAGGCTTTATTCTATTACTCAGTACTTATGGATGGAACATATTGGACATTTCTGGTTTTAGTTCAGTATTTTTAAAGTGTTTCTAGATGGTAGTACAAAATCTAAGGAAGGAGAGACTCTTGTCTCTTGAAACTTGAAAGGAACAGACTGTGAGAGTTTATTGAGCATTTATGGGCTTGTTTGGCTGTGTACTTGAAGTAAGTATACTTTGGAGTATTTACTTTCTAAACAGATTGTGAAAACCGATTTGTGTATATTCTGTAAAATGAATTATAAATCCTTTTAAAGTTTGCATTTGTCTTGATACATTAGACAGATTAGACACTTTTATGTGATCTTTTCTTTTGTGAAGCAGGGAAACAAATGCTAGAACAACACAAACCTGCATACTTCTTGTTGACTAATTATATAATGAGCTGCATAAGTGTTCAGATTTGACACACAAAACTAAAAGTGGGAATTGAGGAACATAAGACGCTATTTAAGGATGTTGAATCAGAAGCTATATCCTGCGGACATGTGGGCCAATCCTCAACAAAGATAAGAATCCACCACTTGAATTCATTTACTGATAAGAAGTGCTGTAGGGGATTGATCCACTGTAAAGATCTCCAGAAGCCTGTGCCACCTACTAGAACTATGCAGTCAAAGGAAGCAGCTTTTCTGAAGGGGTGTAGCACTTCAAATTATCAAAGTTTATCATGCAGATGGTAATCACCCTGGGCTTGGAAAACAAATTAAAAGCTCCCTTTAGAGCAGTGGTGCCCAACCTGGGGGTCTTCCTCAACCATAGGGGGTTTCTTGAGTTTTGGGTGTTAAAGAGGGTTGTCAGAATTAGAGCATTACCACTCTTACTGGATTATCAAATGTCTGTCTGAAGTTAAGTGCTCAGAAACTGCTTTTACAAGCAGGCGGTTGTGTCTTTTATGAAATTCCAAGTAGTTCAAAGAAGGCATTAATTACTTTGTACAAGGACTGCTGTGCTTTTGGACAGCATTCCTTGATTTCATTTCTAGAATTAGACCAGTAGCCTAGATGTAGATGTCACTTCCTAAATCAAACAGTAATTAGACACTAAATCACCTACATTCTACAAAAGTTCAGGCAACTAAAATTACAGGGAGGATTTCAGGGTTTGACCCCCTAAACAAGGCAAACTCTTGTCGTTATTGTAACTCCCCACCACTGTCAGTCAAATGTGCCCAGAAATAAGCCTCCCAGTGTGGCAAAATCAGCTGATCCAAAGTTAGCTGATAAAGAGTGTTTAAATGAATTTTCTTTTAGATTTTCTCTTCAGAATCATGTGATTATATCCTGCAATGCCACAGGGTGAATGCTAACCTTTCTAATATTTTATATATAATGTAAGAAGCAGCATGGAAGTGGTCATTAGAACCTGAAGTTGGTAAACAATGTTTAGCTACTAAAAGGACTGTTAAAAGCAGAGGTGTCCACCCAGCCCTCAAGGGCCAGTGTCCTGCATGTGTCCCAGCTCCAGCACAGCAGGGAGCGGGACAAATACAAATTCCTACATTTCCCACACTTTCTGCCATGTGCCATGAAACAAGAAGGAGCTAATTTCCCTTGTAGCTTTAGAAAACAAAAGAAAATAAGGTGATATATAAGGCCATTAAACCAGACTAGAGACGAAGGATAGTACAATACACTATTGAAGGACATGAAGACGATGGACAGTGAGAAACACTTTGAATACTTCCGAATGGGTAGTAGCAAAATTTGATGAGCCAGTTGGGCACCTAGCCCTGTTTCTTCTCCACAGTGCAGCCACTGCACAACTGTCAGTGGGACCAGAGGGTGGCAGCTGTGTGTCACATATAAAACAGTTTGATGTGAAGACTATTTCCCACCAAGCAGTTGATTGTGTGACGAGTAAGTCTATCCAGTCGTAAAAATTTAGCTTTGTGAGGACGTTTCTGACGGATGTCCACGTTGACTCTGCATTGAGTTCGTCTCAAGTACACATTGACATCCGTGGAGTCAAGTATGCCCAACTCTGTAGGAGCCTTATGTCAGTCATTAAGACCCTCTGAAAACACTGGAACTGCATCACTGTTTTAAATAATGAAAAAGATTGGACACTCAGAATTTGGCTTTTTGCCTTTTTAAGCTACATATGATCTCTTATGTTTTTAAATGTTCTTGAAATAACAAAAAGATAACTCTTTTGAAGAAACTAACAGACAGAATAAATTATGAGACAATGCTTTTGTTCTGGTGAGAAACAGAGCAGTGGTAAATTGTTTGGTAGCAACATTTCTCCCTTTGTCATGTTAATGGCATTTTTTAAAGTTGTACATAATGTAGGTTTGTTCTTGTATTTTCATTCAGATTGGCTCCCGAATACTTCATAGGTGACATTATTCTACAAATAATAATAATAATAATGTGTCAATTTTGTTTCATGAAAACCTCTGGAAAATTATAAAACACATTTGTATAGTTCTGCCCCCACATTCTGGAAGAAAAGTGGACAATCCCTCCAATTGTCACATAATTCTCACCCTGCCAAAGTCAACAAGTATTTGTCAAAGCAGTGAGTGTTGGACCTCTATTTTTGCAGCATAAAGGAGAGCTGGTTGTTACATCTCATCATTGGACAGATCTAGGCAGTCAGAAGTGGGTGTTTGTTTTGTTTTCTTTAATGGAAAGAAAAATGTAGTGGAAAATGTATGTATTATTCTTTTGTTGTGTGGGTGTATGTACACATGTGCACAAGCTGGCTCGGAGGCGGGGAGTGGGAGGCAGCATTGTGTAGAAATACAATTTGAGACACTGACAGCAAAACAGGTTGGAAATCATTACTTTAAAGCATTAAAATAATTGGTGTAGTGCTCTAGGAAGAGGAGATTACTGAGAATGTTGGTATCCATGCGCACATAACTCCTCTAAGTCCATTCTTTTATGCATGAGCCTAACAACATCTTTAATCACTTCATTAATGCAGCGTATAAAATGGATCAGTTTTAGAGAAAACGATCTTTAATCATATTTGTTAGGCTTTTTACTCTGCAGAATGAAAATTCATCAAGTTTAAGAGTAGTTTCCCATGTAATAGAACACATTTCTACTTAGTGTGTCGTTTTCCATCACAGCTGTTGTGGCAAAACAGTAAATGACACAAAAGGCACCAACTTTATTAATTTATGTGTTTAATATTGAACTAAAGCTCCCCCTTTGAAAAGGACATTTCCACTGTCAGCCAGACAGTAAAAATGATCCTAGATGAAGATTAAGTACAAGATTTATACTTTGATAGAACAGTCACAATTACTTATCAACACAGTGGTCAAAATAACAGCACCATTTCATGGTCATAGTTTAACTGACAAGACCTGAAGTATTGCTCTTTCTACAGCATCAGATAAAGACATTTCATCCTGTTCCTTCTGTGTTATTTTTCTTTATGCTACAGTACTATTACAGATTTATTGTTACCTTTTAGTTGGTGTTTCTTTTGTTAATTTTTTCGTTTATTTTAATCAGTTTAAAAACCAACACTGTTTAGTTAGGCTTAGGAAAATAAAATGTATTCAAATAAATTCACAGGGATGAAAAAAATGCAGCAAGCGGCTATGTTAAAATCTTTGATGCCAGGGTGGCATATCGCAGCCCAGCATTGAGACCTAAAAAACAAAAGCATCTTCAAGTTTTATGTCCTTTGTTGTTAAGCTGAAAGGTTTTGCAGAGAGGACAAAGGTTGATATTTCAAACTTAAGTGAGATAGATGATGTTGCGTACAGAAGTCCTGAAAGACAAGTGAAAAAAAAAATAAAATATTTGTAATTTTTGTTTATTCTTTTTCTGACCTGAAGGGCAAATGAAAAAAAAAAACACTTTGCTCTGCCTCTAGAGAAACTGGAGTAAAGATTAAGGGACTGTTTTTTGGTGGATGTTAAAGATTATCTGTTATGTTGCTGTAAAAATGAACAGTTGATGTGATGTCAATAGTTACCTGACAACTAAATGAATTGTTGTATAAAGTAACTATCACACACTTATAAACACAAACCTTATCTCTTTCAAGAATTATTACTATATTGTTATTGTTGCTGTCACCGGGTAAAGTTATGTATGGACAGCACAAAGAAAAACATTTTATAGTAACAATAAAATTTATTAAAATAGTTTAGAGCAAAAAACATTCTTCACTAAAAAAATCCACCTTATCAACAAGTGTTAAACTGTAAAAAAATGTGAGGAGACACTGAAGCTGGAAATTAAGCTGTAGAGATCACTGGGAGCTGTCCAGAAACTGTGTCCATGCTGGAAGTGCCCTCTGCCATCCTACATAAAACAATACAGAAGGGATTTTATTGTACAATGCTCTGGCTTAGGTTTATATGAACAATCCTAATTACAACATAGATTTCGTCTTTACATGGAACATAGAAACTGCTATGGTTGATTATTATAGACACTTGATTTAAATAATCAGTAATCATGGGGCTCTTAGACCGTCTTGAGAGTTGCAGGCTCAAGCTTTCAAACTGATAAATATGCTACTTTCTGATAGTAGAGACAAAGTCCTTCAAAACACGTGTTGCAGCACAACAGCATTCAGGAACAATATAGCTAACTTTGTCCTTAACAATACACACTGATTAAGTAGTTTTTATATTCAGCTACCTGTAATTATTAATCACGAAGCCTTAACTGTAAACATCAAACAAGTAGCGGTACAATGACGGTGTGCTCTCCCAAGATCAGGCAGTACTCTAAGGGGTGAGCAGCTCCAACTCCAGCTGTGGGCCTTTGTGTCTCCGAAACCAACGTAGTGAATTTAAAAGCAGTCTCATTTTTAAAGGACTGACTGCATGTATGGCGTTTTAAGATCAAATGTCTTATCTAAAAACATCCCAAAACATATTTTATAACCAAACTTATAGGTTGTTTTAAAGGTGATCTATTATATTTCCTTTTAAACATTTGGGATAATACTATGGGCTATACAAAACCTGTTAATTACATTTTTCACACAAAATCATTCTCAGATAATGAGGGTTCACCTTCTTAGTTCCCATTTTTTGGGCTCCTTTCAGAATGAGCTGTTTTATGGCTCTGTCACTTTTATGCAAATTAACTGTATCTTGCCGCGCCCCCAACCAGCACTTCATACACGTGAAAACGAAACCAAACTTATAAGACACAACAATAAGTTCTTACATTTGTGTCATATGCAGATTTTCCACGAACGGTATGAATTTTTCTTCACTCCAAGTCTTTCTGCAAATCCTAACGTGTACTGATGTGAGTACTGAAAGCAGTCCGTGGTGAAGTGATTCACACAAACTAGTACTGTCTTCAGCATTGTGACTGGAACATTGCCCTCAAACAATAAAATTAAGCCACGAATCTCTGTTATCCAACAGCGGAAGAATGTGCATGGACAAGCAGGTTTTTGCAGCCAACAGAAAATCTGCCTTTGAGGGTAGCCATTGTAAAGCGCGTGTAAGGTAAAACTACCCGGCGAGACGTGATCCTCTACTGAAAATAAAGGGTGTGGAGCTCCAATTCAGTTGCTAGTCAGGGCAGGACTCAGGTAATGTTGCTAGGTGCCAGTGTAATTGTTATGTCTCAACTACAAAGCTTTTGAAACCACACATTTACTAGAAAAAAAAAACAAAAACATTTATTTATAGCTAAACAATACTAAATGTTTTCCTTTTTGCGTTTGGACTCTTTCACAGAAGCATTAGAGACCCAAATGGAAGTATAAAAATGATCAAAAAGTGAATTTTGCATAATAGGTCCCCTTTACGGGCTTCACGGTGGCGCAGTTGGTAGAACTGTTGCCTTGCAGCAAGAAGGTCCTGGGTTCAATTCCCGGCCAGGGGTCTTTCTGCATGGAGTTTGCATGTTCTCCCCGTGCATGCGTGGGTTCTCACCGGGTACTCCGGCTTCCTCCCACAGTCCAAAGACATGCCTGTTAGGTTAATTGGTCACTCTAAATTGCCCTTAGGTGTGTGCATGGTTGTTTGAGTGTTGCCCTGCGATGGACTGGCGACCTGTCCAGGGTCTACCACGCCTCTCGCCCATAGACTGCTGGAGATAGGCACCAGCTTCCCCGCGACCCACTATGGAATAAGCGGTAGAAAATGAATGACTGACTGAGGTCCCCTTTACATCAAATTTTACTTTCTGTGCTCACCTTTATCTAGTCGGCTGGGTGACCGACACACAAAAAAAAAGATGACAGAAATCTCTTTTTTCACTTGCTGTTCCAGGCTTATGACTTAAAAAAGCCTTACAAAAATTAACCAATATAAAAAAAAAAGAAAATGAAACCATAGTTTTTTACATTTTTGGGCAGAATGTGTTGGTTAAAAAAAAGGCTTCAAAACAAAATAAACCAAGATATTTTTTTCAACTTTTGATTGAGGTAAAAACAGAAACCACTTATTTTCTCCAGTGAGTTGTATTCAGCTGCTGTCTTTAAAATACAAATTTAAATCATTCAAGGGTCCATATCTTAATTTTTGTCTGGTGTTTTTTCATACCCCCTCCTAATTTATTATCAGAAGTTATAATAAGCATGTATTGACATCAAGTTTTAAGGCCATTTACGAGATGCAGTCTGGGTCCCCAGAAAGAGCATTCATGGTGGGCAAATAGTAATTTGTCTTACAAATATCCGGAATCAATACTGTAGTTAATTCTATATCGAACATAAATATAGAAGCTTGGTATAATAACAACATAGCATGGCCAACGAATACACTATTTATGTTCTCACCGGGTACTCCGGCTTCCTCCCACAGTCCAAAGACATGCCTGTTAGGTTAATTGGTCACTCTAAATTGCCTTTAAGTGTATGAATGAGTGTGTGCATGGTTGTTTGTGTGTTGCTCTGCGATGGACTGGTGACCTGTCCAGGGTGTACCCCGCCTTTCGCCCATAGACTGCTGGAGATAGGCACCAGCTCCCCTGCGACCCACTATGGAATAAGCGGTAGAAAATGACTGACTGACAATCTGATTTAGCAAATGAGACATTGGTTCTTGGAAACCAGCCCTTTGACTATCCATTTGAACAACACAGCTGTTAGTGAAGGCTGGTGGTTATACTCCAGTGCCTCTAGTGGCAGAGCAAAGTTTTACAAGTTCAAACAAAACAATAAGCCTCTGGAAATTATTTTTCTCTCAAAAAAGATAATTTGGTCAGACTTTCAGACTTGGGTGGCTGAATTACGTGATTCAGATAAATTCTATCTTTTTAAACATTTGGTGATATAAAGTTTTCAGAAAATGATTTAGTTAAATTTGATTATTTAAGAAATTTGATAATTTTCATAATTATTCATCTCTATGATTCATCACAATACTTCCCTCCCAAGAGATAGGAGGAAGGAATGAATTCCTCATAATTAGCATAAATTGGCTAATTGACCTGATGCTGTTTTACCTTATCACATTTGTTATTCAAAAGTTGTTGTTTTTTTATCTGAAAGCCTATTGTGTGATACCTCTTTGTAAAAAATAGTCTGTGAGTTTAATGTGGCATATATGGAGAAAATCCATACATATTCCAGCAAAGGAAGGCTAAATATGCCATTTAAGTTACATTGATATCCAGAGCATAAAATGCCTTAAGGCCAGATACTGTTCCAGATAAAAAAAAAAGCTTTGCATATTTGTGTCAATTTAAAAAGGTATATCTAAACACTCCAAGGAAGGAGTGTTTATATATACCTGTATTTAATATACTGTATTTAATAGTTTATTTTCAGTACTTGGTTTTTATGTATTCCATTTTCTCTACAGCGAAAAATGTAAGCATTTAATTTAATAACTCATAGAAACAATGAATAAACCTTGTAACTGTTAGTTTATATTTTTGCAGATTTTCTGTTATTTAGTAAAAACAAACCAATGCCCAGTTTAAAAACCAAACTGACCTTTAGTGTAAATTTCCCACATTTCTCTCTCAACTCATCTTTCTGTCATTTACTTCCAATCACTGGGACATGGTTCATTGGTTTCCTTCATGTGCACACCATCTCCATTAATGTTTTGCCCACATGTTCTGGCCTCATGTAGCCATCCTCTTTCTGCTATCAGCAGTGCCCAGTATGATTCCCTGCAGGATGGACTCACAGATGGACACAGTCGGGGTTCCACAGGCAGCCTGGCTGCCACATCAGCCTCACGTGGCATCATGGCCCTCAGACTGGCAGCACATCACAGAGTCACATCAGGAAGATTTCTCATTTATCCATTTGCGGGGAAATTGTTTAAATGCTAATTTGCCATAGCTGCATATCTGCTCTGGTTTTGTGCTTTAACAACCAGAGTAGATTGATTTAGTTAGCATTCAATCATTGAAATATATAAAAGTAATTATTTTAGAGTTTTAGATGAGTGATTTAAAAAGTTGAATAATGAAGAGCTAGTCATTATGGTTTTTGTACAACTAAAGGTAAACACTCAAATAGTTCAGATTGTGTTGTTGAGGATTTAAAAAGTGTACTGGAAGTGGATTTTATCCCTGTATGAGATGGTGAACACCTAAGCTCCCATGCCTATGAATAGGGTTGCAGCACTAAAAAATTTAAAAGATACGAGATTAGAAAAGTAGAAACTATATTAAACTTCCAGCTCATATCCAGTAATAGCAAAGTGATCCAATTCCATCTCAAAAGAGTTGTGAGTTCATCTTTAAATTAAGTCCAAAATATCCAGAAAGGGAGAGTTGTCAGCCAGTGTGTGTGCCTCACCAAACCTGGGCTGCAGTAAATTAAGATAGCTACATTTTAAATAAAGCCTCAAATACCTGTATAATCCCTCCTGATTCCAAAACAATTGGGTTTGCCTGTAGGTACAACAGCCCTGTACTCGTATTGTATTTTCAATGTAAAAAGGAATATGGAAGAAACATTTTAACATGAAAAAAGGACAAGCTGTAGCTCAGTGGGAAAGAAGAGTCATCCCTTTTATTGGGAGGTTGTTTGTACAATTTCAGCGTTCCCCACCTTGTAATGTAGATGAAAATATTAATAACACTTTACCCTTAACCTGAAAATGAATGTGTGAATGGATGAATATAGCTTGTATAAAAATGCTATAACTGGTAATACTAGAAAAGCCGTATGTAAAACCAGTCCATTCATCATTCAGAATTGTTACTATCCTAATATTTAAATAAATAAATAAAATAAAATAAATTATATCTGTAGGAAAAAGAGTAAAGATCCTCTGTTTGTACATTCCAATGAGCAAGTGTCAGTTTATGTAATCTACATTTTCTTTCCTTTGCACAGTGACTAATATCTTGTGGATTTCTGGTGGTATTTGTGTGTTTGAGCACAGTTGTAGGCTTGTCTGTGTAGTATACCTTGGTTGAATTAACATATATTCATATTTAACATATACAACATATTTCCACAGTTTGTGCTCTTAGGGGTATACAGACTGAGCCACTAAAAACATTGCTTTCATGAATTTCTGAAACTGTGACGTTAACTGTAGTTCATCATGTTTTGAACTAAGTAACAAGTAACTAATCAACTGTCATTTCATAATAAAAGTATACCCTGAAATGAAACAGAGTTTCTCTTATCCAAAGTATATTGATGAATTAGTGTTTTTCATCAAATGTTATTCAAATAGCATATGGAGCAACACCTGTCACATCTCACGACACTCAAGCACCAGAGGGAAAGTCTGTCCACTAGCTGTCCTTAATCTCTATGGTAACCAGCTGCTGCGCTGGCTGACGGGCGGCGGTTGTCTCCACCACTTCTATTACTGCTTCAGGTTTTAATTCAGATATGTGCCATGCATTATGATATAGATTTTGCTGCACTTGGATGGAAGGATGTTAGCTGCCAGCGCAGCAAGTACATCCAGCTGGTTTCAGACAGGTTGCTGTGACAATGGTCAAAAACAAAAGCACAGTTTTTTTTATTTGCAGGTTTGCATGCTGCATGTGTACTTGCAGCTGTAAATATTCAACCCTGTTATCCATGGGCCAAACATTAGCAAGAAAAACATTGTAATGGAGTTGTTTTCTGCTGGTGATCTCTTTGATGTACCTAACCGTACCTGCTGCCTAGTCTTTTTCTCAGATCACACTGCATTTTGGTCAGCTTTGTCAGCTGGCTGCCTTCTCAGTAGTTGGTCACACACTCTTATAGTTATCTATTATCTTTCTAAAATCATCAAAGATTATCTATTTCTCCCCCGGAAACTAAAAACAGAAAAACATGAGTCATAGCATATGAGCTAAAAATGTAGGCCCCTGTGGACTTGTGGAGACCATCGCAAACATGGTTTACAATGATCTACTGCTAAATGCAGAGGGGAGTGAAAGCTGGCTTTTCAAAAGATGTAGTGGCAATCATCAGCTTCTTTTGTTGTTTAAGGTTGGTATTAAAACTTTCCAGTTGACCATTTTTCAGAATCAGTTCAATACAGTTTTACGTTATTTACTTTATTACTTTACATACAGGTAAATGAGTTTATTATGTTTAAAACACTTGTTACAGGTAGAGATTAATCAGTTTTAGCTGTAGCTCTTTGTTTGAGTTTTTGTTCTGTTTTACACAGAGTTTAAGCCCTTATTTTGAAAGAATATTAGTTGAACATATTCTGTACACTTTCTTTGAGCTTCTTTATTCTCCAGATAGATTTAAGTTTTAGGGTTAGTACTCAGGAAGCAGATTCATTTATTTATTTGTGTTGCTTGGGGCCCAGAAAATTCACCAGTGGGATGGTTTATAGGTGTATTAATTTACTTTTCCATTTTGATTGTTGGGAGGCAAGACGTTTATGAATAATTTCTGTGCAATTAACACCCCATGCTGTGCTGATGAAACAATTCACCATATTGTTGAGGATGGATCATGGTTTAATTATCTTTCAGTTTCCCCTAAAAGCGTGGAGGAAAAATGTGTTCTGACTTAAACTCTGAGATTATTCTGATTAAAAATTTGGATCACAAATGGTGAAAGGCAATTCCTCTATCTGTTTGTCCCAGATTGATGACTTTAGACAGAGGTCATCGGTCTGCGCCCTCAAGATGACCATCAAATTCTCCCTTGAAATTAACCACTGGGTCCATCGCTGCTCCCACTGCTGCGGAAAGGCCACGACTCTTTATCTAAAAAGTGATGACCTTGGGTTAAAGCCACAGTCTCTGGTGGCTCTTATAACAAGGCCAGCATTTGGCACTGGAACCACACTTTTCCCCATTGGGAAGGAGAAAGGAACCAGACCTCTGGCTGTCATGATAATTGGCGAAAGGCACCTCAATCATATAGAAGCTCTGGCACACTGACATTCATTACCTTTTAATAGTATTTTCTCCTTCACTCCATCACTATCTCCTATTCTCCTGTTCTTTTTGTCACACTTTTTCCCCTCATTTTTTTTGTGACTTCACCTCATCAGGCCTCCCACTGTCATCCCTGGGGTCATCATGCAAGGTCTCTATACCGCCGTTATCCTTGGCACCTTGAGAGATAAAGTCACTTTCGATGACTGATGACCGCTGGTCCAAGTGGGGATGAGGACCGGTTTGTAATGACACAGATATGCTGTGTGCTATTTATTCAGTCTCAAGGCTGTGTCTGTGCAGCCGTGTCAGGTCACAGGCTGGATCAGCAGTGGCATTATGAGGTACATCATAAAGACCCTTGTAAATAAACGCAATGTTCCTTCAACCAACATCAACAAAATAAACTGAGATAAAACCATGTCCTTAAGATGAAGAGATGGGAGTTTCATCAGCACCGAGTCTGGACATTGACGAGAACTACCTGAGATTAGATCTTTTTTAATGGCTGTTTATGATTCTGCAGTGACTGGAGCAGATAATGACCAGCTGTGGGCATCACACTCTTGGTTTCTGAGGAACCTTGTTGGCACACTAAATAATCTCATTATGGCACTTTACAGATGCAGCTTACTGACTTGTGAGTCTCACCTGATAGCCTCCCATGGTACGCTGGTAAACTGACAGTTTGGCCACAGTCAGGCTCCAGTTGGGGAGCGGAGGTCAGCAGGCACACTCACACTGTGTGCCGCTGTTCATATTTTGCTTGAATTATTCAGCATCTCTTAACTTTCTTCTCCCTCAGGTTGTTTAAAAAGTGCATGAAGTGAGAAAGCCAACTGTGTCATAGATTTTGAAACACACAAAGCATCATATTTATTCAGGTTGTGTGCTTTATGTAAAGCCCTGAAATCGTAAAAGAATTGCTAAATTGGTTGCGCTGTCTTACACATACAATGCAATACCCACAGCGACTCTTAGCCAGAGGCATTATTGTAATCATTTGTGTAGTGACTTGTTTAAACAATTTTAAGCATTGCAGGATATTGATTTACCCATTCAAACCCACTCAATACAGGTTTGGAAATTAAGTGTTAATCATGTTTAAAAACAACTGCACTTTTTAAAGCAAACAGCTAAGCTTCAACATGATTTTACCAAATTAAATACAATAAAATTTGGTAAATATTGTTGCACATTAACTCTGATAAACTCAGCTTAATATCAGAATTAGCTTTATTGGCCACGTTTATGCAAACAAGCAAGAATTTGACTTGACATAAATGTGAAGATCTGAGCAAAGATGGTAGCCAGTAAGTCATTGAGCTTTTAAAAGTTTAATACAAAGACAATAGATTTTCTGCCTTAGTAACTTCTAATTTTTTTATGTATTTAACAAAACATTAAATTACAAATGTTTTGCTGTTTTGAGCAAATTCTATATTGTATGGGACACCAAGTTAATATAAACCTCAAGGAAATGTTGCACATTTAAGCTGCAACGTTCTTACAGGTCGTATTCAGGAGGAGAAAGAAATCTGTTGTTTTGATATTACAACTTTCCAGAATTTAATAAAGGGGATATTTTGAGATCTGCTGACTTTTTCTTTGTGTGACTTAAGGGAAACCAAATGTGCGCTTTCAAACGAACCATTTTTTTTTTCTCAAGTTGCAACCCGTCACTTAGTTGCATAAGCTGGGTTCCTCAAAATGACTGAGCGTAAAGAAGAGTGGACTTCATATTTGCAAAGCAATGTGGATTAATACATATCAAAGCTACTAATAATTTAGGTTTGAGCAAAACCTTACATCAGAGTGGGATCATATTCTCACTTCTACATAGTTAATGAACTGTTGTTTTGGCGCTATTAACACTTTTAGTTGGGTGTTGTGTAAAATAAGAACAATGTCTTAGGTGTCATTAAGGCATAAAATATTTGCCTTGTACCCCTCCTTTATAGGTGCAGAGCCATATATACAACAACCTCTTCCCATACCAGTGACATACCATACTAGTGTTTACTTTAAGAAAAAGGAATAATTTAACTATTTCTTTTTCATTAAGTAAGGAAAATGTTTTGCCAAGAGTCTTTTCCTGGTAAATGGTCTGCATTTGTATAGCGCTTAATCAAGTCTGTTTACCCCAAAGCGCTTTACACTACAATAAGTGCATCCACCCCTTCACACTGACATTCACCCACTGACAGTGGTAGGCTACACTGTAGCCACAGCTGCCCTGGTGCAGACAGACAGAAGTGGGGCTGCCATACAGTCGGCGCCACCGGTCCATCTGACCACCATCAGCTGTTGTGGTTTAGCTCCTGAAATAACCAAATACAGAAGAAAAAAGTGTTTGCAAACTATTATCAGCATTTTATTGTTCATTATATACAGTTTTCCTCTACAGGCAACAGCAAAACAGTATGTGTCTGGTCAACTGCTGAGTGCAATTGTTCCTTTTCTACTGTGGGCTGACCTTGGTTATTAAAGTAATAATGGAAAGCTACTCTACAGTCATAGCGTTATAAAGTGTTTGTCTGCAGCATCATTAGTCATACCAGACAGATGCATTAATGTTGGCATTTAATGAACTGCCTCTTGGAGTTAATTTGATTTTATAGCACATAAGAAATGGGCTACTTTTGATCACAACTACAGTTGTGGCATTGATCAATAGGATTTCATATAGCCTATATAAAACAGTGAGCCGCTACTAATTACATGCATGGTAGTATTTAGTAATTAGCTGAAAAGCCAAATTTCTGAATCCAATATAAGCACCATTTTTTTCTTTAAAGACACAATGCAGTGGTCTTTCTTTCTCTCCAACAACTGTGAACTCACAGTAATAACAAAGCTTGGTGATGAAGTTTGGAATCCCAAAGCAGAATTTCACAAAGTGCTAAGATTTTAATAAGTAAACTAAAGAAAGAAACAGTTGTGAGTATTTTGGTTAAAGACATCACAAGTGGCACAAGGATTGAGGTGATCAGTTGGCATTAGTAAACACTGTGGCGGATGACCCTTTATAACAGATTTTCAATTTAGATTCTGTTTTATGATAATCTATTCAGTGTTCTTACATGAGGCTCAAGCGTTTTGTTAAAGTTGTACAGAACGCTAGTCAATACCTGTGACAGCAAATTTGGATTCAAAATGTGCAAATAAAGATGGACAAACATCAAGGAAGCTGCCCTCCTATGTAATGTCACCAGCAGCACTGGAATCTGGAAGTCATTTTTTAAAAACATAGATTTAATGTTGATTATTGAATGATCTACAACAAAAAGCAAAAATAAACTGTAATAAACTGTATTTAAAATGACTGATTGATTTTACAGAAAAGTCCAGCTAGTAGCTTTAAAAAGAAAATTCTTATATTACTGTGATTACATCATATGGGACAGTTAAAACAATATTACATTATAAATTTAATATTTAAATGTAGAAACTTGTAGATGATTTAGTTTACAGAGTTTATGTCTGTAAGAAGGTGAGACAAACTGCATCAGAAGATAACTTTCTCTTACAGGTATAAATGCGGCATATATTTGCATAAATGCCTCGATCAACCCTGTTGTTTTGTACGTTCCCCTTCAAATCCCTTCACTGATTGCAATCTAAACCTGCTGTCACTAGAAGAATATTAATGGCTTGATGTTCATTAAAAATCCTAATTCAGTTAGCTTCTTGGCGTGGCTCAACTCTAATAAGCATGTTAATTTTTGACAGTATTATGTGAATATCAATGTGCTTGAATCAATGTTAATATAGCCTTTAACCACATTTTTAAGTTCCTCACGCCTCTGTAATTTGTAATTTCTTCAAAATTAAGCTCACTTTGTCCACCATGTACTATTATTCACTATATTTTATATGTTTCTCTCAAACAACTCCTAAATTGGTTTTCCTGCTCTTGTATTGATTTAAATCTGACACAGCCCATCCTTTGGGAGACACTTAAGAGTCTAACCTTTCTATTTCTATACGCACATACGCCACATTTCCTCAATTTTTTTTTTATTCCAGACATGATCCACCTTCTGCAGAGTCTCAATGATCAATATGAAAGACTCCGAAATAATGTGTTGTACAAAACATGTTGAAAACTTTATTGTAAATTAAATCAGGAGGTAAAACCATGTTCATGTTATTAGATGAAGGAAAATATCCTGTTTCTTTATTAATATCAAGGATATTATGTCAGGTGCGGTGTAACGGAAGACCCCGGAATGCAGACGAGCAGGCAGCATGATGGTAAGTGAAATGGTTTAATAAATGAAACTTACTTTGGAAGGTGGTGGCAAATACAGGCATGGAAAGGCTTGGCATGAACAGCATGAACTGGCTGAACACAGAGTGACATGATCCGAAATGTTTCTGCGAGGAATGGACAGAACAGAGGTGTATATATGGAGCAAGAACAAGGTGAAACGAGGAGACTGATTTGCTTAGTGCAGGTGAACCGAATAATGTTAATTAACAGACAGGACAAAACACCGTGACTGGAGCAAAACAGAAATTCAAGGATACAAACTAATAGAAACATAACTAGAAAACATGAAACTAAAGCATAACCAGATCCAAAACCCTAACTTGACAAAACATGAACTAGAAGACAAAAACTAAAGCATGTCCAGAAAAATAATAAACAGAAGCATGATTCAAAACCTTAGCAGTGAGAATCATATGAGGAAAAAGCCGCAACCAAAAACCATACAACCCCAAATCATAACAAATTAATAGAGAAACGGTTTCATAAAAACTGTTGTTAAAGTCCAGGTCGTGGGTCTGACTGTTGCTGCACAGTACTGTGTTTTGCTTCAATTTCTTGTCACCAGCTGAGGCAAGGCATGTTTTTTTGTAAAGGACCATTCAACGGTAATTAAAAGTGCTTCACAGAAGAAATCAAAGGAGCAGAGATAAAAACACAAGATACGTCAAAAACACAAACAAAGCATCACATAAACACATAAAAATACATAACTTAATCACATAAAAAAGCATTAAAATGATTAATTATTTTGGCAAATAAAAAGCTAACACTTTATAGAAATAAAGCAATTTTATTGGTAAGCTCCAAAAAATGTTTTTAGTCCTGCTTGAAAAGAGCCAAAGGTTTCTGCACATCTAAGATTTTTAGGCAGTTTGTTCCAGAAGAGCATAGGGACTAAATGCTCCTTCCACTTGTTTAGTTCTGGTCCTGGGAACTCCTGGAGACGTTGGGTGAAGTCTGTACATGGTTCATACCTGACCAGTAACTTACAGGCCCCAGACCAGTCAGTGCCTTGATGACCATTAACAAGATTTTAAAATCTATCCCTTTAAAAACAATGAGTCAGTGCAGTGATTTTTTGACAGGTGTAATGTGATACATTTTCCTGGTGTTTTGTCCTGATCTACAAACGAAAATATATCTAGTGAGCACAATTGAAATAGACAAACCCCTTTGTTAATGCCGGAGGTCAGTGGAGAAGGGGCAGAGTGGTTCAAGAGGCTACAAAGTCAACAGTAGCCTAAATACTCCACATATTGCCACCAAGTTATTTGGAATACTACCTCTTAACAGTCAACGTGTTTTAAGCAATGAAGCACTTAATGTGCAAAGGTTTTAGGCAGTTGTGAAAAAATGCTGTAAACAAAACATGCTTTCAAAAATGGAAGTGTTAATCATTTTTTCATCAATCAACAAAATGCAGTGAATGAACAAAAGAAAGATCTCAATCAAATCAATATTTGGAAAGACATTTTTGAATCTAGTAGCACCCTGAGATATTTAAACTGTTCTACATTTAATAGTGCTTCTCCACCCAGATAAACTTTTGCTGGGGCTGAGGTTGACATTGGTTTTGTAAAGAACATACATACAGTTTTTTTTTTTATATTAAGGCAAGGTCATGAATCAATTAACCATTTTTGTAGATCATGTACGGCTGTAGAAAGGCGAAGAGCTGCCTTCTCCCCACTGTTTGCCTTTGTAAAAATTGCCATAAATAATAGTATCTACATTCTTACATACACTTGGTAAATCATTAATATGAAGCGAGAAGAGAAGGGAGCCCAAAATCGATCCCTCAGGAACCCCTACTGTATAAAGAAGATGAGGCGACTTGCGGTCTCCTTCTTGTACACACTGCTGTCGATTTGTAAATAAGATTTCACCCAGTTAACGATATGATCACTAAAATGAAAAGTAGATAATCTAGACAGGAGCTTTACGTGCTTCACAGTATCAAATGCACATTTGAAATCAATAAAAACAGTAGCAACACAACTTTTTTTTTTATCTACGTATGACTTAACCTTTTCAACAAAAACACAAACAGCTGTTTCAGTTGAATGCAGGGACCTAAATCCGAATTGCATGGCATGTAGGCCTGGGCCACTATTAAGATTTTCTGTAAGTGATTTGACCACCCATTTTTTAGCGATCTTTGAGATAATGGGCCGATGGACCGGTTATTTGCAGGATCTCTTTTATCACCAGATTTACAAATGGGGGTTACTTTGGCTATCTTTCATTTCAGCGGAACAACTGCCTGAGTAATTTAATTAATTACTAATTAATTAGATGGTTGATATCACTGAATAAACATTATTTAGTGGTCTCTGATCTCTTGCCGAATCGACAATCTAAGAGATCAACTTTTGAATGTGGTGGAATGGGAAATTCACATCATGTATGTGCAGGCAACATATCTGCAGCAACTGCATGATGCTTGGAAGGTTTCAATCTATACTACAGAGCAGGGGTCCCCAAACCCCGGACTCTGGTCCAAATCTGGACCCAGTGAGCGTTTTGTCCGGACTGGAAATCATTTTCTCATTTACTATAGACATTTTATTCCTGCCGCGTCTGATTTTTGAACAGGCACAACAGGCAGCTCTGTGAGTCAGCATCATTCTAGTCCACACTCCAAGCCAGGTGGTGGCAGTAATGCACCACATCTTTGTATGCCAACAACCACAAAACGACAAAGAAGAAGCCATGTGGAGTCCTTGAACGCAGGTTGCTAATGCACCTTTTCCCCTGGCCCGTTTTAGGTGGAGTGGCTCCGCTCCACTCGGTTTTGCTCTACTCTGTACGGTACTGGTTGCATTTTCACTGACCCACTGACAGCTGGAGCTATGGCGCCTTCAGTGTAGTGTGCTGTGGCGCTATTAAATGTTAAATACAAATGAAAGAAAATATTTTTGTCAGTTGACCTAAAATGTTCAGGCCCCAAAGTGTTTAGATGATGGAGGCAGTAGACCTCCTGCTGCTTTAGTTAGGTACCACTGCTATAGAGAATGCATTGTCCCTCCAAAGAGCACTGGGAAAGGAAGCAACCAGGACATATTAAGATAAGGTACCTGAAGCTCCTAAGCTAGGATACCTTTGTGCTTCTGTGATTAATCTTTGTCACATTCCCATACATACTAAAATTACAGATATAGCAACAGGACACATGAAAGACTCTTTAACGTGATGGAGTAGTAATTTTGATGGAGCATCACTACAGATAGATCGCTGTTAAACTCATCAGCAGGCTGTATTGGAGATGCTACACTAAGGCTACAAAAGCAGTTTGAGAAGACTCTTGCTGAAAAAGCTTAGGATTTTCAACATTTGTAGGAGAGTAAAAGTATCTTCACAGCCATCTGTTGGGGCAGCAGCAGCATAGTCAGTTGCTCAAAGAAACTGAACAAACAGATAAGAAAAGGGTGGTGCCACAGACAGCTTTGGTGGCTAGAAACCTGACAGGATGTAGAAGAATGCCGACAGGCTGCAGAACATTAGCAGAGGAAACCTCTGCACAATATACTAATGAACCAACAGAAAAACTTGTCTGTTTATCTGTGCTGCAAAAAAACAAAAACACATGCTGCCCTTTAGTGTTGTCACAAATAGAATAGTTTTTTTAAATTCCAAAGTGTTTTGTGTTTTAAGGATTCTCATTTCACTATCAATGTCACATTTAATCAAGTTGAAGTTTAAATCAAATGCAGTCAAGACCGAACAAAAAAATTGGTTCTAGTTTAGCTCCAAAGGCAAGTCATGAAACAGATGCACACTTTGGCATTTTACAACTGACTGCTCAACACAGCAGGGTAACTCAAAAACCACTTCCTTTCTTACTCAAAAATAAGATTCTCAAACATAATTGCAAAATGGTGTCACACTCGAAGCACTATAATTAATTAATCTCACTTTACCAGACGAAGTCACCAACTAATAGCAGGTGGATTTTGCTTGTAAGACTGCTTTGATGAGAATTACCTTAAAATATTCTGATCCAAACATTGACTCCCTTAATAAAATTATTTATTTTTAATATCACTGATTATTAATCACATATTCTTAGGGATTTAGGTTGTTAACCGTTTTCATGATTAGGATGTTTCAGCTGACAATCTCAACAACAGTCGTACCCTAAGTCTTCTGTTTTAAACACGTGATGTACCTTCACTAAGGACTTCCATTTAGTCAGTGACTCATAGTCAACTTCTTACTTAACTAGATTTAAAATAATGATCTTCTTTTTTAAATCCACTGTTTTTGTTTTATAAACCTGACAAGGTCACCAATTATTTACACCAAAAGAAACCAGTTTTTGATACTCCAAAAGTTCTTCATTGTATCAATGCCAAATTACTCTTGAAGCATATTTGCAGTGTGTTTTTTACCTGATTTTCTTTGCAAAAATAAATTTGTTTTCCAGAATATTGGCTCTTGTGAGAAGCTATTCTCACATGGAATGATGGTTTCTATCTCCAGCATTAAAAATAATGTCTATAAGGTTAAGTTCTGTTCCCTGAACACAGTTTCTGTTAGTTAATAGACATAGACTAGAGGGATGCCGGGCTTTCATGGCAGTACTTTTTCAAATAAAGAGCAGCCAGCCACCTAAAACACACTTTCTATAATGAATATGTGACTACATGAAAAGCCTTTAATGGACAAAGCCTTGACACTGTCATCGGACAGTTCCCGGCGCAGATATGACCTTGGTTCCCAGAGGAGAGCATCTGACTCGTGTAGTAGCCTCAGAGGAGAATTATGATGAAGGAAAACTGATGGACTTCAAGTGTTTTTGTTCTGGAGGCTTGTAATTACAGCCAAGAGAGCTGAGGTATAATTATGTGAGTGCTATCAGTGAATGATAGAGGGGTAGTTGGAGAAGATGAAAATCAGATATTCTGTCATCCAACTCTCAAAAGGAGTCAGAGGAAAAGGTAGGGCATATTGTGTTCCTTTTTTTTGGAAATAAAACTAAACAATAACTGAAGAGATCTTTTTTTTCTTTTGAAAGCAGCTTCTCTAACCTTTACCCTTTGTGTTTTTCTTTTTTTTGTCTAAGACTCTTTGACTTATCATGTTCCTGCCTTCCTCCATCCTCTCCCTGTCTGACAGTGTTCCATGCTACTCAGGGCAATTACAATTTAAAATGACAAAATGGAGATCATCACTGTGTCACAGGATCAAGTGAAGTGAAATGGCCCATGAAAAATGCCTACGTTTGCAAGTGTGTGTAAGTCCTGAGCTGTCTGTCTCCGTTGTACACTTGTTCCACCATATATTTAACAACGTATGACATCTGACCACTACAGTGCGTTCTGTATTAGATTCTGAGTGACTCGCCTTGAGATGCAGTCAGAGGTAATGTAGTATGACAGAAGGACGGTTATCCTGGTCTGCTAATTTTTTCCATCACTATTACTCCCAACACTTTTCCAAACTCGTGATAGCAGCTCCACTTCTTTCTCTGTGAACTCAGCATTTTTAGGCCCCTGAAATAGATCTAAATGTGCTACTTCTAGGCAGTCATGATTTTTCCGCTGTGATTTCATTCTGCATTTTGGCACACTTTGACTCTCTTCACTAGTTTTTAAGTAGTGGAGGCCATGATGTAGTCAGAACACACATGCCAGTGGTTTCTGGGAAATACATTTTTCTTTGTCACAGCTTAGTTTTTCCACAAGTTCTGGAAAGGGAAAATGTATCGTTTTATCCTAATTTTACAGCATAGCATTATGTTCCTCTTATTTTGGTTGGTGCAATCCTGCTGTTACACTGTTTCCTATCTCCCCATGCATTTTGACACATTTAAACAAGTTAAATGGGTATAAACATAAAGAAACTAAACTTTTCCTATGTGGAACTTCAACTCCTGTCATGTATGTATGTCGCATTTGATGGGCTCATTATTTTGAATAGGGTGTACATAATAGGATGAAGGGTGTGAAATTCACACTGTGAACCTATGTCAGGGCAAGATAGGGTGGTTGTAACAGTCATTCACCTAGCTTTCTGTCTGACACTCAAGCACAGAAGTGAGCGATAGGCAGATGCTGCTACTGAAGTGACGTTAAAAAAGTTTTTTTTAATACAAAATCACATTATTAGTCAGCTACAAATCAGGATGAGTCAACATGTACTATTAAGATGAAGATAATCTGGTTGTCATAAAATAGCATGGGAGGGTTTACACTACACAATGTCTGCCTGCGGCTTATATCATTCCATATCAGGATTGTCTCTGTTACTGTCATATTTTCTGAAGGAAGAGTTGTTTATGGTGTTTTAATTATCGTTAGGCAGGTGTTTGGGCTAGATCTTGGTCTTAGAATATTGATAACACTTTTACAGAAATTAACTGGGCATCCCACAATCTTGTTTTAGCTCATGTACATACATTTGTAAAAGAACATAGACAGTACCTGTCCGTTCTTTTGTTTTAGGCAGGCTGGATACGTACTGAGTGTAGCTTAGCTAGCTAGATAACATTTAAGATGCTTGTGGGAAGTAACCCTTGTCAATACCTAAATAAAATAGATAAACGTCTTACATTGATGGTAAGAGCCACCTTTTCCTTTGTGTAGGCTGCAGATATGAGAAAACATGTAAACTAGTTGTGTATTTCACTAACAACAGCAAATACAGGGGTTGGACAATGAAACTGAAACACCTGTCATTTTAGTGTGGGAGGTTTCATGGCTAAATTGGACCAGCCTGGTAGCCAGTCTTCATTGATTGCACATTGCACCAGTAAGAGCAGAGTGTGAAGGTTCAATTTTCAGGGTAAGAGCACAGTTTTGCTCAAAATATTGAAATGCACACAACATTATGGGTGACATACCAGAGTTCAAAAGAGGACAAATTGTTGGTGCACATCTTGCTGGCGCATCTGTGACCAAGACAGCAAGTCTTTGTGATGTATCAAGAGCCACGGTATCCAGGGTAATGTCAGCATACCACCAAGAAGGACGAACCACATCCAACAGGATTAACTGTGGACGCAAGAGGAAGCTGTCTGAAAGGGATGTTCGGGTGCTAACCTGGATTGTATCCAAAAAACATAAAACCACGGCTGCCTAAATCACGGCAGAATTAAATGTGCATCTCAACTCTCCTGTTTCCACCAGAACTGTCCGTCGAGAGCTCCACAGGGTCAATATACACGGCCGGGCTGCTATAGCCAAACCTTTGGTCACTCATGCCAATGCCAAACATCAGCTTCAATGGTGCAAGGTGCGCAAATCTTGGGCTGTGGACAATGTGAAACATGTATTGTTCTCTGATGAGTCCACCTTTACTGTTTTCCCCACATCCGGGAGAGTTACGGTGTGGAGAAGCCCCAAAGAAGCGTACCACCCAGACTGTTGAATGCCCAGAGTGAAGCATGGTGGTGGATCAGTGATGGTTTGGGCTGCCATATCATGGCATTCCCTTGGCCCAATACTTGTGCTAGATAGGCTGCCAAGGACTACCGAACCATTCTTGAGGACCATGTGCATCCAATGGTTCAAACATTGTATCCTGAAGGCGGTGCCGTGTATCAGGATGAGAATGCACCAATACGCACAGCAAGACTGGTGAAAGATTGGTTTGATGAACATGAAAGTGAAGTTGAACATCTCCCATGGCCTGCACAGTCACTAGATCTGAATATTATTGAGCCACTTTGGGGTGTTTTGGAGGAGCGAGTCAGGAAACGTTTTCCTCCACCAGTATCACGTAGTGACTTGGCCACTATCCTGCAAGAAGAATGGCTTAAAATCCCTCTGACCACTGTGCAGGACTTGTATATGTCATTCCCAAGACGAATTGACACTGTATTGGCCGCAACAGGAGGCCCTACACCATACTAATAAATTATTGTGGTCTAAAACCAGGTGTTTCATTTTCACTGTCCAACCCCTGTAGTTCTGCATATCTATATAAATGCAATGTTCAGTAGCCTAAGTCTCATACATTTAATTTTCGGCATCTGGTATGGGCCAAATCTAGTATTTAAATTTCCTTGACAAGGCCATCGCAGGTTCTTTCTTCCATTTATTAGAACCAAATGACCGCCTGCGGATGAATGTTTTACTTTCCAAAAGTCTGTAGGTGCCATAAGTGGTCCGAAAATCATAAGCTGACTTATTCAGGTGAAGCTACTGTCAGTGGGGACCTGTCAAAACATTTGGCCTACCAAAATGATTGAATCTTCATCAGCACAGACAGAGCATCTGCATAGTATAACTTAAGATTATTATTGCGGCATTGTTTTAAAGTTTAAGTAGGGCATAAATTCTGCACTTACATGCGCCATATAATGTGCCTCAGCTTTTTATACCACTGAAAAGGAAGGTAGATACACAATTATGTAATTGGGATAATAGTGTCAGATATGACAGAAGAAATACATTTCTAAGATACTGTGGACAGTAGCACGGCCTATTTTCACTTTCCCCAACCTCTTAAAACCGTTTTTAACTTTATTGCAGATTAGTTACTTAAACCAAACCAAATATGGCAGTAAAAGTAAACAGCTACTTAAAATTGGAAAAGTGCAAACATTGTGTCACCTTCCAGTCCTCCAATTATCTCTATTTTACTTCTTTTATGAAAGTTTTAAAAATTGCTGGGAGACTTTCTTTTGTAAAGCTCTTTTTTATTATTTACTAACACACACTAAAAATGCTTTTGCATTGATCTGCCTGGAAACACAAAGTAAAACCAAATCTGACGTTAAAAAGCACCAAAGAGCTAAAACAAAAATACTGCCTCTTTCTTAACTTTCTTCCTCTAGGTTTTCCTCTCCTTGCCTTCTGTAAACTAACAGGCATAAATGGCCTCTGAGATTTTTCTCCTATTGATCAGCATGGGAGCGAGGGTTGATTGTAGCCACAAAGACGTGTCTGAGTATGGTGTAATTAAAGCTGAGGCAAAAGATGCGCCGCTCTTGCTGCATGGGTAAATGAGTAAATGGAACTCATTTGTTGGTGTGCTGCAGCTCAGGATAATCTGAGATGAAGTTGGGTGTGCAAAAAAAAATCTGATGTTTTAATGGCACATTTCAACATGATCTCTTGTGAGATGGTAATTATGTATTTGCATCATGGGAGAGAACTTTGTCCTTGTGTGTAGTTTAAGTGGGTAAGATTTACAGCACATCTTGTAAATGTACACATAATGAACACAGCCTCTCTTAGCTTAAATATTTCTTTACAACATTTCGGACTTGTGTATCTGATTTTCAGCTATAAACAGAACCATTCTGGGGTATGATGCCAAAATGAACACGGTGACAGAGTGTACCATTACAGTACCACTTCGATGGGGATAAAAGGAGAGACAATGGCAGGGGGTAAAAAGGGAGAGTGATAGAAAGCGAGGAGGAGAGCGGACAGAGGAACTGCTCGGATGCGAAGAGTGGAAGATTTGTGGGGACAGAGAGCAATATGGAAGAAGATGATTGAGAGAGATGGATAGGAAAAGATGAGAGAAAGAAAAAGGGGAGGTGATTTACAGACAGTAGGAGAGAGCATGGAAGGAATGGAGCCAAAAAGCAGGAAAAAGCGGTGGGCGGGTGGGTCTGGGGGGCTAAGGAGCCGGAGACAGGAATTCTATTGAAGAGGTGTCATCGTCAAGGGTGTCTCAATAAGATACCATAAAACACTCTTATTCTGCCTTCTGTCACTGCGTAGACGCTGGAGCCCACAAATAAAGGTCTGAGACATGGACACAGACAGTAGAGTCACACTGATGCATTAGCATCTTGTGTGCTTTTATTCTGCAACAGTTTTTCCCTGTCTTTGCTGCTGTGACAACTTTCTCTTCTTTTTTTATTTTTTTTTAAGCAAAAAACCAAACAAATGCAGCCTAAATCTTTGTGCAGAGTAATTTGCTGTCATGTTGCTTTTTAAAGAGCAGCAATTTTCAGAACTTTCAACTTTAAAACTGAATTTTTGTTTTCTCCCCTGTAATTCTCCCAATAGTGGCCCGTATTTAACACGTGTTGCAACTAAATAAATACTAGGTTTATATTTAATGAAAGATTAATATAAGATGTTTTTCGCCATTAACCTAGAACACCCATTCATCTGCTGTCTGTACCTGCTTAACCTTGCTGAGTTGCTGGGGAGGGACTGGTACTTATCTCCAGTTGTCATCGAGCAACAGGCTGGGTATGCTTCACCTTGGACAGGTATAAACTCAGAACAGATTTAACAGCTTGCTGTTTGTTTCTGTACTTTCCTATGTCTAGGTGATATTGATATTACCCAATGTTGGCCCATTGTTAAGCATCAAGAGTGTATTACTCCCCTGTGATTCCAGTTATTTATTGGATTTCCCTGGCTAGTCCATGTGTAATATTACAGTTGTGAACTGAAGTTATTTCACTTCTATAATCACATATTCTAAACAATATTTGGCTCATGCTTCGTTTACACTGGGAGAATACTTGTACGATCAGTGTTACAGAGGAGACACTATGCACCAAGGTTTTACTGATATTTTTAACAAAAAAAATGATAACAGAGTTGAGAAAAATGCTTTACCAACATTTCCAAATCCAGCCTGTTCCATGACAGATAGAGGTTGAAAAATAGAAAGAAAAAACTAAGCATTTTTGCTGTAATATATTCAGACTACCTGCTCTTTGCTGAAAGTATTGCTCTCCCTTGCCTTTTATCAGCCTAAATGATCCAAAACATGTTCTGACATGCCAAGTAAAATAAGGTTTTCTTTTAAACAGCTTCTTGTATCTTTCTGCTCATCTGAGACCATTTTAAAAAACCCTCAATGATAGTGAAAATATACTTCTAACTTTAAATATTCTTCTTTCAGAAACAACCTTTCACCAAAGTGTTTAAAATTTAATGTGGCCTATAAAGCTCAGGTGTGGTGCATTCACTGACCAGAAAAATATATTAATTTTGAGTTTCCAACTGGTCTGTCACCAGTCAAGCTTATGCCTCTTTTCCATTAGTACATACTCTACTCTACTCAGGTAGGGTCAGCTCCACATGGTGTGGTTTGTTTTCCATTACAATTGAGTACCATCTAATTGTGGGTGGGTTTGTCAATGGCAAGGCAGTCCTACAGTCCAAAAAAGTACCATGATGTGATTTGTAGTGACACAAACACAATAACGATGGAGGACTTGCTGCTCAGTCTATGGCTGTAGTCAGACTCAGAGTGAAATAAGAGAGCCAGAGAAGACAAAGCACTCTGGATAAGTACAGGAGAAAGAAGGAAGCTGTGGAGCAATTTAAGCTATAGGACGTTTGAGGGTAAGCTAATGGTACCTAATGGTAGCTTGCCATAGTGGTCATATGCACAATAAGCCCAGTGTGTGACAATTTAACGGTTAAAGATATTAGTCATTAAAATATGCTGTGACTAGTAATGCCGCCCCCTAATGCTAACCCCAACCCCCTCTGAGTCCTTCAAAAAGAAGTTTGTAGCAGTTTCTGAGTCGGGTAAGGGATTCAAAGAGGAATCACAATCATTTGAAATCAGCCATTCCACTTACCAGTTTAACTTAACCACTTAACCACTTAACAAGTTTGCAATTTGAGGACAAGCAAAACAACTGCCAGCATGCCCATGTCTGGTCAGCCAAGCCAGTTCACCCTGAAATCAGATCAATAACTGGGGGTGTTAAGACTTTTTCCTCATTTCCTCATCTTTTGTTTAAAAATGAAAACATGGTAACTTTAGGTGTTAACTTGTAATAAAATCAATTTCTTTTCTAGAACTGCTTCTCTATCCATTTCCTACCTAACTCCATACTCAGAAATGGAAGATTTTTAGAGGATTTTCCAGTCTGATTCAAGTGTTGCAAGCACATATTTGAAGCTTAGGCTTGTAGGTCCCTGAAAACCCACATAATTTAAATCTACCAAAGGAATAAGCCAAATTGCTCTCATTCATCTAACTTTTATTTCCCCATCTGGGGCACACAAGATGACAAGTGTTTTAAACAGACCAAACAATGAGTCAGCTTCATTCTTGCTCACCCAGTTTCCAGCCAAAACATTGGGAATTACATATGCATTAATTATTTCTTTGGTGAAATTAAATAAAAGGCATTTCAAGTCCCAAATGCAACTTATAGTATATTCAGGCTTTTGCTCCTGAAGATTAAGATCTTTTTATTCTGTCCAGAGAATCACAATTTGGATTTGATCTGACAGGAACTGAACAAAATCATCAAGCGATTTGATCTGATCTATATCTCAGAATTTGTTTTCGGGTAGGTCATACCAAGCATGCTTACACGAGGCAAATAAAAAAAATTTAAGTTGTAATTTCTTCATCGATTTCAAGAGATGTAATGCTTTTCATTGATCTGACAGCAACCTTTCAACATTCTCTCGCAATTGGAACACTGGTGATTAAATTTAGTCACAATTACATATTACTTTAACAATCTCTAAAACATAAATTGCAGGAGTACATTAATTAATGTAAAGACTTGAGACTGGGGTGGAGGTTCACCTTCCAAATAGACGCCAATCATATAGCTACAATGGAATTCATATTCATGTGTTAGAGTGGTTTAGTCAAAGTCCAGACCTTAATTAATTTGAGAATATATGGCAAGGCTTGAAAACATATGTTCCCTCATAGCCTCCATCAAATTTCACAGTTTAACCTGAAAAAAAAAAAATTCCATCTCTAAATGACAAGCAGCTACAATGGCAGCACAAGGTGGTTTTACAAAATACGAGCCGTGCAGGTAAACACAAATGTTTGCAAAATTTTGCCAGATTTTTATTTGTAAAAGAAATCTTCAAAATCACTAATTTTTCTCCTTCCCCTCTACAGATGTGTACTATACTTTGTGTTATTCAAATAAAGTAAATAATATGCTTTGAAGTTTATGGTACAGTAATATCAACCTTTGGTATGTAAAGAAAAATTGAAAAACTTCATGGTGTGTGAAAGCCTTATGCAAGGCACTGTAAAGCCTGAGTATTGCATAAAACTGTACAGCTTTGTTAGGAGTTATGAAATTTTGTGAGACATGTAAAGCAGTTTAACCAGTATAGACTGGTGTTACACTCCGTTTGTTCGACTCTCCAATCCTCAGCAAAGATGGCACACTGTGGTTCCCCCTGAGTTTATCTGAAATAATCTGTAGGGAACTTGTAAAGGTAAATCGGGTCATGTCTGAAAAAGGTTTTATTGTCTGGGCTGTGGCTGAGTACAACAGAAGAAACAAGCCGCTTCACAGCATTGTGTAGCTCTGTACAGACAAACCTTTCTCCTGTTGGAAGGCTGAACTAATAGAGAAATGGTTGACCAATATGGGCAGGTGGTCAGCATCTAAAGAAAGGTCAGAGAGGCAGATGAAGCGACACTTAGCTCGATACTCCTCATTGCTGCGTTTGAGGAAAGTAAAAACACAGACCTGACACATTCTCGGTTTGTTTGCTCTTGTGAAAGGGCCTCTTTATTTACAGCCTCTTTGTGCGTTGGTGTCATAACTGGATGTTGTCATTGGTTAATGACAGCTGTTGAGAAACTCTCTTTGAAGCAGCATTCGTCTAAGCACAACACAGTTTGTCATAAAATATACAGCAAAGTTAAAATAAAAGTGGTGTTTCAGCATACTTATGAAAGTTAAATTAATTGGTTGGTTGTAAGGGTCTGCAGAAAGACCACTTTTCCTGATATTATCAATCATCATGCTTCTAGGATGTTCTGGTTTGCTGCCCTTGGAGCTCTGTAGATATACAGTACATAATAAACAGTTTCCTTCAGGTCTCTGCAACATGAATAAAATATATGCTTTGTGCATATGCTGCACAGTCAGGAAACATCTTGTTGTCTTTTGAACATCTGTTTACCAGAGATGTTGTGCATTTAAAAGGCTACTATAGGTCTCAAAGACATTTTTACGTAATAACAGGATTCTTTAAAAAAAAGTCAGCATTCTCTGTTTGCTGATATCAGGATTTCAAGGATATCCCATTAAGCAGCTGTTCAGTTGATTCCCATTAGAATAAAACTGCCACTAGAAAAAAAACCTGCAATTTTCTCATACCTCAGCTTTGACAATTATTCTACTTCAGCAGCAAGGGTAAAATGTTCCCTGAGTGGTGAATTTTCATATGTGTCCATGTGTTTTCTATGTATTTTCTAAATTAGCTTTGCACTGTTCAAACTATCAAACAATCTTGATGTTTAGCTACCTTTCAGACTTGGGTACTATTCATCCCTTTAATAGCAATGTGCTAGTACAGTGGTCAGCATTATCGTCTCACTACAAGAAGGATCCGGGTTTGAAGCTAAACTCAAGTTTAAGAACTTAGTTTCACTTAAGTTTTCCAAATACCTTCCTGGGAAGTGACATGAAGTCATAGTTTATGACTCAAGTTACATGAACAATCTGTATCTCATCTATTCTGCCTGTAAGGAAGCTCTGACCGACTTGTGACCATTTTACTGTGAAATGGTGTGTTTGAGTTATTTGTCAGAAAAATCTGCAGATCCTAGGCTGAGGATTCATAATAGTCTATGCATGTTAGCTATATCATCATAATGACCACACAAATATTTCTATAACTGGATTCTGTAATAACTGGTCATGTCAGAAAAAATTAAATCAAACTTCTTTTTGACGTTTTAAAGCATTACTGTCTCTTTCAGTCACTTTTCAATGCACCATGGTCTTTATTTTGTCATTTCTAAATAACTTCAAAGTTGTTTAATCCTTTACCTTGACAAGTGTTTTCTTTAAAGCACATTTATTATATAGGGTTTTCTGATAATGTTGCAAGGAAGGTATTACTGCATTTCTTTGGCCAGATGGGAGAATTTATAATTTTTTTTTGACTTTGAAGTGTTCTACTTTTTCTTTTGTTATTTCAAACGTGTTTTTTGTGGTGGTTGTTTGTCGCTTTTATTTTATAGTATGATTTAGTGTTGTTTGTAACTAATGAGCCAAAGACAATTTTCCTCCTTGGTGGACAATCAAAATTTATTTTATTTATTTATAAATCCTTAAAATCAAGAGTATAGAGAAAAAGAGCCTCCAACCCTATATAGCAAGCTACATAGGGTACTATACAGGGAGAGAGGGATTAACAGACATTAACTACGTCATTACAAAGACACTTTCAGTTTTTCAAAATAAAAGCAGTGCCTGGAACACTTGTTCATACATGTTATAATTGTTTTCTCTGAACAGAAATGCATGTTTCTATGGAATGTTAAAAAGCCCTTTGGATTATTATTTATTAAGTCATAATAAAATAATAGTCTGGTCTTGCAGCTATGCTTTAGTATAATTGACCTCAGTTTAAACTAACAAGCAAACTAAACTTCTGTTGCCTTGACTACTCCTTGGTTCCCTCTTTATTTTCTCTGCTGTTATCTCAAGTGGAAGGGACTAAAATGCAATAAAAGGTGCTGAAGAATATAACTGAAGAAGAACAAACTGAGAGAGAGGGCCTGAATCTGTCTCTTCTGTGAAGTACTGGTGAACTGTCTCAGGTGTCAAGTATCTCTTGTCCACTGGATAGGCCCCAGCCATGAAAAACTCACAGCAGAAGAGATGGATAAAAAGATGCAGTGCCTAGTTGGAACTTTTTAGATGTAAGCAAGTCAACACAAAACATAAATAAGAAGTCCAAATAAGCTTGGAAATATTTCTTCTTCTCCTTGAGTTCTCAGTAGATCCACTAGTTTTAGCCACTTAGCTGGGAGGGCAGCAGGCAGAAGGTGGGGTTGGTAACTGGATTGCAGGCACCTTAAACTCAATTTATCTGACAGATGCTTGGGCCTGGTCTCCTGAGCTGACCTGTGGAGCCAAGTGTAAATTAGATTTTTTTTCCTTGCACAGTGTGTTGCTATGTCACCTCTGTCATCCCTCCACCGTCACCACCCTGATGAACAGATATTATGAACTCCAAGACAGCGAGTAGGCCACGTCTCGTGAGACCAGTGCAGTTGTGGATGAGGTGATTATGTTAAGGCAGACAGGGGAAGCAAAAAACTGCAGACAAAGAGTAAGCCTGTTTGGGTTTTGAGTGACAGATGGCGTGCCCAAGGAAATGGTCTGGAAGAGAATGCTGCGTCAAGCGGTAAAGGCATCGATTTAATCTTGTGCACTCTCCTGATTTGACCGTGTCACAATGAGATTGAAAAGCCTAAGTGAATGTGGGGCTGTGTTCACTCACCTGGCTCCACCACACTGATAAACCCAAAATGAACCTAAAAGTACGCTGGAACACTGGACAAAATAGAAATGGCAATAGATCCTCACAATGCAGAGGGTGAGACAGCTGTTTCAGGCCAGCTAACAAGCAGCGAACTCCAGAAGAGGGGCTTTCTATTGATTTATTGTGGGGTTGGAGAAGTCACAAAGCTCATGCAATTGGATCCTTCGTATCAAATAGATTTTGACTCAAATATCGTTCCTTTGGCTTAAAAGACTAATCGATGGGGGCTGAAAAGATTTTCAGCTAATGAATATTCTAATTACTGCCATATGAATCAAAGTTGACGAGAGTTTGCTTTTAAATATGTTTAATAGTTTCTAATAAAAATTAGTATTAAGCTGTGATCTGATGTTTATGCACAGCGGAAGGAAATTAATATTGATCCCACTGCCAACCTGGGTTTTAAATTGCAATATCCTTCCATTGCTCATCCTCCTGACCCTGTGTGGTCTACAGCGCAGGCCAACAAATGTCACAAAATAATCTTTAATTAAAAAAGAATTTATCCATGAATCACATTAAATGTAAATGATCACATTCTGACATTTAGCCTACTCACATTGCATTGTGGGGCCAGTCGATGCTCAGGATTAGTCATAATCCTGGGTGTTTGCTGAATACATTCATTAATCGAGAAGCGTGCAAGCGAGTGTCCACTTTTGCTGACTTACATACTTTTGATGGACGCAGACATTCGTGAATACATGCACACATTATGCCTCTCTCGTTCAATTCAAAAACCCAGGTCACAGCCATTCTTCACCTCTCCTCCTCCCCCTCACATTATGCATCAGCACAAATGCAAACAGGCATACAGATACACACTTGACAAGCTGCATAAGCAGGGCCCGTGCAGGTCGACACACTGTGGACCCCTCTCTCATGTTTTTAAGATTAAGTGGCCGCCTCACCTTGACCTGCTGTGACTTCCCTGTTTTTTTGTATGCCACCTATGCTTCCTGGGTACAAATTTTATTTCTTTGTAATAAATTAAAAACAGTCTTCAGTTTAATGTAGATAAACACAACCTCATGTAATTATGACTGCTTGCTGACAGGCTCAGATTTCTTATTAAATCCTTAAAATAAACAGTCATAAAGTCATTATACTAACTAAACATAAAACTCGGATATAATACGTGATCAGAAGCTGCAGTATCTTTTCTGTCATTAGTTTACACAGTTTATTGACGTCTTAGGTTTAAATGATTGTTTGATTGTTTATATGATTTCTTGAAATAAAAAAAGTAGATCCTTGATCCTGCTACCTCCATTGCTGCAGTCGTGTATGTTACAGGCATGTTTTGATCTCGGATTTGGCACACATCTGGCTTTGGGAAGTAAACATGACATTGCTAAAATAATTGCTTCCTTAAAAAGGTCCAAAACTAACGATGTGTAATGTCTAGATACTATTTTTTCAAATTACATACAGATTTTTCTGTATGTCCAATTACTTATTTAATTATGTTTTCTTTTAAGCAAACTGTTGTACCATCTGGTTAAAAAGTCACCACACTGAACTTTTATTTTAAAGCTGGTGAACTAAAGCAATGTAGATAACTTTTGACAAATCTGTATAATTTTAGCTAAATGTAAGCTGGCAGAAAAGTGGGTAACTTTTTTTTTTCAATAACAGTTAGCCCTCTTTCTGTTCAGTTTGGTTTTTGACCTCTCAATTTTGCACAGCCAGCAAACTGTTATGGAAAAAACTCAATTGTTTCTTGATCAGGGTTCTTGTTTTGCCAATCTTTAACGATTTATTAAAGGCGATTTATCAACCAGGAGAAAATTTATTTGGGATTGTAAGCTCAAGTCTTCTTACCTTAACTTTTAGGGGTCCAAAAGGCCCCATTCTTGGACAAGTCTTGTTGACACTATATATTAATGATTTGCCGGATGTTTGCTCAAATGTTAATGTCAAAATATATGCAAATGACACAGTGATTGTTACAGATGTAAAAAATGTCCAAGAAGCATCTTAAAATCTCACAGCTTCTCTGAATCATGTGCACCATATACTTGTTACCACTTGTCGATGCTGAATACCAAATATGATGAATGATGTTTTCTTTACAATAGGAAGTTAAATTGCATTCCAATGTTTTTCTGAGAGGAGTTCAGAATTTTAGGGGAATTTCAGTATGGTTGTTATTCTGGACTACAATGTATCTTTTGAACACAGTGTTGCCAAAACTATTAAATCTCATCTTCAAATTTTGAAATAGTTAAGACTAGGGATGTGTATCTTTCACATATGAACCGATAAGGTACTGATACCAGGTAACTGGGAATTGATACCGGTACTGAGTGGTACCAGTTTTCGATATTTTTGTGCATTTATGTGGTATCAAAACTTTAATGAATGTATCAAAACAAGATCCACCTGTTTCTATTGTAACATTGCAGTTGTTTCAAACATTTCTTCAATATGAAAACCCTTAACTGACTACGCAGAGTTTTTTCTTAATAATGCACAAATTAAAACCCAGCGATGTTGCTGGCAGCAGATGACGAATCACTAACGGATGGAGGCGTGCTAATGGTGCCGAATGTAGGAGTTGTAGCCGTAGATCTGAGGCTGTCAAAAAATGTGCACTCTTCAGCCTTGAGAAAAATCTTATGCTTAACCAGGTGTTTACTCAGATTAGGAGTAGTCCCACCGCTGGCCTTGCACTTCGCATCACAAATATTGCATTGATAATATTGCAAATCTGCATCATACGGAGCCCGGCAAGTGTCAGCGGGTAAGAAAAAACAAAGCCGGTGGAATTACATGCTCCCACTTTACTAAACTGTGCTCTCAGTTTCTGCAATTCGTCTGCCTGGTTTGATAAACTGTGCTCTTTTGCAATGCGTGCGAGCAGATTACTCAGTGACATCTGCCGAGAGTTTAGACGCATGGCACACAGCTGCAAGGTAAGTTGAGTGGATCTGTTGTCATAAATAAACTTAAAGCAATGCCATGTTTTAATCAGCACACTTCACAGCTTTTAATATGAGTTTATTTTTGTTACACTAAGGCATCCGAAGACATCCAAACTCTCGACAGATGTCAGTGAGTAATCTGCGTGCACGGATTGCAAAACGGAGAGCACAGTTTATCAAACCGTGCAGATTGATTGGAGAAACCAAGAGCATGAGCACGAATTTACACCGGCCTTTTTTTTTACCCGGTGACACTTGCCGGGCACCGTAGCATTGCATTTTAAAAAGTGGAGTCGTACTTTTGAGCGCTTTCTATTAGCCATGCTTTGTTTACTGTAGCAGCGGCTACTGATGTCATTACACTCTTGTACGTGCAATGCTGTGTTCATGGCATGGAAAATTATCTACTCTTCCACTCCTCAGTGTCACAATGATGTGTTTAGGTACCCAAACATGGTTCCGTTGGGTTCGGTACCCATCCCTAGATAAGGCCATATTTAATATCTGGTGCTGCATGGATGTATCTTCAGTCAGTAGCTTCTTTCTTATGCTGATCTTTGTTTCAACGGCATCAAATTTTAGAATGATGGAATTACTATTTTAAAACAGCTATAAAAGCTTTTTACAAAACATCTTTTTCATTTCGTCATTGTAACATTTAAAAGAAACAGGGTTTGTTGAGTTTTTTTTAATTGTATTCATTTTGAATATGATTGTTTTATCTATAGGATTTTGCATAGACTTGCTCCAGCTCCTTTAAGGGAGTTTTTTAACAGAAAAGTGGAATGTTTATCGGCTCTAGGGCAAATGGTCCAAGTGGCTGTAAAGTTTCACATAGGCATACAACAATGGAAGAAGCTGGTTTGACGAGTTTTCTTTATATTATATCTTTAATACTCATCTTAAATTGCATCCAAAATAATGTGAAATCGGTGATCCCTTTGAAAACTCTGTGTTTATTATTTTTGCCCGTTTGTATAATGTTTTAAGTGCTACACCCTTAGGGAGTGAAGGTGAAAAATTGTTTGTTGGCCCAATCTTGCACATTTTCAGCATACAACAATGGCAATTATTGTGAAGTACATCTTTTTAAATGAACAGAATGAATAAAATTTAGGCTGATCAACATAGCAGGACCTTTTATCTGGCCGGAATCTTTTGCACAGGGATTTTTGTGAATGTTCAGCACGCTTTCATGTATCTACCAGTGAGGAACAGCTTTTGTCTGCACACTATATCATCCGTGGGATCCAAGTGATGGAGTGCTGCTCTGATGGTTGTCTTTCTGGCTTGAGGTTTTTCCATCTTCAGGAAAAAAGTTTGGCTTGTTGAGCTGCTGTATGACTCAGTTTAGCACACATTTCGATCCCAGTAGCCAGTTTTAAAACTTTTTTTTTTCTGATAACAGAAGCTTTGGGATATTTTGATGTTTAAAAAAAAACAGCATTTTATTCTGATCATGATATTAAACGTGTACTTCAGTTCTAATTATGGAAAATTGTCCAGACCGTTGAAGGTTAAAGAAATTACATTCATACTGAGTAATAATCCTAACAAAAGGTGCATCCTTTTAGAGTATCCAAAGGCCTTCCATATGCACTATTTATTTGAAGACATTCATTTTTTTCGTGTGCTTTAACACCAGCCAATGTACCACTGTCCAATGTGCAGAGTATATGTGCAACTAGGCGTGCTGTGCTTGTTGTTTTGCCCAAAGGCAAAGTAGCAGACTCAGAAATGAGGTTCATGCTTTTATGATAAACAAACTAAAGAAATCACCCTGCAGGTTGTCAAGGTCTTTTCATGAGTTGATTGATTTTTATGGGTAGGTGTAGATATATACACTTCTAATCTTTAATCAAAGGTTTTAAATAGCAGAAATAAGCCTTTCTGTGCAAAACTGTTTGTTTAATATTATTTTCAAAACATCCAGGTTAATATTATACCACACCCCTCCATATGGCTCTCAGTATACTAGCCAGCTTTTCTCAGCATTCTTTGCCTTGAATTTCTTATGCAATTATGCTCAGAGTGCAAACTCAACATTTAAATCCATAAAAGAGCCTGACAATGAGCAATGAGCATGCCTTCGTCTTTTTCCTGATTATTTGTGTGGTGCACACAAATAATGAGCTTGCATAAGGTGGAATCTGGGACACTGTGTGCAGAGGATGTGCCACCAAGGTGCTGAGCATCCCTCACTCAGTGGTTCATTTGCGTGGTTATTTTGAAGTGAGGCATTGTTTGTGTGGAAGCAGCAGAGAAATTATCCTGACATACTTCTGCCGTGTCCATCTAAGCTTGACAAATGAGGGTATTCAGCCTGAAAAAAATCCAATTCTTGCTGTTTTCTTGGTTGTTTCTGTTGTTTAAAGATTCATCAGGAATCCTTGGCAAAGCTCACTGGGACTCTTAACTTATTAAGGGGGAAATGGGAAATTGTTCATTAGTTATGTATTGCAGAGTGAAGCAGGGCCTTTCATTTGCAGAAATCAGATATACCCTCCTGACACTGAATGAGCTTGTTAGATATATTTTTACAGCTGAGTGTTTCTCATCACATTAAAAAAACAGAAGATGACATGCCCAACAGATATCTGTAAACTCTCTGATTTAAGTACTACCTTCACCTCAACATTGCTCCCTTGTTTATTATTAATGTTATCTTGATCACACATGTTGCCAAGTACTGCGAAGCTTTTCAGCTGGCTCACATATTCACTATCCACTTAGACCGCATCACTGGGGTGGGTAAAAGTAACGTTTGAAGACCTCCACTGGGGCAGGCTGGGCTGTGATGCACTGCTTTGAACCTCTGTTCTCTGCTCTCTAAAGAAAATCACAGATGGGATGAGACAGTTGTGTTTGGTGAAAGAAGAGGTGCAGAATAAGGTCGTACATGGTTATTTTTTCAGCAGGCATTCCCTTTTCATTTACGCAAGCAAGCTGGAGCGACATGGAGCACTGTGCAGATGTTTGATCAGTCTGAATAATAAATATCAAGAGACTGTGAATTTCTTTCCTAATTTACTTATGACTTATATTATCTATATCTGCAGAGCTAAGCCACACTGTCACCATACCACCCTGTTTGCCTTATGCCATTTGTTTAAAAAAAAAAACAAAGTGGCAGACTGCAGGATTATATGGACCTTTCTTTTCTGCTGCTTCTTTTTAATTCTCCAAGGGAAAAATTGAAGTCAAGCTAATGGAGCTGAATGGGTCATCCTGATAGCAGCTGAAGCTATCACCTTTCAAATGATAGATAAGCTTTTGAAAATGTTCAAAGCTCTCATAAATCCTTAAAGCTAAACTTTAAAGCTTAGATTGCTTCTAACTCTTCCTATTAAACTGCAGGTTTGTTCTACAATCCATGTCACAAGTCAGACAATGATTAATAACTATAACAGGTCATTTGTTTTCATTTGTTGTTTTGAGGGGTTGATTGGGTGAGATTTCTTCTTTTTTTGTGAGAAAAGTGTCATGGTGAGGTATTTTTGTGTGATGGACCAAAAGGCAGACAAGCACGGAGAGACCAGAGTGGGATCAAAACTCCTTTAATTCACAAAGTTCAGAGCGATCACTTACAGTGTTAGCGAGATGCAGGTTTACAGGACATCCTGAGAACAAGGCAACTTTAAGCAGAAACCTAACTGGGTCCAAAGCTGGGCGAGAAACCACAGAGACATCAGGAGGAGATATCACAAGGACATGGAAGAGACATAACGACACCGCGTGGAACAAAGGACGAAGGCAAACTTAAATACAGACAAAGGTGGACATGAAACAATAGGGCAGGTAATCAGAGGAACAGGGAACAGGTGAGACAAGGAGGCGCATCACTGTCTGCGACAAATATTGTGGCGCTGACATCAAATGTCAGACCATTGATAAAAGATTCCCAATTAGCACTATCTTGTGTTTTATTAGCTTTATGTTCTAAAACTGTGTTTAAAAGAAGTTCAACTTCTTTTTGTGCCCACACAAACAAATCTCCTGGCACCTTGTTTTATACCTTACAGGAAGTCGTGATTGTTTTGAAGGATTCTGATTGGCTGACGTAGGTTTCATTTTTTCAGTACACTGCCCCTTATGCGTCTGAGTGTTTAACACAACACTCAGTGGTGTATTTCTGCGGGTTGGTTTGGATAAAAACTTCTGAAAAACTTCACTTGTGTACGATATTATTTATTATTATAAGTCTTTCTACTCTTTGGTTCAAAAGTAGAATTAAATAGGAATTTTAAATCTGAAGACAATTTCAACAGACTTTGAAAGACTTCTTTTGCAACAAAAACACGCAGGGGGTTAAGCACGTGACCCATGAACGGAGGCCTTAGTCCTCGACGCAGACTGCTGAGAGATCAAATCCTGGCCCATTGGTGTTTCCTGCATACCTTTTCTCTCCACCTTACTTGCTGAGAACTTACTTTCAAAAATTTGGAGAAGGCTGCTAGTGCTTTTAAAAAAAACTGAAGTCACTCCCAAGTTCTTAGTAAAAGAAACAAAAACTCGAACCAAAATATGCTAACTATTACAGCTGATACCTCAAATTGTAGTTACAGGAGGAAAAACTCTATAATATTACCTTCCACTATCAATCTAGCACATTATGCCAAATGATTATTAATGATAATGCGGAATGTGTTTCCCCAGTCATTCGCTGAAGACTAACTTTTTTAATGTACCACATTTTTTGAGTGCCGAACATTTATTAATAATGCAAAACTGCTTTCATGGGAATCAATTTTGATACTTCAGACATCCTTTCACATAAGGCCACACGGCACTAATTTATTCATAAATTCATTTAATAATAAAGTCCCACTCGCATTTGTGGTCACAGTCAAAGCTCTCAGGAAAAGTGAGGGAGTGAGAAAAATAGCTATTGAGGGATTGTTTTCTGGGGTTTTACTTATTTATGAAGGCTCCCTACAAAGTGCACTCACATTAGAGAGAGCTGTCAGGTTGCCAGTGTGATTGCATCCAAAGTTGTAGACACCACACAATGCTTCTAATTATGTTGCTGTCTCTTCTCTGTCAGAAAAGATCAAATAAATCAAAGCCTATATGGGAAAGAGTAAGTAAGCAATTATCTTATTTTGTCTGCTATCACTGCCAGTCAACAGAGGCTAGGATTCTAAACGACACTGGAGCAACAGTGAGAGCTTTGATAGATGAAGTAATAATTCAGCAGGATACAACATGTTAATAAAGGCGCATCGTATCTCCATTCGTCATCACTCAAAAGTGACTAGGCTGCTTATGCGATCGAGTGGTCCGAAGATTGCATGGCACCTGGTTCTCCTCTACAGGTACTGTTAATTAAATTCGTTTAAAAGGTGGGCTGCTTGGGGAAAAAAGGTTAAAATGATGCTGTTGCTGTAGAAAGCACTAATGCTAATGAGGGAAATTAATTTCAGTCAAAATATGTCAGTAAATATTGTAAAATATTTTTTGACATTACAAAAATGTCAGAAGAACATTGAGCATGTTATATACACTCACCGGCCACTTTATTAGGTACACCTGTCCAACTGCTCATTAATGCAAATTTCTAATCAGCCAATCACATGGCTGATAAAAAGGCAACAGTAACTCAAATAACCACTCGTTACAACCAAGGGATGCAGAAGAGCGTCTCTGAACGCACAACACGTCGAACCTTGAGGCGGATGGGCTACAGCAGCAGAAGACCACACTGGGTCCCACTCCTGTCAGCTAAGAACAGGAAACTGAGGCTACAATTCACACAGGCTCACCAAAATTGGACAATAGAAGATTGGAAAAACGTTGCCTGATCTGATGAGTCTCGATTTCTGCTGCAACATTTGGATTGTAGGGTCAGAATTTGGCATCAACAACATGAAAGCGTGGATCCATCCTGCCTTGTATCAACGGTTCAGGCTGGTGGTGGTGGTGTAATGGTGTGGGGGGATATTTTCTTGGCACACTTTGGGCCCCTTAGTACCAATTGAGCATCGTGTCAAAGCCACAGCCTACCTGAGTATTGTTGCTGACCATGTCCATCCCTTTATGACCACAGTGTACCCATCTTCTGATTGGTACTTCCAGCAGGATAACGCGCCATGTCATAAAGCACAAATCATCTCAGACTGGTTTCTTGAACATGACAATGAGTTCACTGTACTCAAATGGCCTCCACAGTCACCAGATCTCAATCCAATAGAGCACCTTTGGGATGTGGTGGAACGGGAGATTCCCATCATGGATGTGCAGCTGAGAAATCTGCAGCATCTGTGTGATGCTATCGTGTCAATATGGACCAAACTCTCTGAGGGATGTTTCCAGTACCTTGTTGAATATATGCCACGAAGGATTAAGGCACTTCTGAAGGCAAAAGGGGGTCCTACCCGGTACTAGCAAGGTGTGCCTAATAAAGTGGCCGGTGAGTGTATTATATAAGCGATATTTACAGTGCCTTGCATATTCCCTGAGCTTTTTTACATTTCGTCAAATTACAAACACAAACTGTATTTTATTGGAACTTCAGCAACACAGAGTAGGGTATATTTGTGAAGTGGTAGTAAAATTTTGTAATATTTTTACAATATTTAAACAAATCTGAAAAGTGTCGCATTCATTAATATTCCCCCCAATTACAGTAATCTGAGGTGTATCTCTACCATCTATGCACTAATTATTTTACCCATTCTGCTTTACAAAATAACTCAATTGTCCTTAATTTAGCTTCACCCATCTTCCCATCAGCTCTGACCATGCTTCCCTGTTGAAAGCCTAGGTACATCCTCCCACATGTTTTCTGTATCTCCTGCAAGGTTTGTGTCAATCTGCTTGTGACGGCCATGCCTTGGTAGGTTTGCAGTCGTATCATGCTCTTTCCATTTTTGAAATTATGGATTGAACACTGCTCTGTGAAATATTCAAAGATCGAGAAATCTGTTCAAATCTCTCAGCCTTTTAGAAAAAGAGTTGAAATATCTTTAAGTAACAAGAAAAGACCAATTGCCATCCGTTTAAGTGCTTAAGATCGTTATGTCCAGGGTGATTTAGGATCGTTAGCAGCATCCGAACCCTGCTTTAAACATCACAACTTTACACCTGAACTTTCTGCTGTTTTCTCTGGTCTTTATAATGTTTATTCACTGATGTTTTCTAACAGCCCTCTGAGGCCTTCAGAGAACAATTGGATTTATTCTGAGAATAAATTACATATAAGTGAACTTGCATAACTCATTAGATGACTCTGGAAGACAATTTGCTGTGCTGGATATTTTATGGATGTCAGAGTGAAAACTAATTCTGCAATTCAAATGCATACCACACTTCAGTTGATTTTTTTTTTATATTAATTTTGAATTAGCATGTACTGTATCTTCTTCCTTCCACATCACATTTGTGTACTTTGCTTTGGTCTAATAAAAAATCCTAATAAAACACACTGAGGTTTGATGTTTGTAATGTGACAAAATGTTCAGGGGGTATAAATGCTTTCAGAAGGGCCAGCAGAGTATTTACAATCTGTCTCTCCCTCAATATATGTATTACCATAACAGCACTTATTTGTATTTTTTTCTACTTAATTCAAACCCTAACAGCATATTTTATCTTATTTTATCTTATATATTTATCTTATTTCTTATTGTACAGTCAGTCCTTATGTAAATCCATAGTGCTTATAAGTCCAGAGCAAAGTATTCCACCATCCACTCCAACCAATTTCTGCCAGCTCTTACTCTTCAAAGCAAAACAATGCCATTTACTCGAATGAACAAATAATTTTAATGAGTCAGAGTTGTTTATAGTTTGATGTACTTGTAATTCAAAAATAGGCTAAGAAATGATTCAAGCAAAACCGTCACCTGTAAGAAAAGAGCTTTTATTTAATACGGTGCAGTCCAATATTGATGGCAAAGCATTTTCAGTTAAGAAAAGCCAAGTCAACACTTTGGGTGGATTTTATAGGATTATCTCCATACTCTGTGAAGATATACACAAGTCCGGAGCTTATTTCTAATACTGTATTTTCAGCCTCCTTTTCTGTCATGTGTTTTAGTGGTGGAAAAGTCTTCCAGAGGGATCATTGACATACTGAACATGAAAGGCATATGCAAATACATGCGCCATTTATTGAGATAAGTTGTTTTTCCCTCCCAATAATCTAAGAATCTAAGAATGAGCAGGTCGTATAGAAAAGTGGTTGATTTTATATTGTTTTTTTTCGTGTCAGTTTGACATCCAGGTAACCCACTTTTGCTTCAGCATGTTTACTCTTTGATTATCGGGAGAGCTGAGGGAAGCACTATCTCTCAGCTGCCAAAACCAGGCTGGCAGGCTGTCACAACACCGATGAAGACACATATACCACCTGGGTGTTTGTATGCAGGACACACAAACTGTATACACACTCATGCACACACACACGCACACACACACACACTCACAGACACACACACAGGTACGATGTTGTGTGCATGTTTAACAGTAAATCCAGACAGCTCCAAAAAGAAAACAAAAAACAGTAGCTTGTTTTTGGAAACAAGGATGTTTCTCTGGTGCTTTTTAGAGAAGCAGAAACAGAATCCATACAGGAATTATAAGAAGTTATAACAACACACAGCAAACCAGGTCACGGTTTTCTTATTACTACAGAAAATTAGTTAAGTTTCTCAATCAGTTTGTACTCATTTCTGTTTAACTGTATGGGCAACTTTACCATAATTAATCCTGATCTCTGAACATTTCCTGTTCAAAACAGAAGCAATTGATTTTTTGTTTTACAAATTCAAACTTTCAGCACCCTCCCTTTCTGCTGTGCTTCAGCTTTGCCACAGAGCTCCCACAGGCACAGAAAGCCACCCAGGAGCCCTTTTCTGGCTCCTATTATTAGTTGTCTCCTAGGCACAATGAATTCCCATGGATGGCATTAGTAGGTCTACAAGGGTTCACAGCCTGTTTTTTTTTTTTTTTTTTTCAGATTATTTGTCACAGGCGTTTTGTCTGACCAAACTGGCAGTTTCAACAAATCACTAAAGACCAAAGACCAAAAATTGCTATAAATGATGGTAAGGGCATTATTAATATAAAGCCCTAGAATAGCTTTTTTGTAATTTGTGAGCTCAACTCTATTTTTCAGGGTGCTGCCAAGGACAGTTGCTTCTCTGAGATTCACCTAACTTCTGTGGTCTAGACAAATATTTAGATTGCTGAATATTGACATTGCCCTAAAACCAGCTAAAGCACTATATATGGGACATCACAAGACTTAAACAACTTGATACATATTTGAGACAAGCTAAGGACACGCATCTCACATGTCATTTTTCCTTCATTATTTACTTTCTGGTCTAACCCTTACTGGCTAAATTTATTTACAATAACTAAGAATAAAAAAAAAAAGATTTATATATTTTTTTAAATGTACTCAAAACTAGTTCAATAAATTTGAATATTATTGAAAATGTAATTTATTTCAGTAACTCAGTTCACTAAATGACACACAGTATATAGATTAAATACACAAAGACTGATGTTTCCAAGCCTTTATTTTGTTATATTATGATTTCAGCTTACAGTTAATGAAAATGTGAAATTTAAGATTAGAATAATACATCAGACCAATAAAAACACATTTTAATACAGAAATGTGACCTTAATGAAAAGTATGTTTAATACTTGCTTGAAGGCTGTTATTTTTAAAAGATACTTTTAACCTGACCAACGAGCCTCATCTGAATCCATATTCTAATTTCTTTAATTTGACTGGATATGGCAAAGAGACTTTCTGACCTTAAAGACTTGGAGCTCTTCAGACAAAAGATGAATTGTAAAAATAGCAGTGGAAACTTACTCAAAGCTGGTCAGTAATAACAGAGAGGGGTTGATTGCTGTAATGCTAGCACAGATTTCTCCACTGACGATTGAAAAGGGTATAAAGGATATTTGACATACAATTGGTTAGTAAAATACAAATAAAAGAAAAAGGTGATACATTGTTTTATTATTTTTGTTGATCCTTGGCGAGCCCAGTAATGTTATACACACCATGTGTAAAAGTTATTTTGTTTATACCAATTTGATTTGTAAATCAATGAAATCAGTTTTGTATGGGTCATATGAGAGGAGAATATGTATATGTTGTGTGTTTTAATGTTCAAACTAAACAAAGACACAAAAGCTGGCAGTATACCTGTGAAAGAAGACAGGGAGAAGTTAGCTGGAAGTGCAGAGGGACTCACTAGATTCCCAGGTGTTAAAGAACAGAATTCCGAACCATAAGCACAAGAACTGCCGGGGCTGCAGCATTTGCACACCGAACAATAACAGCATCCAGCTGCATAGATTTTTTATGGCAAGGAGTTATAACAAAAATGACATATCCTGCAGCTAGCTTTGTGCTAAAATTATAGCACTGACAATGCTGCTATACAACAAACAAAAACATTGTAGATACTATGAGGATTGCAGATATGACAATATTTTCTTTTATCCTTTCACAGTCAGTGTTGTTATCATAAACCCACCTGTGGTCGAGCCTGACTGGAGTTCCTCTCCAACAATTCTGAGAAAACATTTTGATGTGGAAGTGCATAATTTGTTTGTCCCTATTATATGTCCCATCACTAAGGTTTCACAAAGCTAATTAGCTTGCAAAATAATTAAAAAAGTATGGACACCTCTTTTGTCATATTGCAAACAGAAACTTTTTGTGTGTTTTATTTGGATTTTATGTGATAGACAAACACAAAGTAGAGGATAATTATGTAGAGGATAATGTTTTTGTTTTTATATAACAATCTGAAAGGTGCATGCGTAAGTGTTTAAACTCCATGAATCAAAACGTTTAATAACAACCTTTCAATGTATTTAAAGCTGGAAGTCTTGAGTGGTAACAGCCTATTCCATCTAGAGACTGGAATGTTTGCCTGTTTTTACTTGCAACTTAGCTCAGGCTCAGTAAGATTGGATGGAGAGCATTTTCACAGATTCTCAAATAGATTGAAGTCTGAACTTTGACTGGGCCATTCCACCACATTAATATGCTTTGATCTAAAGTATTTCAGCGCTGACTGTATGTTTAGGGTCCAGGTTTGCCATTTGGAGTCTCTAACAGGTTTTCTTCAATGATTGCTCTTTGTTTAGTTCTATTTATCTTTCCATCAACTTAATTGAGCTCTCCTGACCCAGCTGAAAAAAAGATACGGTTCTGCATGGGTATGGTGCTTTCAGGGTGATGCACAGTGTTAGTTTTCTGCCTCACATGGCATTTTTCAACATTTTTCAACAGTTTTGGTCTCATCTGACCAGAGCACCTTTTGTCACGATCTAGAGGTGTTTCGGTTTGCATTTTCTTTTGTATGTGTATTTTGATCATCTTGTTGTTCCGTTCTTTAGGTCCTGCCTTCTTCAGTCCACTTTCCTGTGCTCATCATTGTTATGTGTTTTTCATATTAGTTAATTCTTTTGTGTTTAGCTTCCTAGTTTATTCTAATGTTCCTTGTACATTTAGAGTTATTTCCTGTTTGATCTCTGTTTGTTTTCCCCCCATGGCTTGCAGTTTCCATACAAGCTCTCAGTTGGTCATTGTTATCTGCTGGATTCTTCTGTTTTTGTCCCGTTTGATTGTCCATTTCCATGCCTGTTTTTCCCTATGGTTCTTCCTTGTTTTTCCATCCATACTCCATGTCTGGTTTTCCTCATGGCGTGTTGTAGTTTTTTGCATTTTGGTTTTCATTAAAATCCTTCAATTTCATCATTTCACTCTTATGGTCTTGTCTGCGCTTTTGTTCTAAACTACAAACTGTGACATTCTTTTATATGTTTCAAAACTGCAAAGAACACTTCTTATGGGCTTCTTTTAACATAGGCCGTCTTGTAGCCACATAAATTGTGTGCAGTGCACAATGCATAGTTTTCCTGTCAAAAGATTCACACACCTGAGCTGTGGCTCTCTTTAGCTCCTTCAGAGTTACCATGGTCCCCTTGGTCTACTTGCCCGGCATACAAGTTTAGATGAACTTTAAAGGGGTTTGGAGTTTTCTCATGCATTAAAATTCTCTTGTAAAGGTCTAGCTTTAGCATTAATATGTTTCACTTGCAAAAAAAAGTTCAGTGGGTGAACACAAGGGGAAATGGAAAATTTGTTTATTCTTGTTTTAGTTGGACATCTGGCATGTGTTTTGGAAAAACTGTCTCTGCTGCTTGGGAATGCTTCAATTGTGGCACACATGCAATCAGCACGAGCGTCAAATATGTGGTGTGTGCTGGTTTCTGAGATGACAGATGAAAGGTTTTGCATCAATATTTGAACAAGCCGCTCTTGCATCTCTTTCTGTTGAGACCTGGTTGTTTTTAGGAGAAAGGGAGGCACAGCAGAAATGTGGTAATGCGTGTGGGGGAAGTTGGGGTGGAGATTTAGAGAATTTCGTTTTGTCTTATGTTACAGATAAACTCTCTTAAGGACAAGGAGGTGGTTAACTCTCTAGGGAGCAATGATGGGATTTTACACACATTTAAATCAGAGTTTTGAAACAAATTCAGTAGAAAGCATTTGGGTACATCCAGGAGATGCAAACACCATATGATTGTTGAGTGGGGACATATTTTGCTATAGCTTGATGTGCCTGTCTAGCACAACCTTCAACACAGCATGCAATCTCTTGTGGAGTAATTCAATTTTTAGAGATTTCTTTGTATGTTGATGCATCTGTCTTTTAAACTACTTTTTAAGTATATAGAAAGTGCATAATGGGACTGTAATTAAGACAAAAGGAAGTGCATTTTATTTTGAATTAAACATTTTTAAACATTTTCTGATTTACTGATTTTTTTCCACCTTCTTGCTGTGGACACATGATCTGAACAGATGCTCCCCCAGTGCTTCTCACTATCCTCAACACCCACCTATCATCTGCTTCAGCAATCTCCTTACACCCCCACTTCCTCTGTTAGCTTCACCTCTAATCCTCAAACTACCCCATCCATCTGCTGCACGAATTAGTGTCGATACTGCCTATGAAGGCCAAACAACGGGCATATATAATTAATGCAGTGTTGACCACTACCAAGCTGTATTTAGTCATGTATTTAAACAGACACACTTTATAAAAGTCAGTCTTTACAGCAAGGCAACAATAATGAGCATCAAATTTACAAATAGGTCTCTCTTTTAACAGCAAATTATACAACTTATTTCTTAAATCTGTTAGGAAAATGTTATCATGGTAAGAAAAAATGCAAATAAGTTTGGTTACTCTTAATTAGGAACCTTTCACTCGTATTAAAGCACCTAGATCCTACTCCATGATACTAAATACTGTTAAAGTGTAAAGGTAAATAACATTGCTCTTTACCATACCTTATTATATTGGTACTTGCAAAAAGTATTTGGTTTATCATGCTATTTAAACACAAATGCAAACATTTTAGTTGATAGCCATTTGTTGCATTTGTTCTCCTATAGCCCAAAAAGATGGACGTTAGGATAACTCCAGGTTCCGAAATGATATTACGTATAACAGGTATATGATAGGTATACATATTCAGTATATACGAGTACGTATAATGCCATTATATGAAGCAATAGAAATATCTGGTATCCTGGGTCCTCTTTCCTGCATTTGACCACTTTCCTTCTCATTACTCTTAGGGTAATAAAACCTTTCTACAAAGGAGGCTAGTAGAACCTGAAGGGAATTACTACCCTGAGAGCAAAGGCACTCACAAATAAAGTTACAAAAAGCTCTATTGCTCACACAATCTCAATTTACCGAAGTTAGGCCAAAACGTAAGCCAAAACATCTTGGTCGGATAGGGCGTCTCCGTATCTAACCAAGACATTTTGTGGATTCTCCAAATCCTGGCTTTGTGTGGACTGGGCCTTAGTCAAAAAAAGGATGTAATGGTACATGTTTTCATACCGACACTAGTCACAGACATACAGTCACGAGAAGAATACGTCAATCACAGCCAAGAGACTTTCTCAATCAAAGCATTTGCTGATTGTTAGGTGCAGCAAAATGGGAAGGTTAGTTTACTGTCTAAAGTAGTCCAAACCAAATTAATGCAAGGATAGTTGGTCATAATGACCCCTTGGATGCTGAGGACCCACCTGCCTCCTTTTTATTCAGCAGTGCGTAAGTGTTGCTTTTCTGTTTACAGCATACATGGAATACAATGTGGAATATGGAAAGCGCAAGCATCATATTGTACCACATTAATGAGGAGTCATTTGTATTTTTGCACATCTTAAATATCAACTGTCATTTTCACCTACTAGTCTGATACTTGCCTTACGCATTTAACTCTGAATTTTTACTTTATAGCGTTTTTAATTTTCATTGACACTAACAGAAAATATTGACTTCTTTATTGGCTTTTATTAAGCTTAAAGTTAAAGCAAAAAAGCCATTTTTGTCCTCTTTGACTTTCCTGACACCTACCTCACTTCAGACAGGAAAACTATTATCATTTTATATCATTACCTTGCCTGGTGGGTGAATGTCCCATTGCTTCTGGTTCTACTTGACATGATTTTAACCTACCGTAGAAGTAATGCAGAAACAAACAGCAAAGGCATTATCAGTCTACGATTTGTAAATATTTTATTTTGAACTTGTCCTCTCTTCTCTTCATTTCACAAACATAACAATAATGTGTTGTGAAGGGGCCAAATAAATTGCTTATGTCACAGAGTAAAGCTGCAAACCATAGTACTAAAATGTAATTCATCTATTACTCTAGGTTCTAAAGCACAAATAAACATCTTCACATTCTCACAAATTTACTTCGAAGGGGCTTGTTTTAGCAGATTTCATTTGAAAGTTTACTTTATAATGATGAGAGTGTAAATATGTGTTTGAGACAAAGCTGAACTTTATCTTCCTCAGCATCGCAACCTTTAAGGCTTTAGGGATTGGATTGAGCCCTTCAGCTGTAAATCCATACTCTTCAATGAGACAATATTAGGCTTGCAAATCTCCCCAATACTTGAGGTGAATGTTTGACAGGGATTACTTATGATTCTAAATCCTTTTTAAAGATGTATTATACTTATTGAGCCTTTAGATCATTTACACAACCAAGGACAATGGCCGTATTACTCACATATTTTTTTCAAATTACATCAAAGTACATCAGTGGCGACTGCAATTCAAGAACGATGCAATAAGTCCCACCAGCACATGTGATTGATGCAGATGGAGACTTTTTATTTTTAATTAGGGCAAAACTGTTGCCAACAAATCAAAATCTTGGTCAATGTTGGAAACACAAAGTATTTGTCTTTTAATAACCAGGCTTTTTGAATTCTCTTTAATTTCATTCTAAATAGGACCACATCCATCCACTGACTTTTACTCCAGAGCAGATTTTTGCTGCACCAAAATCTGCTTTTAATTATTTTATTAAACTTGTCAAAATACCATGAGAGTGGTGACCTAAATCCTGCAGTTATTACTGCGAATCATTTACACATCCCTTTCCTACAAAACTCTTACTACATAATTTCTTTATTTAAAATATTGCTGGCTTAGTTTATTGTTTAGCAGGTAAAAAAAAAGAAAATCGCAATATGCATTTTGGCAATTTGAGATTTATTTTTATTATATTTTTTTGTCCCTCGAGGAATTTTGACAAAACCATTTTGGCCCACATTACAACAAAGTTTGGACACCCCTGATTTAGAAGGTTGTGTCATTGCATTGTTGTGCATTATTGGTCTGTCACTCTTTTATTACCAAACAGGACTCAAAAGTGTGTTTAAAATGATTGCTATGCTGTGTGATTGTACACTGTATTGCTTTTGCACCAGCCAGATATTGACACAGATGACCTTGTTGCAGCACTGCCATGCATTGCATGGGAGGCAGTGCATTGGCGTTATAGAGCACAAACCTGAGCATATTAAAAACCAAGCTACATGACATTTATCTGGCAGTTGTAGATATAGAAAAATGTATTTTTTTTTTCTGTTTTCCTTTTCTGACTAGCGGTTTGCTTGGTTGATCGAGCAAGTATCCTCTCTGAATTTCAGAGTTACTTTGGCCATTATGTTCTGCAGGTGAGAGGCAGAGAGAAGATTTAAAATTTAACACTTACTTTATAATTCATTGACAATTCGTCCTTCAGGCGAAAGAAGATGGGGCCATCTTGTTGGTTACCAGTGCACACATTCAAATGGCAGGATTCTGTATGATTATATTACTGCACACCTCTTGGGCAGGCTATGAGTATGTGAATATTTATACAGGTAATGTAGAAATATGTAGCAAATAATTTCAGAAAATAATGCTAATCACATTCTGCATATTTCAAAGACACTAAGACTACAGATGATTATCTGGTCTGTCTGCTGCACAAGACCTATGGACTATATCCACTGAATCATAAAAGGTAATAAAATATTACAAACAGTGAAAACTGTTGATATGATGAATTTTAATATCAAGGAAGGATGGGTAAAATTGTGCTTTTCAAAACTGCAACCACAATGAATTGCAAAAGTAGTTTCCACATTCGACATTTCATCACATTAAAAGAACAAAATTCAGTTTATATTATTGGTATTTTTTTGTGATAGATCAATACAAAGTAGCATTCCTCTGTGCAGTTACAGCTCGAAGTCTGTTGGTTTTTGTCTTTACTTTCTTCATACAACTAGAAACCAACATTCCTTCATTTATTTGTTAAATAGCTCATGTTTATGAATATAAATTTGACTATTTATTTGTGTCAGACTGCCAACTGGATTTTTATGACTTTCTTTTAACATTGACTTTCTTCATGCCACTATTCCATAGAGGCCAAATTTGTGGAGTGTACGACTAATAATAATCCTATTGACAGATTACCTCACCTGAGCTGTAGATCCCTGCAGATCCTTCAGAGGTACCATGGGCCTCTTGGCAGATCCTCTGATCAATGCTCTCCTTGCCTGGTCTGTCAATTTAGGAGGGTGGCTATGTCTCGTTAAGTTTGCAGTTGGGTCTCTATTTTCAGGTTTGCTTTATTAGATGTTCACACAGGTGGAGTATTTATTAATGAGATGATTCCTGAAGGCGATTGGTTGCATTATAATTTATTTAGGGGTATCAGAGCGAAATGGGCTTTGCAACTGAAACATTTTTGAAAAACATACTTTTTATTTAACTTCACAGTTGTGCACAGCTTCATGTTGGTCTATCACATGCATATTAAAGATGTAACTTTGAGGTTGTGATGTGGCGAAATTGAAAAATGTTAAACAGGTATGAATAGTTTTGAAAGACATTTAATTTTTTCATTACCTTTATTAAATAGGTTTACATCCAAATATGAAGTTTGCCCAACTGTTTTTAATTTTACTTGCAAAGAGAGAGTTTATGACAAAAATATGCTTGCTTCCTGAAAGAATGCTTCACAACTAGTGTGTATTTCCTGTAGAAGCATTTATGTGCAAGGCAGACACAGAGGCAGAGAAAGGGAAAGAAAATAGAGCCATCACTCAGCCCTTTGGCAGTGATATGTTGTTTTCTCTGTGAGTTGGCTAAATGTATCTGTGCCCCTTATGTGTTATTGCCAGACGGAAGCATTGGTTGTAGATCACTCTGAAAACTGTGAAGCAGAGGCCTCAGCGGTCTCCTGAATGGCGGTGGGGAAGCATATTGTTGCAAGATGAACCAATAACCCCCCTTTTCCAACCTTAGGATGTAAATGAGGGAATGTTGTGCGAATGTCAAAAGGCATCACACTTTGTCACGAAACTGCTTCTCAAGGCCTTACCACAGTATGTTTTAAAATAGTTCACTGTAATATAAATATTGCTGCTGCAGCTCTGTGCTTGTGTTTGTGATTTATATTCATCAATGTCATGACCAGAGACAATGTTATGCAGTTTCCAGGGACAGTTAAGTGCTTGTAAGCCGCACATGCCAACACCAGCCTGAGGTTAAATGGCACCAGTTTCCTTCCATGTGTCTCTCTTAATCTGTCTGCTGCAAAACATCCCAGCGGCTAAATGGAAGAGAAAAATCAGAGCAGCGAGCAGACTACCAACAGCAATGAAACCTGAAATGATCTCCAATGTTGACATTGGTATTAGTAGTAATAGTCAGTGAAGTCGAACGTCCCTGTTGGTAGGCATTAATTAATATGACACCTGATCCATTTATCAGATGTCATAATGTGAAAGGCTTTAACTGGGTTTGACAGCTTTGTGTTTGGGTGTTCCTGTTCTCATCTATTATTGCCTTGATGCACACGTCTGATGCAAAGTCACGTCTGTGTTTTGCATCCATCTAGACACAAACACACCATGTCAGTTCTGCCCGCCCTAAACAAAGAGGAGCACTCCGTACAAGAAAAGCTTGCCTGGGGCTAGACATTTTGAAATTAAAAGCATGTCTCTTTGTTCAGCTCCTGTTCCACGAATGAGGCAGAGAATGGGAACGTGTCCCACAGAGGGGTAGAGGAACAGTGAACAGGTTCTGTGATTTTCACAGCCTGGGAATCACAGAGCCTTTTATCTATTTCCCTCCATCAGGAGACATCCAGCAAAGAAAGGTAGGAGGATTGGATTAGCTGGAGAGGGGGAGAGAAAACGAGAGAGCAGGTTCCCTAATCCTGATGGGCTTTTCAGAGGTACAACCATCACTGTGGGGAAACCAAGAGTGTGCAGTGGGGAGGTGAGAGCGTATGGGATGGTTTGCCTCAATAAACTCTTCACACTTGCATGAAAGATGTTCCACCAAACTAGCGGATTAGACAGAGCATAATTACAGTTGTGGGACTCAGAAGCAGCAAAACGTGTGTTGACTGAAACAGCCCTCAAACAGGCAGAAGAAGAAGGGGGGAACGACTGTTAATGTGCAGCCAACACCTTGTCTGGGAATTCGACTGAAATAACTCTTTTAACTGAGCACCAACTTCTGGTATCAGAGTTTTGTTTATGGATATACCTAAACCTTCATGAAACAAATGAGATATATTTAATTTCCTTCAACAAATTTAGCTTCAACCCAGACCTGCAAGATGAATGAAACCACAGTTGTCATCATAATATGTACACTACAGCTTCAAAGGACTGCAGTAGAAGGATAGCAGTGGAAGGATGCAGTGGAAGGATATTATATTTCATACTGTATGTCAGTAATACACAATTTTACCTAATGTATTGAGACACCACATTCAAACATTAAAATCAGTTGTTCCAATCAATTCTATGGTCACAGGCACCTTGTGACGTAGAAGGCTTCTACAAACATTTATATACAAAGGGGTCACTCTGTGGAGCTCAGTGAATTCAGGCATGGTACTACGATAACCTGTGTCATGAATTCCTTCATGAAACTTTTTTGCAACTACACAATCCACGGACATTTAAGAACAGAGGAACACTATATGGAAAAATCACCAGCCGTGTGCAAAATCAACGGCTTCAAAGCTGTAATGTTTTGTGTGTCCTTCAGATTACAGCAAGAGCAACTGGTAGATTTTGATAAAATGGGTTTTCATGACCAAGCAGCATCAAACGTTACAGCAACAAGTTCAATGACAAACCTCAGATTAATTCATGTAAAGCATGCCACCACTGGATTCTATCAATCATGCCTCTCTGGACAAACCAAGGTCCTAGATTTTGTTTGTTTGAAACCGGAGGAGCAACTTAAATGGGGGAAATGTCCAAATGTCTTCATATGCTTCGTTTTTAGGAACATAGATGCACAGAGCCCTGACTTCAACCTGACAGGGCATCTTGGTGATGAACTGGAAGCAGGCCATCTCATCTATCTCATTTTGGTTGACTGTGGGTCACTGGGAAAAGTAGTTGTCTTATAGTAGTAGTCGCCACAGATCTAATGGCTACACATCCCTGGTGTGAATCTGTCACTCTCCCACATCCTAAAGGTGCTTTATTGGATTGAGATTTGGTAATTGTGGAGGCCATTGGAGAACAGGGAACTCATTGTCATTGTTAAGAAATCAGTTTAAAATTATTTGAGCTTGGTGACAAAGTGTCATATCCTCCAGGAATCAGCCATCAGAAGATGGGTACTCCGCAGCCTAAACTAAAAAATACAAGGCAGAATAGATCTAGGTTCTGATGTTAATGCCAAACTCGAAATGTACCATCTAAATCTCAAAGCAGATATCAAGCCTGTCATAACGTACTGGTTTTGGGTCGGACCAATGTGCAGAGCAGAGTGATGGAGCCCCATGTTGAGTAGAAGAGTAGTTTTAATAATAATAAGCAAGAGACTTACAGAATGGCTGGACACGAAACATGGGCAGGGCAGATTAAAAAGTAGTTTTCAGGAGGAACCAGTAGCGAACAATGAAAACCAGAATATAAGTACTGAGGGAAGTGGAGAGTGGACCAATGAACTGAGGAAGCTAATCAAGGAGAGAATCAGGTGTAGCTGGTGTGGGAGAAAGAGGGGGTGACTGAAGGGAGGGCCATTAATTACCACAAATGAGCAGGAAGTCCAGGGAGGTAACCGAACACATCCAAGAGAACAGAAATAGGTAAACAAACAATTAGTATAACTAAGCATAAACTGGAAGGAACCCAATCTGTAAGCAAATATAAACTAACATATCTAACACAGGAATCCAGGGAAGTAACAAACAACTAAGCAACAGAATGAATCAAATAAACCTGAATGAACTGAAGTAAAGCAGGAGAAGAACATGGCAGAGCAGAGAAAGTAAACAGAACTCAAACTCCAAAACCTTAAAAAAAAACAAAAAAAAAAACTCCAAAACCTATTACAGGCCAGGGTTTCCTATAGAATCTTTTTACATCGTGGCGGTGGGCTGCCGAGGGGGGTGGGCGGATTATATATCTAGTTATATTAATTAGCTACATTACTGTCATTCAAATGCAACATTTGTCCACTCCAAGTTCCTTGGCGCCCGAAGAAAACATGCACGGGAGGTACATTGGTTGACCCGAACGCTCTCCATCCAACCTCACTGAGCTCAAGCTGTTTTGCAAGGAAGAATGGGCAAGAATTTCAGTCTCTCGAGGTGCAAAACTGATAGAGACATACCCCAAGCGACTTGCAGCTGTAATTGCAGCAAAGGGTGGCACTACAAAATATTAACACAAGGGGCTGAATAATATTGCACGCCCCACTTTTTTGTTTTTTGTTAAAAAAGGGAGGTACATTGGTTGACCCGGCTGGAGCAGCCACAATGGAGTTGTTCCGTAATTTGACGGAGAACGACAGCGTTCGTAGTAATCACGGAGAATGTGGAACAGTTCTCATTAACTAACATAACAACGGAGTTGCTTCGTCGGTCGGAACGGAACAGTGCAGGAACGGAGGATGTGGAATTCTTTCGCCTCCCTCTACGAACAACTGCAGCAGCTTCGCAGGCAGGAAGGAGCCGGCGGTGTTGGTTTTTCAAAATAAAGTAAATTTTAAGGTTTTATGATATTTAAATTTCAAACTCTCATTATGGTTAGTATAAGTGCGTAAATAAAAGTTAACGTAACAACGCATTTATATATATTAATATATATATGCGTTGTTACGTATATATATATAGGCCAGGGTTTCCTATAGAATCTTATATATATATATATAGTATATATATATATATATGCGTTGTTACATATATATATATATATTAAATACATATATAGTTAGTCATCTTCTACCACTTTTTCCATAGTGGGTCACGGGGAAGCTGTTGCCTATCTCCAGCAGTCTGTGGGCGAGAGGCGGGGTACACCCTGGACAGGTCGCCAGTCCATCGCAGGGCAACACACAAACAACCATGCACACACTCATTCATACACCTAAGGGCAACTTAGAGTGACCAATTAACCTAACAGGCATGTCTTTGGTCTGTGGGAGGAAGCCGGAGTACCCGGTGAGAACCCACACATGCACGGGGAGAACATGCAAAGTCCATGCAGAAAGACCCCCGGCCGGGATACGAACCCAGAACCTTCTTGCTGCAAGGCAACAGTGCTACCAACTGCGCCACCGTGCAGGCCTATAATTTTCCGATCTACAATTATTTAGTTTTGGTGAGTTTGTGCAAATTGTGGCCTCAGTTTGTGTTTTCATCTGACAGAATTGACACTCACTGTTTTCTTCTGCTGCTGTAGCCCATCTGCTATTAGGTTTAATGTGTTGTGCATTCATATATTATTCTACATACATTGGCTCTGTGAAATTGTCTGTTTAAACTACTGTTGCCTGTCTATCCTCTCAATCCAATCTACCTATTGTCCTCAGACCTCTGACTTCGACAAGCACAGCTGTTGCTTACAGGATATTTTCTCTTTTGTGGACTATTCTGTGTAAACCACAGATTTGGTTTTGTGTGAAAGTCCCCGTATATCTTCAATTTCTGAAATTATGGAATGAAATTTATTGGATGTGTCAAACTTGTTATCAAATAAAAAACTGAAAAGTGGGTCGTGCAATATTATTCGGCCCCCTTTCAGTGCAGCAAACTCACTCCAGAGGTTCAGTGAGGATCTCTGCATGATCCAATGTTGTCCCAAATGACTGATGATGATAAATGGAATCCACCTGTGTGTATCAATGCACCTGCTCTGTGATAGTCTCAGGGTTCTGTTCAAAGCTCAGAGAGCATCATGAAGACAAAGGAACACACCAGGCAGGTCCGAGATACTGTAGTGGAGAAGTTTAAAGCTGGATTTGGATACAAAAAGATTTCCCAAGCTTTAAACATCCCAAGGAGCACTGTGCAAGCAATCGTATTGAAATAGGAGTATCAGACCACTGCAAATCTACCAAGATCCGGCCATCCCTCTAAACTTTAATCTCGAACAAGGAGAAGACTGATCAGAGATGCAGCCAAGAGGCCCATGATCACTCTGGATGAACTGCTGAGATCTACAGCTGAGGTGGGAGAGTCTGTCCATAGGACAACAATCAGTCGTACACTGCACAAATCTGGCCTTTATGGGAGAGTGGCAAGAAGAAAGCCATTTCTCAAAGATATCCATAAAAAGTCTCGTTTAAAGTTTGTGGCAAGCCACCTGGGAGACACACCAAACATGTGGAAGAAGGTGCTCTGGTCAGATGTAACCAAAATCGAACTGTTTGGCCACAATGCAAAACGATATGTTTGGCGTAAAAGCAACACAGCTCATCACCCTGAACACACCATCCACACTGTCAAACATGGGGTGGGCAGCATCATGGTTTTGGGCCTGCTTTTCGTCAGCAGGGACAGGGAAGATGGTCAAAATTGATGGGAAGATGGATGGGGCCAAATACAGGACCATTCTGGAAGAAAACCTGTTGGAGTCTGCAAGAGACCTGATACTGGGACAGAGATTTATCTTCCAACAAGACAATGATCCAAAACATAAAGCCAAATCTACAATGGAATGGTTCACAAATAAACGTATCCAGGTGTTGGAATGGCAAGTCAAAGTCCAGACCTGAATCTAATCGAGAATCTGTGGAAAGAGCTGAAGACTGCTATTCACCAATGCTCTCCATCCAACCTCACTGAGCTCAAGCTGTTTTGCAAGGAAGAATGGGCAAGAATTTCAGTCTCTCGATGTGCAAAACTGATAGAGACATACCCCAAGCGACTTGCAGCTGTAATTGCAGCAAAGGGTGGCACTACGAAATATTAACACAAGGGGGCTGAATAATATTGCACGCCCCACTTTTTTGTTTTTTATTTGTTAAAAAAGTTTAACGCATCCAATAAATTTCATTCCACTTCACGATTGTGTCCCACTTATTGTTGATTTTTCACAAAAAATTAGAATTTTATATCTTTATGTTTGAAGCCTGAAATGTGGCATAAGGGTTGAAAAGTTCAAGGGGGCCGGGTGCTTTCGCAAGGCACTGTAAGTGTAGACTTTAGTAACATGGATTCTCAAATGTATAGAGATTGATTTTGGCATCATACTATTCAACAATATTATTGACATTGCATGTTTTCCTAAAATAGAAGTAGTGTGGTGTGGACATAGATAAAACCATAAAATAAAAGCAATGTGTTTACTTAGGATTAAGTGCCATCAAGATATTTTTATTGCATTAAAACCAGGAAATGCTTACACCTACATCTTTTTTATTCATACAGAATTTCAGTTGCTCAACACTTCAAGGCCTTTCTTACATCTTTCATAGTACAGAAAGTAAAGTAATTTTCGGTCATGCTTGTAAAATGTGTAGAAAAGAAGAAATGCTGCCTCAAATCGGCATTAATCATGGTCTGACAGAAGTCCAAACCTCTAATACTGTGTGACTAATGCACGCCAATACCGAAACTAATGTTGGCTTCTTAGCACATGGCTCATAACGTGCATGGCAGGCCAGATCTTCTGGTTCTTCCTCTGCAGTATGTAATTAGTGGCTTCAGATTTTCCTTTATAAGATAAAAGTAAATATTTACCTTTAATCTATCAGTCTTAATGAAGCTTGCATGTGTTTTTTGTCTTTTTGCATATTTGCCTGGTAAAAGGCACTGGAAAATGCCACGCACCTACAACAAACTGCTACATGTTTAGGTGGCTGCTCCAAATCTCGACTAGATCTCGGGAGAATTATCCCCCGGAAACTCCCACTTAGTTTTGACTTCCTCTTTTCTAATAAACACACGTTTTATTTAAAAGGTTGCTGTTTTGCTTTATAGGGAAGAAAAACATAACATCTGTTGAGACACTAGTTTCACAATTCAAAACATAAGGACGGTATTTTTGATTAAACAAGTTCTTAGCAAAGGGGGCTCCTTAGGTCTCATTGCAGAGATGAGAAAGAGTGAAGGACCTCAAACTAGTTGTGGACTGTATTACTGCTGCATCAAAAGATTATGTATCTGAAATCAATTGTTTTACTGCCAACAGGTAAAGCTTCTAATGCATTTTGTTTTTGTAAATTCTGTGTCACTCTCCTTTTCATTTTTATTCTTCAGGTCCCAGAGGTGAAGCCCTGCAGCATGGCCAGTCTGGGACCCTGCCCCGCTTCTTGGAGGAGCCCATCGATGCTTACATTATCAAGAGTAACCCTATTAAGCTCAGGTGTCAGGCTCGGCCTGCACTCCAGATCTTCTTCAAGTGCAATGGTGAATGGGTTCACCAGAGCCAGCACATTTCTCAAGAGCACACCGATGTCGTGACAGGTACAGTAAATAACTCCCATTTTAATTAAGTCACAATGTGTATCAAGAATAAGCAAGGCTCCTCTATAGGAATTGCTTGATTTATATCAGAATAGTCTTAATTCTCTAAAATGGAAAAAAAAAACTGACATTTTTTTTTTGGTATTACATTCATGGGGAATGTAAGGACTGCGTTTTACATTGAATAAGTAGCAAAGAGCTTGCAGGCTTAAATTAATTTGCTGTGCATTTATAAGCACCACCGTTTGCTGCAGGGTTATCTCGACTGTTGACATCCTCTTCCAGCAGTTCTCTTAGCATTCACTGTAAATCCACTTCAAATGGTTCACAATATGCCTACATGTCTGATGTTAGATCCTCTATTGAGGGACATGAATCACTTAACTATCCATCACTGGCAGTCTCATACTGAAGTAAATAATGCATGCCTACAGAGTGACAGTAGGGTCTGCACCCTGCTCATTCATACAATCTCAATCTTATTCCCGACCACTGCATTGCCCTGATAAATATGGTCTGCTATGGCCATGTCAACCTTCATACTACATTTTTACCACTCAGGATCACTTAACCTGTACTTGATTTGCACCTCTGTACCTGTTTCACATGTACTGTCTTTTAAATAGCACCTAATACATCTGCCAAGGGCACTTGATGTACTGAGGTTTGAAAGTAGCTCCTTGCAAGTCACTTTAGATAAAAGCATCTGTTAGATGAATGAATTCAAATTCCAGGTTGTAAAAAGTCCAGAAGGGCTTAATAGTCCTGTGAGGCTCTGTAATTTTTCAACAGATTTTTATTTAGATTTCTATTAGGGATCTTTGAGAAACTAAGATGTCTTTTTGGTCTCTCTGGCCTTCTTTTTATGCACTTCATTTTCCTACTACTTTCTTCTTTTTGGTTTGTCTACCTTGCACCCAAACTGATGAATAATGTATGGACAAGACCAAGAATGAGCCCATGTCTAAGGTTAGAAGGAATTTGTGTGGAGGTTTAGCAGATTGCTTTTCTTTTGTCATTTTCCTCTAAAAACAATCAGAAACAGGAATATTAGAGAGGATTTATGCATGCAGAACATGCAAAAGTTGGTAATAACTTCATAATGTACTGACAAATACAGAAATGCTAAATTAGTCATTAGTCATAGTCACGTCTTTGTAATTTTAAGGTGATGACATTTTCAGTTATCACTTTTTCCAGTATGGTTCCATGACGATGTATCCATCCCATTACAATAATGTTCTCCCCAAAACACAAGGTATCACAAATTATCTGGTGACATCTGAGCCAACATATTTAGTTATAGCATGAGACTTTGAACTCTATGTTGTGCCTGTAGGTGATGCAACTTGCTGAAATGTTGTTATTGTTGTCTTAGGTTCAAGTGAATCCATTACAACCACAAAGAAAATGGTTCCTCTTCAACTCGGACTGATTTTGTTGCGTCATCCCAAAGGGGGGTTAAAGAATCCTCTCATGCTTAAACATCAAAATATAAAAACATTTTTCCAACAATGCACTTGAGTTGCAATTGTGTCTGTTCATGTGATATGTTACAGTAATGTTCCTTTTATAAATCCAGTTTGACACAGTAGAGTTTATTGCTTGATAGTAGTACACAATTGTAAAGAAGAGTAAAAACGATGTGTCTTCAATGTTTATTTAAGTAGAAATCTGAAGAGTGTTGCTTGTTAATGTATTCAGCCTCCTTCAGTTAATACTTCGAGGAACCATCTTTCATTGTAATTACATTCTTTTAGAACATGTCTCTACCAACTTTGCAATTCTATGCTTGAGCCGTCATGATCCTCACGTGCTTGGGTTTTTGATTTTCTTTTGTGTTTGTGTTTTCATCATTTGATTGTTGTTTATTATGTTCTAACTGGCCTTGCCATATTCCATTGTTAATTTTTCCATTAAGGTTTTTCCTTATTAGTTCAGTCCTTTTGCTTTAGTTTCTTAGTTTATTCTTGTGTTCTGCCCTTTTGTACTATTGGATTTATTTCTCTTAGATCACTGTTAATTTTTTCCCTCAGCTTGTAGTTTGTTTGTGTCTTAGTTCAGTTTCCTATGTGTTAATTAGTCTCCCCTCCTTCAGTGTTCCCTGCTCTCCTTCTGCCACAGCTGTTCCACATCTCCTCTGATATTTCTTCTGGTTTCCTTTTTATGTTTTTCCACCCCTGCTTCTGTATTTAAGCTCACTGGCTGTTTTTGGTCTTTGCTGGATTATTCCATTTGACTGTTGATCTCATACCCCTTTTCCCTCCCCGTTACGCTGCTCGTGCTCCATGTCTTGTTCTCTGTGTGTAAGACCAACTTGCAAGTTCTTATATTGTTTACTTCAGTAAGTCTCTGCATTTGAGTCCTTTACTAAATTGAATCCTGGCACAATCTCAGACACATCAGATAGAGATTGTCTGTGAACAACAGCAGTTTTCAAGTCTTGTTACAGATTGCTCTGTATAAAGTTCAGACTTTTGACCAGACCAGCCTAACACATGGATATATTTTGATATAAACCACTCTATTGTATTTCTGGCTGCAAGTTTAGGGTTGTCCTGCTGAAACGTGAACCTCAATCCCTGACTCAAATCTGTCCAGCCTTTAAAAGGTGTTCTCCCAGATTTGCCCTGTATTAAACTCCATCCATCTTTCCATTAACTCTGACAAGCATTTGGGTCCCTGCTAAAACAAAAAAGTCCACACAGTATGATGCTGCCAACACTATGTTTCACCATGGAGATGGTATGCTGTGTTTTGTGCCACACTTAACATTTTTCTTGTTAACATCCTGTTTGAAGGACGTAATTAGAGTGCACAACTAATAGCTGTCCTGTCTACGTGTTCTGTGACCTGAACTATGGATCTTTGCTGCTCCTCAAGAGGTGCCATGGGCCTCTTGGCTGCTTCTGATTAAAGCTCTACTTGCCCAACCTGTAAATTTAGTTGATGTCCATGTATTGGGAGGTTTGCAGTTGTACTGTACTGGCTCTATTTTAGGATAATGGAATTAATAGTGTTCCATAAGATGTTTCTATTGTTTCCTTGGTCATCATGGTGCTTTTTTGTTCTCAAGCCAAACTCTGAGGCCTTTACAGTACAGCTGTGCTCATACAAATATTACATTACAGATGGACTCTGTTTACTTACAAGATGGCAATCGGTTGCACTGGCTTTTATTTATGGGATTCAGATTAAAGGAAGCTAAATGTAAACTGATTTGGTAAATATTTTTTTCAAAGCAGGTATCCCTTTTTTTCCACTGCCCAATTAAGCACTATTTCAGGTTAATCTGAAATTCCAGTTATCTACAGCGTTGGTAGTGGTTTTGAAGTGGCAAAATGTGGAAAAGTTAAAGAAGTATGGATACCTTTACAAAACATTGCAAGGCATTTGGGGCACTCATTTATTTATTTGCTCATTTCAGCTCAGGTTTACCTCAATTTTTACACAGCTCCCTTTGCTGCTATTCGTGCAACAGTGTTAATGGTTCACTTAAGAAACTGCCACGACCAAGATCTCCCACCAGAATTAACAATGAACCTCTACTGTTTTACTGCCTCTAGTGTGGTTTCATAGCTTCACTTCCATCTGCCTCCTCGTCAGCAACTATATCATTTCTACTGGGAGAGATGCAGGAAGGAGAAAGAAGCTGAAAAGAAGTGTATCTCATAACCTAACAAGCTCTGTGGGGTTCTGGACTTTGTCAGGACTATCATTATTAATATTTATTATTAATAAACAAAAATCAACAAAACCACAAGTTGAGCGGTCCACACTGACCAGCCACCACTGTAAAACAGAGCTGCTTTAGAAGGTGAGGAAAACTCTAAGAGAGACAGTACCAAGGGCTAAAAGGAAGAAAACAGCTGTTCTTTATACACAATATATTTTAAATTATTTGCTCCGGATTATTTGCTCTTTAGACCCATGAAGAAGCAAGTTGATCCATATCTTGAGATCTCATTTTAAAAACTACCCCCAGACACTGGGGAAGGAGGCTTTTTTTTCAGGGACTGGGTGTTTCATATTATGAAGGACCTGGCATCAAACTCTCATTAAACTGTCTCTCCTTGACACTGTCTATTTACTCTAAGTGTAATGAACAAAAGTAAATCAGAGTGACATACAGTAAGCGAATAGAAAATGCAGTTAAAGATTATTTAGTGAAAAAATATAACCATGGACCATTAACCACCACAATCTGAAAATCTTACTTTTTTTCTTATTGGAAGACTACTCTAAATATTCTATTTGATCTCTTTGAAACTAAGTAAATGAAATGCTACACGTTGTCCGGACTTTTAAACATGATCATCGCTACATGTTAGCAAGTTTTCTTGGCCTACATAAATTCATCCTCACCCTGTTACATAAAGTGTTCTTTGCTCTTGCTTGGCTTTAATGTAAGCAGTTCTTATCAGCTCATTGTCACGGTTATGTAAACTGTGCAAACATACTGTAACAGCTTGAGAAATAGTTTATGATAGCTACAAAATAAACAACACGATTAATAAACAATATTTTTTAATACAAACCTCAGGGATTTATTTCATATTGCTTCATTAAGTCTATCAGCACTTAATATTGGGATAGTTTCATTTTTTTGAGACATTAGTGGCCTTTATTTTTGGAAAGTTGGGGGACAGGAAGTGTAGTGGAAAGAGGGGAAAGACATGCAGCACAGGTCTCCGGGGTCAGGACTTGAAGCTGGGACAGCTGCTTCAAGGACTGAGGCCTATGTATTTGGGTCACGCTCTCTACCACTACGCCACACGCCTCTCCCAGTCTAGGGATATTTTCAACATATATTATAGTATAATGTTACTGGTTGTTCATTCAGTGAAATTAAATTTTAATGTCCCATTTCTAACTTAATTCAACATTAATGCATAAACACTTATTAGTCTCTAAAACCAAGCAAAATGGACCCAAAGAATAATCCAGGAGTGATTGAGAAAATACTTAGCAGAGAAATTTGAATGTGACTGTGAAAAATTTAACAGCTCAGTGTGTTATGATTTGGGGTTGTTTGGTTTTTGGTTGCGGGTTTTTCCTCATATGTTTCTCACAGTTAAGGTTTTAAATCATGCTTCTGTTTATTGTTTTCCTGGTCATGCTTTAGTTTTTGTCTTCTAGTTCATGTTTTGTCAAGTTAGGTTTTTGGATCTGGTTATGCTTTAGTTTCATGTTTTCCTAGTTATGTTTCTATTAGTTTGTATCCTTGAATTTCGGTTTTGCTCCAGTCACATTGTGTTCTGTCTTGTCTGCCAATGAGCTTTATTCGGTTCACCTGCACTAAGCAAATCAGTCTCCTCGTTGCACCTTGTTGCTCCATATATACACCTCTGTTCTGTTCATTCCTCGCGGAAACATTTCAGATCATGTCACCTTGTTTTCTGCCAGTTCTTGTTGTTCATGCCAAGCCTGTTCATGCCTGTTTTTTTCTTCAACGTCTGTAGTAAGTTTGTTTCATTAAATCATATTACTCACCACCGATGCTTCCTGTCCGTCTGCATTCTGGGGTCCTCCGCCATACCAAACCTGACAGAATGTTTCTGCCAAAATTGGACCTCGCAGACGGTAAGGCAGAGAGCGCCAGCGATCTCTGGGTTCAGCAGCAGATGGAGGAGGCAATGAGACATCTGCCGGCCGATCTGGAGGTTCTGCCCTTTCCACTACTGCTGGAGCAGATGGAGCGTGAGGCGGTTCAGCGCCGTTCTCCGGCTGCTTCCCTGGTTGCGCACCCTGATCTAGCTGCGAAGCCGTCGTATTTCTCCCGCCACAGAAAACGCCGGCATGGAGCCTTTCCCTGCCTTTCAGCCGGCTAGGAGGAGTCTCCCATGGCCGCTGCTGTGACGTCTGGAGCGATGGTTTCCCTGCCAGCTGACGTCAGGGCTGCACCGAGTAATCCCGCGTCTTCGTCTGCCGCAGGACCGTCTCCCAGGCTCGCTGCAGCTCCGCCCATGCCGTCTTCAGCCTGCTGTTCTGAGGCAACACCTGACGAGCTGGAGGAGAGGTTAAGGTTTTTTGCTCACCAAATCAAGAGCTTCAGGAGGACCAGTCTCGTGTATTCCTCTCCTGAGCTTAGGGAGAAAATCAGGCAGATGGAGGAGGATTACGAGACAGCAGTTAGGCAGTTTTACTGCCGCCCACCTCCATCCTCTCCAAGTCTCCAGAGAGCTGCGGCAGCTCAGTCCAAGTCAGGTTTCCAGAGCGGTGCTGCTGCTCAGTCCAAGCCAGGTCTTCAGAGCGGTGCTGCAATCCAGCCCACGTCAGGTCTCCAGAGCGCCGCCATTGTACAGCCCAAGTCTGCCTCAACCTCCTCCACACGCTGCAGAGGATATCGTCAGAGGGACGCCTCGGTTCAAGTCATCGGGGGTTCTGGCGACGCCTCGGCTCAAGTCATCTGGGGTCCCGGCGACGCCTCGGCTCAAGTCATCGAGGGTTTGGCCGACACCTCAGCTCCTGCCCACACCACTGAAGGTCTCAGCGACGCCTCAGCTCCTGCCCACGCCACAGAGGGTCTCGGCGAGGCCTCAGCTCCTGCCCACACCACAGAGGGTCTCGGCGAGGCCTCAGCTCCTGCCCACGCCACAGAGGGTCTCGGCCACGCATCAGCTTCTGCTCTTGGTCTGAAGGCCTTCCAGGGGATCAGCGAGAGACTGGTCCTCGTCCTGGTTCCTGAACCCTGCGACAAGGGTTTCAAGGATGAACTTGTCCTCGTCTTGGCCTCTGAACCCAGAGACGAGGGGTTCGAGGAGGAAGCGCCGCCGGATCCTGTCTCTGAGGGGTTTAAGGAGCAACTTGTCCTCGTTCTGGCCTCCGAGGGTCCCCCAGATTCTGCATCTGCCTCCGAGGGTCCCGTCAGCTCTGTTTCTGTCTCCAAGGGTCCCGCCGGCTCTGCTTCAGCCTATGAGGGATCGCCAGGCTCTACTTCAGTCTATGATGGATTGCCAGGCTCTGCTTCAGCCTCTGAGGGATCGCCAGGCACCGTGAAGGCCAAGCCTGACTCCAAGCCTCCGGAGTTCCACCGAATTTCTGGAGGGTCCTCTACGCTCCATGGTCGACCTCCTGATCTGCTTTCCCGAGGGTCCTCTACTCTGCTCAGCCGACCTCCAGACCGAGGGTCGTCTAATTTGCTCAGCGGACCTCCAGACCGAGGGTCCTCTAATCTGCTCGGCCGATCTCCAGACCATCAGTTCCTTCGTCGCCGGCCTCCTGCACTCCTGTTCAGTCACCACAGGTTTCCTGACCAAACTGCAGGTTCCCGACGCCGGCCTCCACGGTCTCTACGTCTTCGGTGGCCTCCTTGTCTTCGCCACCGTCGGCCGCCTGAACTTTGTGCCTGCGCGTGGCGATGTCCTGGTCGCCCGCCTGAACTTTGTGTTTTGGTTTTTGTTTCTGTTTCGATGTGGGCTCACTTTAGAAACTAAAAACACGTGTGCCTTTTCTGAAAAAGAGAGCCATAACAGAAACACCTAATTACACAACCAGTGCAAACATGGTGTAAAAACACTAAAAACTGTTAATAAACACTGTTGGTGTTATGAATACACAATACATAACAGGAATGATAAATTAATGATAGTACATGAGGTTTTATATTTAAACTGTAAAAAACATTGATGACAATCAAGCTAACAACATCAGTTGAGTTGCACCTACTTTTTTCATAGTAAATCAAGTACATTTTAAGCAATTGTAGCATAATAAAATATTATTCTATATTTAATATTATTAAATATTAAATAATCACACTGTCCTAAACATATGTGTGGCCCAATAATGACTACATTGTTTACTTTAAAACCATAAGTGCTTCTCAATCCTGCCATCCTGTTTGCATACAAGCATTTTTTTGCACACAGTCACAATTCTATGAAGGTCCCCAAAACATGTCTTGTGTTGTTTTAGTGTAATTTACCTATTACTGTGTAATTTTGAATACATACAGGGCCTTGCAAAAATATTTATACCCCTTAAACTGATTCACATTTGGTCACATTACAACTACACATTTTACTGTATTTTGTGAGGATTTTTGTAATAGACCAACACAAAGTAGTGAATAACTGTAAAGTGGAAGGAAAAATTATAGCTGTTTTTATTTTTTATTTTTTTTAAAACACAATTTTTAAAATTGTATCCATAACTAAACCTTTTAGAGAATAGTCCACCTGTGTGTATTTTAACTTCAGGATAGGTGCAGCTGTGTTGTGAAACCCTGAGAGGTTTACTAGAGGGCATCAGTGAACAGCATCATGAAGACCAAGGAGCACAGCAGACAGATCAGACACAGTAACTCTAAAGGAGCTCCAGAGATCCAAAACTCAGGTGGGAGAATCTGTTCACAGCCTTGCACTTCACATATTGGACCTTTATGAGAGAATGGCAAGATTTTAGAATTGTTGGACGAAAGCTAGAAGAAGAACTACAGTATGTGCAATTTGCCACAAGTAATGTAGGAGGCACAAACATGCAAGAAGGTGCTTGGGTCAGATGGAACCAAAATTAAAATATTTGGACTATATACCAAACTCTATGTGTAGCAGAAAACTAAAACTTTAAGGGACCCCGTGCACACTGTCCTCACATGGTGGTGCCAGCATCATGTTGTGGTTTTGCTTTTTTTGAATAAGGGCAGGGAAACTTGTCTGACCTGGTGCGAAGATGGATAGAGCCAGATCCAGGGCAATTCTGAAAAAAATTATTTTAGGTTGTACAAGACATTAGAATGGAGCAAAAAACTTTCCAGCTGGACAAGGACCCTACATATGCAGCCAGAGCTCCAGAGGAGGGGTTTATATGAAGGCACATTCATGTGTTACAATGGCTTAGAACTAAATGCCTATATATTCTCTGCAAAAACATATTCTAAAAAGCTTGCAGCTGTATTTGTTGTGAATGGTGGTTCCACAAAGTACTGACTCAGGGGACTGAATACATACTTTTCAGATCCTTATCTGTAGGAAAATGTTTAAAAATCAAGCTTCAGTTTCCGGAAGCAAGAAGGTCTTAGGTTTTGAATCCAGGCCTGAGTTTTTTTCTGCATGCTGTCCATCACAGGGCAACAAACATGCCTGTTTCAAACATAGACAAGGTAGAAATGAAAGCATGAATATATGGGTGAATGTATGAATAGATGGATGAACACTGTTCGTAGGACTGTTTGTGGTTCCTGTAGTCAGATTACACCACATGTGCATGTGTTCATAGATAACTATATTGTACAGAGTGGCATCTGCACACAGTGTATCTCTTAACAGAGTACACATATGACAGCATGCACACATTGAGTGGCTATGTCACACACCAGCTGAATCAGTGATGCACTTACAGATACAAGCACGTAGTATTTTTACCATGTGATGACATTTTATCTTGCATATTAGATCTTGAACACAGTATGTGATATATTGTTGCTCTTTATGTTTTTTTTACAGGGAGTGGATTGAAATTTCAGTTTTTCTACTTGTAACTGAAATCTAGCAAGTTTTGCTGATTACATTACCTTAAAAATAAAGAAAAAAAACAGATGAGAAATGAACCTAAAGATTAGTCCTGCATTTTTAGACCGAGCATATTACAGTAGGACTGTTTTTTTTTTAAGCCCTTTAAAGCTGTCATGTTAAATTTTATTCATAGTTTTTTAAGTTTTGCTTCAACAACTAGGCTAAAGGTAAATTTTGCATATATAATTATCTCTAGAATTACATAACCTGCAGACGACAGAGTGGAGTAAAATGTTTCACAATGCCCCCTAAAGTCAATTACAAGAAAAAAACAAAACTGTTCAAATGACTTCACTACTGTTGTCCAATTGCATTCTCTACTAAAAAATATCAAATACATTTTAATTGGAAAAAAGAAAACTCGTGAGCTTTTGGAAAAGGGGCACAATATGTCTTTTTTTCATTATATCCCTTCACGCAGAGGTATATTCCAAAATAAACACAAAGAAGTGCTCTTCAGGTATGACAGAGCACTATCTCAGAAGTCTTACTGAATTGTTCCTCAAAGGATTCTGGAAAGAATGAAATGTTCCCAAATTGATTCCAATATCACTCGATTTTTAAGAACACTACACATGGCCAATCTTTAACAGCCCACACTTGGATGTCACTGCACACTCAAACAACATTCTTCCTTTCTCAAATAGTAAATGGCATTAATTCAGAGAACTTTCTTAGTATATTATGAAAAAACACATAGAACAATCTTGAGGCCCAAACGAAAATTTGTGTCCACACTGAGGACAAGTGCAGCTTCTATGCAAGGTTTATGTTTGTAGGTAGTGGATGTTCATTTTCATGTACAGGTTCATAAAACAGGCTCCCATATTAGCAAAAGAAATATACATATCAAAAGATAAAGAAAACTACATTGGATTCAACACTTGATTCCTCACACAACCAAAGAAAGGAATATTCATTCTGGGCAGACTTCCAGTTGCCAGCAGGTTACTTAACTGAGAAAAAAGCTGTTGAATGTCAGTCATTTTCTACCTCTTATTCCATATTGGGTCGCGGGGGAGCTGGTGCCTATCTCCAGCAGTCTATGGGCGAGAGGCGGGGTACACCCTGGACGGGTCGCCAGTCCATCGCAGGGCAACACACAAACAACCATGCATGCACTCATTCATACACCTAAGGGCAATTTTAGAGTGACCAATTAACCTAACAGGCATGTCTTTGGACTGTGGGAGGAAGCCGGAGTACCCTGTGAGAACCCACGCATGCACAGGGAGAACATGCAAACTCCATGCAGAAAGACCCCCGGCCGGGAATTGAACCCAGGACCTTCTTGCTGCAAGGCAACAGTGCTACCAACTGCGCCACCGTGCAGCCCGCTGTTGAATGGTTCAACCTGGCTGAAAAATAGGAACGTGATTTTCTTTGTTTTCTGGATCATGTCATTGTTCAGCCCTCTCTTTTTTGACCTCATTCCTTTTTACATATTCTTCTACTTTCATCTCATTACATACTGACATATTTCAGTTCATACTGAAATATCTGGTTAAATTAGGATTACTGAGCACCTCTGAGATTTTTGTGCAACCTGTATCAACTTGCGGAGGACTTTGAGCCTCGAGTTGTGAAAATAAACATCCTTCGGCCACTGAATCACATCTTGTTCTTCATAGCAGCTTCATCTGTATAGGTAGTGAAGCAGCTATAGATCAGTACAAGCTATTATAGTGTTGCTCAGTTGGTAGAATGGCCCTAGGGTTCTGGAGTGAGCAGGGGGCTGTAGTTATTAAAGCAGCAACCTGTGAATTAAATGGAGACAGACACAACAACACATGCCTTAACACTGTTTGACCAGAGGGTTTAAGGCAGAGGACAAAAACCATAGATATCCAAGGGGAGCTGGGGAGACATATTGAGCTTTACCATTATATGTTGTGCAGTTTTTGCCCTTCAGAAAACACAGTGAGACAAATACGAAGATGTGAAGAAAATATATCAGAATGACTATTGTTGAGATACACTGTACATACATGCTGGACATGAAAGATATACACAACCCAGTTAAAGCACCAGGTTTTGTCATGAGATCATGATACATAATTTCTAGACTTTTTCTATCTTTAACGTGAAATTGAACCCTGTACAATTACATCAAAAAGGGATGGAGATGTAAAAAAAAAAAAAAAAAAAGGTGCATTACACTAATACTTTAGTTAAATTATTCATCGTGCTCTCATTACACCACAAAATCCCTGTATTTTAACAGGGGTGTGTACACTATTTACATCCACTGTACAAAGGTGACACTGATTATTCATATGTTTTATTAGCCTGGATAGTGTGTTGCAGATTAGTAAAATGTCTCATACCTCTAACTAATCTTCTCTGCTTTAATCCTGATGTCTCAGCTCTCATACAAAACTGAGATGATGGTCATGTCAACATGGCCTGACTTTTGATTTCTTAAAATCTGACAGAAACTTGTGGAGAAATGTGCCTTCTTTTGTTCTGTTTTCAGATTCCAAACACTTATAGTTTTTTAATGATTTTAGTATAAATGGAATTTACCTTGCCCTTTGATGGAATGGCAACCTGTTCAAGGTGTACCCCGGCTCTTTGCCAATGACTGCTGGAGATAGGCACTAGATCCCTCAAGATCCAGCAAGGAGAAGTGGGTATAGACAATGGTTGGATGGATGAAATTTACCTTAGTTTAAAATAACATGCCCAAGTTAAACCTTGTGCTCTCAACGACTTCTTCTGTGTAGACCGTGTCTATTTAAAGCAGCATGCTGCAGTGCATGTAACTCAACTCTCACCACTTCTGACACAGCAATAACTACGGCAATGTTAGATGTTGCGGGTGCTGACTTTTCTTTAACCTGCCTTCTGTATTTCATGCATTGACCCTGGGATGTGTTGTTCTCAGCAGTAAGCTAGCTTACTGAATAAGATGATCATATTATTTAGTTCATGATACATCTTGAGAAAGTACATAAACATTAACCAAACTAGTTACAAAATGTAATTGTAATGTCAATGAAATTTTCACATTTTTCACTACAAAAGACTATTTTTTTTTGCATCTATTTACATCATGTAGACATTATGCCAAACAATGTTACAAATTTCGAATCTTTACCTTTCCGTGAATGTTTGGTCTCACTACGTATGTTTTTGATCATAAGATAAGCGTCAGTCTGAAAACACCGCATGGGTTGCAGAGATCCCTGGATCTTCCTGTCTTAATAATATATGTCTTCCAGGGGACGCAGTTATTCCCCAATGCAACGTCAAGAATTATTTTCTCCAGGGAGTAGAGTATCCAACTTAAGAGCCAAACAGCTCTCAGTCTCTGTGAGTTTTTGTTTTATGAATACCAGCCTGAAGAGGAATGGTATTATAGAACAATAGATGGAGTGAATTGGCACACTGGTGTTCTCAAACAGCAAGCACTACACACATATACAGAATAAAGACAAACAACACACAGTCTTTAGGAAATCAGGTTGGATTCTGATGCAGTCCCTTGGCTTTGGCACGGGTAAGAGATTTTTTTTTTCTTTGTTTCTATCACGACCAGAGAACAGAGAACCCAAATTCAGCCAAACAAAAGTGATAAGAATAAAAAGGTTTATTCAGAAACTCAGGATCAGAGAGCAAAAAGACCACAGTCAGCTTCCAGGAACCACTGAGAACATAGAGACTAAGTTAGGGCTGAATAAAAACCTCAGGATCTGCAAGGATTTTAGATAAAGCCACTAACCTTCTCAGTCTGGTGATGAGGCAACAGAATCCAGAGGAGGAAGAGATCCAGACAGTTAAGGGGGAAGCGTCCCAACAGACTGAAGTGGGATTGCCGACTGATCCAAATCCTCCGGGGGAACCAGCTGACGCTGTGACAGGAACATAGAGAGCTGTGATTGTCCTCTTGACAATAAATCCAGGCAGACTAGAGAGCCAGGCAGACTCAGGCTGAATAAACCAGTGGCTAGGCTGAGACGTAAATCCAAGGACAGAAACAGGGTCGAATTCCAGGGCTAGAGGCGTCAGACAAGGGGCAGGCAGAGACATAAACCAGAGGCAGAAAACAGAGTCGAAATCCAAAAACCAATCCGTCAGACAAGGAGCAAGCAAGAAAGAATAATCCTTAAGGCAAGGCAAGGTCATGAAACGAAATCAGTCAGGAAGGAACACTGGATAACTAGTCACAAATGTTATCGAAAATCTGGCACCGTCTGCCGGTCAGAGGGCTGTATATAACTGCAGCTCCACAGGTGTGTGGCATGACGGTGATTGCGCAGCAGCAGACAGGTGAAGCAGATGAGTTAATTGCAAGAGTGAGAGCAGAGCAGGCAGACGGGCCAGAATCATAACAGTACCCCCCCTCCTCAAGGTCCGGGCCCCGGATGGACCCCGGGGGCTGATCAGGATGGGGGGCGATGGAACTCCCGGGATGAGGGATTTGTCCACTAAAAAAATCGTGCAGGAACCAGGACCTCTCCTCAGGACCATAGCCCTCCCAGTCCACCAGGAAAACGTATTCCACGTCCCTGCCGTCTGGACCAGATGATCCCGCCGGACAGTGAAACCGGGGCCATCAGCAAGAAGCCGGGGGGGTGGAGGGGGCCCCCCGGAGGGGGCCCCCGAGACGGAAAACCCACTAGGGGTTTTGTTTGGGACACGTGGGAAGGTAGGGTGAACTCTCAAGGCACGAGGCAGACGTAAACGAACAGCCACAGGATTGATGATCTTGGATATGGGAAAGTTGGTCCCACAAAACGAGGTGCCAGCTTACGGGAGTAAAACCAAAAGCGGGAGGTCCTTGGTGGTTTCCAAACCTTCGCCCCACCTGGTAGCTTGGAGCAAGGGATTTTCCTCGGACGATTTGCTATGCGTGCCTGCACCTCCGACATTCTGATCATAGACCTTCTTGCCTTCCTCCAGATGCGCTGACATCTTAGGGCCGCGGCCTGAGCAGAAGGAACCTCAGCCTCTTTTCTCCTGGACTGTGAACAAGGGGGGCTAAAAACCCAAAAACACAATTTGAAAAGGGGGAATAACCCCGTGGCACTAGCCGGGGGGGTGTTGACAGCATATTCAACCCAGGTAAATTTTGAGACCTTTTGGGTTTGCGTCTGACTCACATAGTGCACGAAAAAAAAAAAAAAAAAGGTTTTGGTCTCCACCTCCTGGTTGGCCCCTCTCAGTCTGTCCATTCCGACTGTGGGTGAAATCCTGAGGAAAAAACTAACAGTAAATCCCCAGCAAGGAACAAAACTCTTTCCCAAAAAAAGGGTGAAAACAAACTGGGGCCCTCTGTCTGAGACAATCCCCCTGGGGGGTTATCCCAAATGAACGAAAAACCTCACGTGCCAAAAATTGTCCCCCATTTCCTTGGCTGAGGGCAACTTCTTGAGAGGGACTAGGTGAACCATTTTTAAAAAATCTGTCGATGATATTTTTAACAAACTGTGAAGCCATTAGGAAACTGGCAACCTGTGACGAAGTCCATGGCTATGTGTGACCGGAAACAAAGGAATGGGCAGGGGATGTAAGAGTCCAGCAGGGGGGCGATGAGAAGACTTGGCTTGGGAACACTGAGTACAGGCCGTGACGTAATCTGTGACATCTTTGACCAGGGATGGCCCCCAAAAACTGAGTTCGGACCATCTGCAACGTTTGGGGGCTGATCCCAGGATGACAAAACAGACGTGAATTTAGGCATAAAAATTCAGTACCTTGGGTACGGGGGGCGCTCCGGAAAAAAAAACCCCGGGCTCAGGGGGGGCATAAAAGTAGGGATAGGGAGGTTTTTTGGTGGCATCTCTAACCCCCCCCCCCCCAAACCCCAACCCAATGACAGAGAATCTCACTGATTCCGGAAAAATAAACTCATCTCCCCCAAGAGGTCTGTGACACGGAGGGTTTTCCTGTATTCTGGACAGGGCGTCTGGTTTTTTGCCATTTTTTGACTCCAGGTCTGAAAGAAAAAAGGAAGTTGAATTTTCCAAAAAAAATAAAGCCCCACCTTCCCCTGCCTGGGATTAAAAGGCGCTTCGCTGATCTCAGGTACCCCAGGTTCTTATGATCTGTCCCAACAAGAAACGGTTTTCCCTTAGCCCCCTCTAGCCAATGCCCCCCACTCCTCAAGAGCCAACTTGACTGCCAACAGTTCTTGGTCCCCCACATCATAATTGCGCTCTGCTTGGGGACAAATTTCCTAAAAAAAAAAGGCACATGGTGAAAAAATACGGTCATCAAAATTTCTTTGGCTTAGGACAGCTCCAACCCTGTGTTTTGGGGGGGGGGGGGGTGTCAACCCCCCACAATAAACTGTTTTATCGGGGTTGGGGGACCGTAGAACAGGAGCAGACTTTAAATAATCCTTGAGCTTGACAAAAGCTCTTTTTCCTGCTGTTCTCATTCCAAAAAAACCTTGTTTTTAGATGATGTGAGAGCATTAAGAGGGGCTGCAACGAGGCTATAGTTCCTGATGAAAACCGTCTGGGAAAAATTAGCAAACCCCAGAAAACCTTTGAAGCTGTTTGCGGTCGGTAGGAGAAGGCCATTCCAAGACTGCCTTGACTTTGGGGGGGTCCACTATGACTTGGTCTGGAGAAAATGATGAATCCAAGGAATGAGGTGGTAGTGGTATGAAAATCACACTTTTCAGCTTTGACAAACAGATGATTTTGAAGAAGACGGGAGGAGGCAAACCCGGACATGATTTCTGTGGGTTTTTTCCAGATCCTGAAATAAATCAGAATGTCATCAAGGTATACAAAAAAAAAACTTTCCCACCATGTCCCTCAGGACATCATTCACCAATGCCTGGAAAAACTGCAGGGGCATTGGTTAAAAAAAAAAAAAAAAAAACCAAAAGGCATTACACAGTACTCGTAGTGACCAGTTGGGGGTTTTTAAATGCCGTCTTCCATTCATCCCCCCTCCTTGATACGGAAAAGGTGGTAAGCGTTTCTTAAATCCAACTTAGAGAAGATCTTGGGGCGCCCTGAATCTGGTCGAAAGCAGTGTTCATAAGTGGTAGAGGGTATCGGTTTTTTTGACGGTGATGTCTTTTAAAACCCCTGTAGTCGATACATGGTCTCAAGGAACCATCCTTCTTTTTTCCTACAAAGAAGAAGCCTGCCCCTGCCCGGGAAGAAGAAAAAAGGTCTGATAAAAACCAGCTTTTAGTGACTCATCAACTAACTTCCTCATGGCTTGGTTTTCTCTGGTCCTGACAATGAATACAATCGACCCCCCTAGGGGGAGGTGCCTGGTAGGAGCTCAATGCCACAGTCATAGGGGTTATGAGGTGGAAGTGCCGTAGCCCTGGACTTGTTGAAAAACCTCCTTAAGTGGGTATATTTGGGTTGGTACCTTAGACAGATCAGGATATGTCTCCTCAATGTCCATTCTCCCGAAAAATATCTGTAGAGGCAGAAAGACATGCAAGTGGGGCCGAGCAAGGGCTTAGCCCAGCCCAAAATCTCTTTGGCTTGCCAGTCAAAATGGGGATTGTGCTTTTTTTAACCAGGAGGGCCCCCAAAAAAAAATGGGTAGTTTAGGAGAGTTGATAATCCTGAATGTGACCTCGTCCTGATGATTGCCCCCCAGTGTGGGTTTTATTACCTCCGTCTTGTAGTATGAACTGTTGATACTATGACCATCCCAAAGCCAGGACATTACGGATGTCAGACGTGGGAAGGAGCTTGATGTCATGGTCCCTGGCGAACGACCTCATCCATAAACCCCCCGTGGGCCCCCCCCTGAGTCAATGAATACTGAACCCCCTGATGAGAAGTGGAAGACACTTGAATAGTTGCAGGAAATGAGCATGAGGAGACAGACAGTTGACTTCGGCTCAGTAGATTTTTCCTCACCTCTACTGAGCCTGGGCTTTTAACGGACACTTGAATGCAACCTGACCCTGTCCCCCACAATAAAAACACAAGTTATTCTTCCTTCGTCGATCTCGTTTCCCCCCCGGGAATCTTAGAACGACCAACTGCATGGGCCCCCCGGGTCAAAACAGTGATCAGAAAAGGGGGGGGAAGACCCTTGGGTTTCCTAGGTGGGGAACAGGACTGTGAGCTGAAGGGGAATTAAAACCCGTCTATGAAACCTCTCCCTCCTCCTTTCTGTGAGCCGCAAATCGATGCGGGTTTTGCCAGGTCCTCAAGTTGGTGAAGGGAGGCAGGGTAGTCCCGGGGTAGCCAGTTCCATCCTTAATGTTCTCATTCAGACCTTGCATGAAAAGCATCCTTTTTAGCATGGTCATTCCAAAGACTGTCTGCTGCCAGTAAATGAAAATAATGATAAAAAGATGTAACACTTCTCTTTTCCCTGTTTTAATGGAGAGTAAAACCTCTGGCAGCTTCACGACTAGGAAAACTGGATCAAAAAACCCTGATGAGCTCTTTGGGAAAACAGAATAAGAAGCACATGTGATCGAACCATTTTGCCACTCAGCAGTGCCCCATTGCTTAGCCTTTCCGAGAGCAGGGGAAAAAACAAACGCCACCTTAGAGGGGCGCTCAGAAGGGAACGAAGAAGGCTGAAGCTCAAAATGAATCACATTGAGTAAGAAAAGCCCCAAAACCTGGTCAGGATCTCCCCTAAACAGTTCAGGGGGGGGCCGTGAGTCTAGGTTCTTTTTATCACAGCGGAAAGATCAGGGAAACTCTGGGGGAAAAAACCCCCAGGCTGTGAGGACGCTGGCGTGGGAAGCAGGAGTCATGGATCGCAGCATAGAAATCACTTCCCCCAAGCCGGAATTAAGACGGGGCAATAGAGTGATCAACATTAGTGCGCCACTGCTGTGCTGGCGATGGGTCCACTTTTGGCTAGATTTTTTACTATCACGACCAGAGACAGAGAACCCAAAATTTCAGCCCCAAACACAAAGTGATAAGAAAAAAGGTTTATTCAGAAAATCCGGATCAGAGAGCAGAAGAACAGCAGTCAGCTTCCCGGGAAACCACTGAGAACAGAGAGACTAAATTTTGGGGAATAAAACTCAGGATCTGCAAGGAGTTATTTAAGCCACTAATCTTCTCAGTCTGGGTGATGAGGCACAGAATCCAGAGGAGGAAGAGATCCAGACAGTTAATGAGGAAGCGTCCAAACAGACTGAAGTCGGGTTTGCCGACTGATCCAAATCCTCCGGGGAAACCAGCTGACGCTGTGACAGGAAACACAAAGCTGTGGTTGTCCTCTTGACATAAATCCAGGCAGACTAGAGAGCCAGGCGGACTCAGGCTGAATAAACCAGTGGCTAAAAGGCTGAGACGTAAATCCAAGGACAGAAACAGGGTCGAAAATTCCAGGGCTAGGGGGCGTCAGACAAGGGGCAGGCAGAGACATAAACCAGAGGCAGAAAACAGAGTCGAAATCCAAAATCCAAACGTCAAAAAGGGGGCAAGGGAAAAAGGAATAATCCGTAAAGGGAAGGCAAAAGGGTCATGGAACGAAATCAGTCAGGAAGGGAACGCTGGATAACTACTCACAAATGTTTTTCGAAAATCTGGCCCCCGCTGCCGGTCAGAGGGCTGTATATAACTGCAGCTCCACAGGTGTGTGGCATGACGGTGATTGCGCAGCAGCAGACAGGTGAAGCAGATGAGTTAATTGCAAGAGTGAGAGCAGAGCAGGCAGACGGGCCAGAATCATAACAGTTTCCATTTATTGTGGTTCCGATGCCTGTATGGACCAATTGACTTTGGGAAATATGACAGAATATGACCTGTATTTAACCCTTAATAATTCTAACCACAAAGCCTTACAGTACAAAATGCCCCTATGGTGGCTATGAATTGAGGCATAGCTGGCGCGAAACGTACTGTGGCAGATGGCTTGATATCATACCTTAAAAAGTTGGCCATGAAACGATCAAAGATACGAAACTTTAAAAGGGCAAAATGACTGGCACACATGAAGTTCGTTGGGGCAAACTCAGTCATTAAGTTTGCAAGACCGAAAGGTTATGGATAAGTCTACCTTTGGTTCCCATCTTTCAACCAGGTCAACACCAGGGCCAAAGGTTCTAGTTCATCTCTAGTAAATAATTTCTAAATCTTTTTATGTAGCAGTTGCAAACTCACGATCAAAACTTTATCGACTTTTTGGAAAAAGGATTTATTGCACTTTTTTTTATTAAAGAGTGACAAGGTTTAACCCTACAAAAAAGTTAACAATTTTAGTGTTCCGAAGTATGCTTGCAGGTTGGGAAAACCCCACTGATCTAAAGTGATGTGGATCTGATTCAGGTCTGTTAATAACCTTTTCATTACCTCAGGGCTATCGTGCTCTAAGCGAGACAATCCACCCAACGGTGAACAGATAAGAACAGAAGTTAGCTAGATGTTTAACCCACACACACCAATGGTTTGACTTTTATTCCGGTCTAAATCAAATAGATATGATGTCCCCTTTCAATATGTACATTTCACATAATGAAAAGGGAAGACCTTTTATGTCACAGATATTGTCAGATAACAGAAAGAATTTATTGCATAATTAAAATCTTGAAACAGAAAGTAAAGATCTAAACTGTGGGCCGTGATGAAAACATTCAACTTTCCCAGAAATTCTCATTACTGCTCCCATCTTTTTAAACAGATGTGGCAATCAGAGTGGCATTTTAAAACGGCTCAATAAAAGCAGAGCAGAGAGTTTGTTTTGCAAAGAAAACAACACTGTCTGAATGAAGTAACGTTTATTGATGGGAAAATAATGAGCCTCATCCAGTTGCTGAAGGCAGATGGTGTGACATTTAAAGGCAAGTTATTGAACATGCAGAGCTTAAATTACGTCATATTTGCTGTCATATTGCTAAGATTTGTTTGAGTCATCTAATATTCAGTGAACTGCTATTGTATTTTATTTCTGTTCTTTTTTCATTTGTCCCTTATTTAGATCTTTCAAAGCTGAAAAACAATGTTTCTTACTTTGGAAATTGGAGTACATTATGATATGAAAAAAACTCACAGGTGCAGATTTAGGGTAGGAATATATTGCAGAAAGCACAAGGGTCCAAATCTTGGCCAGGTCTTTATTGTATTGTATGATAATCGGTTTTGAATTGATCTAACTGGATAATTTAGGATTTTAATAAAAAGAAGAGTGAAAAAGAGACATATAAAGAAAAACTCTATATTGTGAAATGAATGAAAATAAAACATAGTACCAACAGAAATAACATCAGAATCAGAATCAGCTTTATTGCCAAGTTCGTTCATATAAGAAACAATTAATTTGACTCCGGTACACTTTGCTCTCTGGGTTTTTTTTGGTTTTTTTTGCGTTATAAGATATATTCTGCATTTATCTCTATGTCCTTAAATACATATATACAATATACACATATACAAGGTGGAATTTTGACTTCAGTATGACGTTGTTTGGTAGTCTGTTAAATGTTCATCAGAGAAACAGCCTGGGGGAAGAAACGGTCTCTGTGGCGGCTGGTTTTAGTAAACAGTGCTCTGTAGCGACGGCCTGAGGGTAAAACTCTGAACAGTTTGTGTGCAGGGTGTGTGGGGTCTGCAGAGATTTTAGCAGCTCTTTTCCTGACCCTAAACCTGTATAGGTCCTGGATGGAGGGAAGGTCCGCCCTAATTATTTTCTCTGCAGACCTGATTATTCGTTGCAGTCTGGACCTGTCCTGTTTTGTGGATGAGCCAAACCACACTGAGATGGATGAAGACAGGACAGACTGAATGATGGCAGTGTAGAAGATGACCAGCAGCTCCTATGGAAGGTTGTACTTCTTGAGTTGCCTCAGGAAGTACAGTCTCTGCTGGGCCTTCTTTCGAACAGTGTCTATGTGTGAAGACCATCTCAGGTCCTCAGAGATGGTGGTTCCTAGGAACCTGAAGTGGTCCACAGCTGACACGGTGTTGTTGAGGATGGTGAGGGGTATGTATGGGATGGTGTTCTCCGAAATTCCACCACCATTTCCACAGTCTTGAGTGGGTTGAGTTTAAGGTAGTTCTGACAACACCAGTGTACCAGCCGATCCACCTCCTGTCTGTATGCAGACTCATCTCCGTCCTGGATCAGACCAATGACAGTGGTGTCGTCTGCAAACTTCAGGAGTTTCACGGACGAGTCCGATGAGGTGCAACAGAAATAACATGCCAACCTGAATTTAAGGCAGAAGATAGAATAAGAAATATATGTACATTTTATACTATTTCGAATGAAGCATGGGCTGAATGCTGTTGTAAATTTATACAGAGCTTTAGATAAGGTTCAGGTAAAATTTTCGGTCATACAATTCCTACAATTTCAAGTCTTTTTATACCACAGAAAATGTTGCATTCACAGTAGTTTTCCGGGGCTGTATGAAGCATAAAGTAATGCAGCACTCCCCCTTCCCTACCTGTTAAAAGTAGGCTCCCACGATTTCTCGCTTACAGGAAAGACAGATTTGTCTAATGGGATATTAATAGTTTGGAAACTAAATTAGCCCCAACCACTACTTATATTAGTGTTAACCTATTTAAATGTTCTGGTCAGGAAGCTGCAAGTGGCATGTTTATTAAGCAGCCGACTACAGGCTGGGTATCTGTACAGATAGCTCAACTAATTAACCGGTTAATATCAACTTGTCACAGTCGCAGTGTTACTCTATAAAGGGGAGAATGACAGAAAGGTATACTATTTTTTGCTACAAACACATTAGAAAAGCACAACTCCTTAATTTTCCAGGTTTATTCTATATTTTTCATCAATCTATGCCTAAAAATAAGAATAAATGTCATATTGTCATTGTAACTGGACTAATTATTGTTCTGCTATTTTAGCAGCAATACAAATAATGTTGCTTTTTTAATGATCAGTTAAATCAGTTAGAATGATGACATCCATACAGTCATATTCAACTAATTATTGACTATTATTAAAACGTTTATTTATTTTAGTAACTCAATTTACTAAGTGAAACACATTATATAAATATATATAGATATAGATATATATCTATATCTATATATATATAGATATATATCTATATCTATATATATAGATATAGATATATATATATATAGATATACAGTAGATATATATATATATATATATATATATATATATATATATATATATATATATACATATATATTATATATATATATATATATTAATTACACACAAACTGATGTTTTCAAGCTTTTATTTCTGTTAATTATGATGATTTTCCATTTACAGCTAATGAAAACACAACACTTAAGCATAGAATATTACATCAGACCAATAAAAAACATTTTAATACAGAAATGTAGGCTTAATGAAAAGTTTTTTAACATCAGCTTTAAGGTTATTTTATTACTTTTAATCTGACAAACAAGCGCCATCATAATTTATTAAATATAACTGTAGTTGTTGTCAATTTCTGTGTAATACCATGTGAAACCATGGTATTTATACTGAAATCATAACTTTATTATTGTCTTACCATCAGATTCTCAGACCTGACCTTTGCCTAGTTTGGATAACTGAAATGTAAGTGCCAAAAAAAAAACAGAACACCAACAAACAGAAACTTCACTGCCTGTTTTAATGTACAACATCATTTCACAGATAATGTTACATTTAAATATTTAAAAATAAAGTTTGACTTCTGCTAAGTCAAAAACACTCTAAAGTGCAAGCAACTTTACCTTCTGCTAACGTAAATTTTTTTTATTAGGAGCAATGAGTAAAAGAGGGAGTAAAAACTGTGGAATGATCAAAACCTTTAATTATCTGAGTTTTTCAAAGTGAGATCTTTGTGTGCCATGAATCCACAGTATGTCTCCTGAACTGACATAATGACGGATTTAATTTAGTTGCCTCGTGTAGAAAGTCATTTCTGCAGCCACTTATTCCTGTTTGGACATGATTGCAAATAGGGCTCTGTAACACTGACCTTAAGGTAAACGTGCAAGCAGTTTGCGTCCAGGATCTGTGGGGTCTACAGTGATGTTAGCTGCCTTTTTCCTGACCCTAGACCCTAGTCCTGGAAGGAGGGAAGGCCAGCCCTGATGGTCCTCTTCACAGACCTGATTGTTTGCTACAGTCTGGCCCTGTAATGTTTTGTGTCTAAGCCAAAACACATGGTGATAGATCTGCACATTACAAAGTGAATAATGGCAGTGTAGAAAATGACCAGCAGCTCATGTGGAAGGCTGTACTTCTTGAGCTGTTGCTCTGTTGAGCCTTGGATGGGGATAGATTTTGCTTTGGGTATTCTTTGCTCTGTCTAGCATAGGGAACAATGAATTTGTGCAGGGCACAATGAGGTCTCAACATAACTAAATGTTCCTGGAGTGAAAAATGGTGCCTAGTTTTAGAGAGATCTGCTTTTGTCACTGTAGGCCGTAGATCCTCTGACATTGGACTATTCTTAAATAAATAGTTGAATCATGTTGAACATCTATCAACCTGAGATGGCTGAAACAATTTGTAGATGAATGTGCCAATCTACCTGTTGGCAAATACATGTTTTATTGTGCAATAGAGATATCACCTGTTGGCAGTGATTGGCAGCACTATCGTTTTTTCAACGGTTTCATTGCCATTTGCTTAATTTCATGAAATATTCACCCAAATCAGTAAACAAAGCAAAGCCTAACCTTTTCTGTTTCAATGTATTGTACAGAGTTTTATTGTTTTTTTTTTATGTGGAATTATATCATCAAATTTGTCCTAGACTAATTGTCCTATTGTTTTACAAATACAATTGTTCAAATTCTTTCCTACAAATGCACATATCTCAGGGGTATTTATTTCACAAAGCTAGATTTCTAACTTCAAACTGCGGGAGCTAAAATCTTAATGGCTTTAGGTTAAGCACATCAGGACGTCGCAGCCTCTGACTTCCTGGTGCTGCGGCCAAAGTCCCATCTCATTCACCGGATTCCCTTGAGATCAAATAATAGTCCAAACTAAGCTGCTATAGACTCTAAGGATAGATACAGGCTGATTCAACTTAACACTCTTATTTAGACTCCCTTCTCTTTCTTTTTCTCTATCCGTCCATTACTCTACTTGTGGTGATATTTGTTCCAGCTATTTTGTGTTATTCCATCTTTTTCCCCCATGGTGTGTTTCACTTTAAATCACTGGATACAGTTAACAATAAAGAAAGTTAAAATTTTGGTTTATGTAAGAGCCACCCTTACTGTCATTCCTGGTCATCACAAACTGCACTACCATTACTACACCATTAGGATTAAAAAAAGTAGTTTAAACAGAGCAAGATGTTAAAAATAAATTATATATACAAAGGAAAATGTGTTGTTTTTTTTTTCGAACATTAAGAATGGGGATCACAGCACTTGTTAAACCTATTTTTTTTCTACAAATTTAAATCTAAAATGTTTAGCGTACATTTGTATTTAAGCCATTACTGCAGTTATACCTCCTAGACCTTTTGGGTGTCCCTCTATTGGCTTTGAACATTAGACAACAACAGACTGAAATGTATGCCCATTCCTCTGTTTCACCGAACAGCTTAAGCCTCATCAGGTTGGAGGAGTTTCTGTACAGCCATTTTCAAAATCACTATCTGTAAATCGGATTTAGCTATAGACTTTGACTGGGCCTTTTTAAGAAATAAATCTACTTTAATCTAAATAATTCCGTGGTTGATCTGGCTGTTTGTTAACTATTGTCAATAAAAGATATGGGAATGAATCATGTTGTTCATAGTCTGTTAAAGTCTGAGCTGCAAGAGCCACAAACAAAAATTAATCCAGCTTGCATGTTTAGCTGATGTCCAAGTGACGTTTCAAGAGAACTTCACTTTGCTGCAGGCCTCAATCTTCTTGAACACCTTGACCACCAATTCTGGTTTTCTCATCTAACTATGAACACACTACTAAACCTTGTGGAAGATGTTTACCGAATAGTTAAAGTTAATATTGCTGGCAATGGTGTTTCCATCAACAAATTGGACCTTATAGATTCAGAATAAGATGTCATCAAAGTTCATGTACATGTGAGAGTAGACAGACAAATACTTTTTGCAATATAGTGCATATAAAAAACATTTACCAAAAAAAAAATTATTTTTTATTTCCCACCAAATTTTATATATTTGTATTTCGTCTGTACAATGAGGCAAAGTGAAACTGAAGTCACATTCCCTTCTTGTGTGCATGGATGTAACCATTAAAGCTGATTCTGACTCTGAAAAAGAGGTAGAAAGCACAGAGAGAGGAATGAATGAGATGTATTACCAAAAGAAATAATCCAAAGGGCTTTGCGCACTGACCCCATCTACATATTTGTCCCCTTGGTATCATTTATAATGACCAAGAAAATCAAATCTGTATACAAAACAATATGCAGCCATTAAGACAACATCTCATCATAGCCATCACTTTCACTATACAAAGAATGTACATATTAAACTAGTTCTAACAATCTGGCCTTTTTGTAAGAAACATTATGATATAAAGAGTGCTTGCTAGTTTTTCAAATAAAAGTGAGAAAATAATTTTAGCATCACTATGGCTGTTCTCATGTTAGCAAGCCCTCTTTTTAACTGAGTTCCATTATGTAGACAATGTAATGGTGGGTTCAGACAATTTGCGATTTGAGTGTCAAAAAGGCATCCAAGGCCTTAAGTTGGACGCTTGTGCACTTTGAAGTCAGATGCCTGATATCGAGCGTCAAAATCGCTCTAGATGTCCAAGACATGCGTCTGAGCGCAGAATGGACAGATACACATTGGGAGGAGCAACCCTTTGTTGTTTTCCTTTGCTGGTCTCTTGTATACAGGCAGATGCAATCGGCTTGGCTTTATTTGCTGAATAAAGAGAGGGTCGTCGTCGTCGGGCTCCTCTGCGCCGTGTCTGAATTTACTAGATAATTTAGGCGTTCAGAGTTTGGTAAATTTCACCATTTGCTCCAGGAGCTGCACGCAGAAGAGGATCGCTTTCAGCGCTATTTTCGTCTGATAAGTATCGTAAATGACAGAGATGGGCACAAACTTCAACAATAAATTGGTCTTCTTTGCCGTGCCAGAGGTGTTAAAACGAGCTGCAAGACCTCTCAATGCACACATTCAGTCTTTTGACAAACGAAATGAAACATGGAAATTATTTCTATTAAACTATGATTAATTCCAGGTTTTCAACACCCATTAATACGTGAATTTATTTCCAATTATTAAAAATAAATGAAGATTTTTTCTTTTCCATTTTTCCTCTTAAATAGATTCGAATTTAGCACGAGATTGTTAATTTGAATATAGGAAATACTTGAATATAGGAAATACTAAATTTAGGTCTTTAATATGCAATTTACCAAAATTAGTCACAACTGGGCATAACTCTGACTATTAAATGGCCAATATGTTCCTTGGTATGTGTTGAGTATGCATCAATAGGTATTCATAGTATACAAACGGCACCTTAACTGTGTGTTGGTTTGAGGCAAAATTGCTATGATAGACTATGAGGCTTTAAAGTACAATAAGGTGATTTTGGTTTGTTGCTTAAAGTAAAATAGATTTTAAAGATAAACAACAGAAGCAGTACTTGTAACTCAAGTGAGTCACACTTGATAATACTTTAGACTAAATTTCAAATGTAATATCCTGAAAAAAGTCCACACTTGTAGATTTTCTGGCTGAAACAGTTGCAAAGTAGTACAGGGCATCTTCAAATTCAGTACAACTACATTTATGCAATTTTTGTTTTGACAATGTCTAAGCCTTTTAGATAGCATTCTGGAAAGAGGCTCTGACAGATATCCCATTTAATCATCACTATACTGAATCGACCCTCGCTTCAGGAAAACAACTCACTTCTTAGAATTATCCCAGGGATAAAGTATTGAAAGACAGAATGAGTCAGTTGGAAGCCCTTCCTAAAAGATCTAAAAAAAACTAAAATATCCCGTATTGCTCTTTGTGACTTACACCAGGAGATAGTGCTATAGGAGGGCTAAAAGATGGAAAGGAGTGATACAACTCAAGGGATTATCAAAGGGCAGACTGAGCGAAAAGAAGAGAGGAAGAGATGTGGAACAGAGGGGATATCTGTGCCTTTAGGCTCCGGATGAAAGGATGATACCCTGATGGAGAGATAAGAGAAAGGGAGAATAATAGGAGAAAGAGTACACTGGAAACAGAGGTTGATGAAAAAGTGAAAGATAGGCTGTAAATGATACCAAGTTGGTTGTCTTGAGACAGAGAAGAGATCAAGCTCCAGTAGATTTAGAGATAAAGTTAGTAATTGAGGTAAATGTTTGAATATTGGGTGGGCAGAAGAAGTATGGATGTCTATTCTTGTTGATGGGATGTCAAATGATGTGTATTCTGATCCTCGAACTCTGTGAGATATCATCAACCTTGCTGGAACTCACAGCACAGAGGGAAAGAGAGAGGTGAAGACTGGTCGGGGAAAAGTGAGATGCCTCCAAGCACTCTGTGTCACAAACTGTTAGTTAGAGAAATGGAATGAAATAAATTAAGTGGCCCACTGAGTGAAAGCTACTTGCATATGCAAAAGTGCACCCTAATAGGAAAACACGCTGTTTTTAGAAAAACATAAACAAGCCAGCTGAGGGGAAAGCAGAGGACTTGTAGCAGTTTAATGGTTGAATTATCACGATTTATTTGATGCATGGAGCATTGCGCCCCTTTGGTGCTTGGATTAAACATGACAAACACAGCTGGGACCAGACTGAAGATGTTGCTGGGAGCATGTTACGCTTGTCAAGGAGGGCTTGTCTGTGTCTGGCCTCCGGCCAACCCTCAAAACCCCCCACATGCGAAGCTACATAGCACAGTGTCACATCACACAAACATTTCCCTAAAGCTGGGTTCACATCGGACAGACCCTTTCTTAAAGCTACATCCATCCACTTCAGCCCACTACCCACGCTGTGTCACCCGTTATGTGCACAACAACCTCATGAGGATCCCTCAAACAAACAGAATCCCACTCAGAGACAGACATGGCTGAGCTGAGCCGGACCAGACAGAGGATCGGATCCAGCCACTTGTAGCTGGCAGTGCTCGGCTCTCTTAGGGCCTCTTCATCAAGTAAGCCAAGGCAAAACAATGGGCCTGAGCTGGGAGGGAGTTACCACAGAGAGACAAAGGAAAAAGAGATAGAGAGTAACATAAGATGATAAGTGAGCGTCAGCCTTTGTGTATCTCTTTCTGAACTCTTTTATAGAGACACATGAAAGGACATGATGGAACGAGCAAGTGGAACCTACTCCACCTTGAGGTTTGCTGTCAAGGCTTTGTGGCATTCAGTCATGAGCCACTGGAATGAGCCTAAAGGGAAAGCAGAGGAGAAAAAAAGTTAGAAGAAAATAAACAAGAAACAAGGGAGCGACTTGTAGAGGGAGCTGAATTGATGTTTTCATTCTTGAATGCAGAAAAGTGTCCATTAACAGCAGCAGGACCGAGCAGTTATTGGACCATTGCTCTAACACACTGTCACTGAGTGTCCTTTTGGGCTGCTTGAAAAAAGGATTCAGCTCTTTGATCTCCACCCAAAGCGAGGGATCCTGGGAGTCGGGCTGTTTTACTCCTTTGTTTATCTTACCTTCAAAAAGCAGGAACATTTCTTCCGCTCCCTTTGTTTTCTATGTGCTATTTTATTTTAACCTAAAAAGGACTCTGGGATCAACACACTTGCACTGAGTGAAACCTTTGATTTCACAATCAAAAACTAAAACATCTCATTGTGTCAAAGTAATTACTGAATTGGAAAATATCCAAACCATTTCGTAATCTTTTTCTTTAAGCCAGAAAATATTGTAGTGTAATTAATCCATATTTATTTATAGTAAGGTTCATAAATCAATCAGTTCCATAATCTCGAAGCATATCTTAAGAAATTGTTGGTCTTTGCATTAGGCTATTACATTTAAAAAGAAAGGAGATCCAACTAAGATTTAATCTCTAATATAAACTGCTGATCTAGCTAAGCAGAAGAATCACACAAAAAACAATAAAGATACCACACTAACTCTACTTTATTACTACACAGAAAGTGGACATTGTATGCTGAAGAAATAAATGTTCAAAATGTTATGTATACTAGTCAAAGATCTAGCTTTTGTCAACAGTTGGTCAGTCTCTTAGAGAAGAAAATGGTAAATGAAAGGGTTTATGGACTAGTTCTGAGTTCTAAAATCTATTTGACCTAAGCTGGACACAGCTGAAGAAAGGTGACTGAGCCAGCCTTAAACTGTTAACATTAAGCAATAGAACCACCACGATGAAACAACAAAAACATCTTATCTTTGTCCTAAATCAAGATGTTTCACCACTGAAGGAGCTGACTGGATCTCGGCAGGTGTGTAGTTTCAACCCTCTTGTCTCGCAGCTTGGCTGAAATCAAAGTATAAACAGCTGTTTAAATCAGCTGGAAGGTCTCTGCCAGTCACTACGCGCTAATGGTCTCTTCTGACGCATGTTTTTGGATGTCTGGAGATTCCCCACCCAAGATTACTGACAAGTTGGATACAAAGGGAAGAAAAAACTTAAAGACAGTCACCAAGTGACACTGAGAACATCTCCAAGGTGTGGAGAATAAACAAAATCTAGGACCTTTCGACAAAAATAGCTAAAAGTAACATAGCATACAATGGAAACAAAAATACATTTAACACAAACAATCCCGAAAGGTTGCTAGGTCCTCTCTGACCTGGTTGGGCAAAATCTTTTTGAGTGATTCTGAGGTTCGATCTGAACCTCAGAACTCAGGTCACCAAGAGTCTTTGCTTCCTGGGAAGAAGATGCCATGAGGGGCTGATTAACCAGTCAGCATCAGACTGCCAATTATGAATTGGATTCTGAAATACTAATCATTTAATTTAGATTCTACAGTCTGTAAAATACCTGAATACTATCTTATTACTGAGGCAACTGTTTTCACATTACTGTTTATCTAGAACATTTAAGCATCCAACTCAATAATAGATTCGTGTTTAAGGTTTGAGACAGCCCAAAGTATTCAATATTTAAAGTTCCAACTAATTAATGACTGTTTTAAAGCTCTCTGAATGTCTAAATTTGCATAAAAAACTAAAATGAAAAAAAAACATTATACATAAGAACATGTTTGACAAGAATTGAGACAAATTTTTTTTAGCCTAACAACCAACAAGCTTGTATATTTTTCACATTTTGGTGATCTCTACCTGTTGCTGTGCAACAATAGGTTTGGTTTGGCTATGGATACCTAAGTACCAAAGGAAATTATTAACAAAGTTAGTAGTTTTGGTCAAAGTTACCAAGTCTACAGCAGTTTTTATGTCTTTTTTTTCTACCAATATGACTAGTGTTGTTGTTGAAATCATATTGACTTTTGCAATTAATTTATGTTTTCATAAGAAAATCTTCAGTCTACTATTAAACAGTTTTTCTCAAATTCTTTAGAATGGTGGTAACAGAGACACGGGCCTATAATACTAATGTATGTTTATCTCCATTTTTGTATAATGGGATTATTTTGGCTGTTTTCATTTTATAAGGGGAAGAATCAGTTTGAAATGATAGGTTACTGATATATTGTAGCAGTTTTGAAATCCCCTCAATTACATGTTTTATCAAGGACATGTCAGTTTGGTTTTTGATGTTTCAGGGATGTTTTTAGACATGTCTGATCCAAGATTTACAGAGAATTTATTAAAACTGTGAACTATTTCATTCAAGTTGTAATTTTCAGTTCCTTCATCAATAAGACAATTAGGGTATTTAAATTTATTTGTGTAACTTTTTAAAGTGTTATTTAGATTATTCCATATTTGTTTCATTCCACGCTCCTAGAACCAGTTTAAGCAAGCCACCCTTTTCTCGACCGGAAAAGGATGGCTTGCCCTCCTTAGGTTGGAGGGAGTTGCTGCTTTAAGTGGAGGAGTTCAAGTATTTCTGGGTCTTGTTCACAAGTGGAGGGAGAATGGAGCGGGAGATCGACAGACGGATCAGTGTGGCTGCTGCAGTAATGATGACGCTGTTCTGGTCCGTCGTAGTGAAGAGAGAGCTAAGCGGAAAAGCAAAGCTCTCAATTTATCAAACTTTAGGTCTTGACCGAAAGAACGGAAAATGAAATGTGGAGGAAGCTGAAATGAGCTTCCTCCACAGGGTGGCCGGGCACTCCCTTAGTGATAGGGTGAGGAGCTCGGCCATCCGGGAGGAGCTCGGGGTAGAGCCGCTGATCCTCCACATCGAGAGGAGTCAGTTGAGGTGGCTCAGCCATCTGTTTTCCCACCAAGAGGGGGCCCAGGGGACGCTGGACGGAATATGTCTCTCAGCTGGCCTAGGAATGCCCTGGGCTTCCCCCAGAGGAGCTGGAGGTGGTGTCTGGGGAGAGAGAAGTCTGGGTGTCTCTACTAAGTCTGCTGCTCACGCAACCCGGTCCCGGATAAAGTGTAAGATGACAACAACAACATATTTGTTTCATATTCTGTTTATTTTAAACTAATATGTCCTGGCAATAGCTATTTTCACATATTCCTGGAATATTTGTTAATATTGTTAATGTTAATATTTGCTGCTGCTCTCAAAAGTTTTTGGGGAGTTTTTATTAAAGCAGAGAAAAAGTACCTTTTAAAGTAGTTTTTTTTCAGCAGTACAGTCTAAAAAATATACATTTTTAGAATCCAGTAATGTTAATGTAAGTGCATGTTTTTAATATAGTGGTTATTGGGCTACTGGATAAGGTCAAAAACACGGTATTTCCAGTAGCCCAGTAATGGCTATTGGATAAATAAGATAGGAGCTCTTCTCCAGCCTTGAACGCATCATCTCTTTTGTGAATCACTCCATGCAGTAAGAAAGTCTCAAAAGCCTTAAGCACAGGAAAGCTGATCCGTGCACTTGTGTTGACCGATCTGTCCACAGTTGGTGTTTTGTGTACGCACATTAGTCGATTTGTAGGTGTAGTGTATTACTACTTGTGCAGTTTGAATAGTGTACATTTTAAAAACTGTTTACACATTTGTGAATGTTGAGGTACGCATTTACGCATTGTGGCATACACATTTGTGAATTATGTTCTAAACTTACATATCTTGTTGTACACCTCAAATCTTTTTAAGACTCTGTACACGCGTACTTTATTCCTGTTGCAGCTTGAGGAGACCTGCTGCCTGCTGAGGTTTGTAGATGTATTATGTCACAGGGAACTCCTCTTTCCTGGTAGCTGTCTTAAAAATGAGTTAATGCTGTGCTTTCTGGAATTCAGAGTTCTATACCAGTCTCTTTTGTTTTCTGCATGTAGTTCAGTCCTTGTTCCTCCCATAGCTGGGCCCAGTGCTGTGTAGAATCAGGTCTGTGGTCCAGTGTGAACATATTAAAGAGACTTGTGGTAAAGCAGTTTTTGAAGTTGAAAGGACAAGTTTAAGGTGTTAGTGTGAACTACAATGTCTTGCTTGCTAAAACCCCTGCCCTCCAATAGTGATAGAAGTGTGAGATTTATTTGGAAAATCCTAATTTAAATGTGTAATGTAAATTACCTTTGTCAGGTTTACAGCAGAAACTATTATTTTCATCGCATTAACTGTTGTTACAGAATCCATCTGTATTTAAATTATGTTAAAGAAAATCCATCCATCAACATGGCATCAGGCTCACACTATAGTGCCTTAAAGTTGATGGCAGGATGTTGAAATTTGACATTGATCATAATGTAGCCTGACATTTGATTGTTGATGTAAGCTGTCTGTACAGGGAAATGGGAAAACGAGACATTGTTATTGTGCAATTATAGAGATTATTATAAAACTTCAGAATTGAATCTGTAGATCAAGAGCAGTCAGAACAAGTTGTATTTGAAATTTCTGTTTTTGACAGGTTTTTGATCAGTTTTATATGTTTTGTGATATTTTTTGCAATGTTTTTCTGTATCCGTCCGAGCATTTTATCAGTTTGGAATTTATAAGAAACAACACAGCTGAAATCCAATTACTTCCTCAATAAATATCTGTACACTATTTAATATTATATCCACATATGTACTTTTCCCCTTTCAACGGTTTCATTGTATAGCTTGTGCATTATTTAAAAAGCAAAGTTTTCAGTATAGCAGCTGTAAATGTCTACATCAGCCAACTTAGGTACTAATTGCACATAAAAGAGAGGATTTGGTCCTTGCTTTTTACTTTCCTTTATGTATGTTGACTTTTTACAGATTATTATTTCATTTGAAATAATGCATGATTGTTTACAAAAACTATGTTTTAAAGCCGCAATCTTTTTTTAATGTATAATGTTACGTTTGACAATATTATGGCCCACACAATCTTGGGTATGACTGCTGACTGGACAGATGTCCAGAAGACAGTCATTGACACCCTCCACACGGAGGGTAAGCCACAAAAGATTGTTGTGTAAGTTTTAGGCACTTTCTGCGCGATAGATCAAAGACCACTGAACTATCCTGGCTTGAAAGAATCCTAAGTCTGTACCATAATCTTCAACCCCTCCAAAACCAGTTGAATATAGCTTAAAAATGCCAAAATTTAGAAGACCCAGTTTCATTGTGAAAGAATTAATGTTGCTCAACCACCCTTAGGTGTTTTTCAGCTGCTGTCCAAGCCTGACCAAAAATGCACTGCTACAGAAATTATATTTTTACCAGGGTCTTCATTAACAATCTGCAAAAATTCCCTATAAATGCACCTTCACCATCAGTTTCAACTTTGCTGTATTACAATAAAAACCTAAATCAGTTTGTTTTTGACTGGTCACTGTGAGCTAATCACATTGATGAAGAAATGCTTTATAACCATATGAGCCACTCCTTAACATTAAATATGAAGTCAGGGCTTCTCTTTTGAAAGCTTGACAAATACATTTTGCATTACAATTACAGCCTGATCTCCAAGCTGTTTTTATCAAATGCTCATTAAAACGCCTCTGGTTACAGCCAGAGAAGATCCAGAACTCAATGTGCATAGCAGCCATGGTACCAAAAGTGTTCCAATAAACGTCTTCCCATACACTTTGGACTCACACTGCCAGTTCGGTGTGGGTGTGACCTTGTTGTCTTGGTATAAAGCCCAAGTAATCCTTCATTTGAATTCTCTAATAATAAAGCCAGGCAGACATATCCTGGCCAAACGTAATAGATATTCAACTACTGGTGCTACCAGGGCCCATGCGTACCTGCACCTTGGAAGTTTTAAACATTTTCAAAACAACTGGGGAAATTTCATACTACTTCAGTAGTAGGCCCCAGCAGTACTGAAGAACCCTCTGTGAACCTCAGTATCCACATTTTGACTGGTTTTTAGTGTTGATGTTTGGTTTAACCCATTTTTAATGACAAAATTTTCAATCTTACATTTAGTCCCAGTTAATGGTTATGTTTGCCTTTTTGGTAGACTTCCCCTGTGTTGTTTTTATATACAGTAGAGAAAGATGGTGAATAAAAATTTTGACATTGCTGATGCAAGTATTCAGCAACAGTTGGCACTCGTTGGAAAATTGGAAAATCATATTTTCTGATAAGTTTGCTCCTCACCAGAGGACAGTCTTAAGTTTTTATTTCCAAAATGCTAAATCTGCTGCACTGTCATTTAATCAGGCGACTAATTTGTTACTGTGGAATGAAGAAGTCGTAGGGGTTTTATTGTCCATAATATTAATAAGTCATTGCGGAGGATTACAGTGTCTTCAGAGAACATTTCTGTTTTACATTACTTAATCAGGCTCCCTCAGATAACCTTTCATTTCACATTAATAGTTTTCATCTAATCCCTGTCTGCGTCTAAGCTGCTGTTTGCAATGTATGACATGATGAGAAAAGCCTGTTGAACGACAGCTCCTCTACAAGTGGAGGTCCAGGTGATTAAGGAGTAAACTACAAGAGGCCTTGATTTACATTGAGCCTGGAACAGCTGCTGAAACAATGTGCCGCTGAACAAGATTTGTCAACTTGGCAACAGTTTAGTGACATGTTTGTTTTTGTCTTGTAATTTCTAAACATCAGCACTTTTGCTAATTCTTCTGCTAGATTGATTTATTCCCTTTTTCGCGACTCAAAATCCCCCAGCTGTTACTCAGGTGTTAAAGCAGTTTTTTCACCTTTCACAGCCACATGCGAAACTGCCCTTTGGCAAGACTGAACCCTTAGTTGCTCCCAGCGGCAGACGAGCATCTTGTTCGACAGCTTGTGTCTGAGTTTGGGGAACATGCAAAATTCTGGAAAGCAGTACTTAGATAGACGTCTTAAGCGTGAGTAAGCAAATAATCCCACTTAATGGTGTCATGAAAATGTTTGTTCATCCCAATGAAGAAGGTTCTTATACATTTAAATAGGCAAACACTTGATCATCTTTGAGGACGTGTTTGTTGATTAACCTTAAACACACTTTAGATCTCTGTATTTGTGTTACAGTTTTTAGATTAGGTGCCAGTGAGAAGAACTTTTGGTATCTCATATCTGTTCTTTACTTGTGTGGGCTTCAGAAAACATAGACAAAAAGTGCTATTCAAACCTTTTACTGACTTTTTGAAAGGATTTAGAAACTATTAGAGAGGCAACTGGGGCTCAGTAGTTGGAGTAATCGTCTTGCAATCCAAAAATTGTGGGTACGCTTTCAGCTTCCTCCTGCCACATGTCAATGTTCCCCTTGGCAGGACTCTTAACCTCAAGTTGCCTACCTATATGGTTAGTGGTGTATGGTTGTGTGCACATTTGTGAGTGTGACTGGGTGAATGTGACTCTAGTATTAATCGATTTGAGTGGTCATAAGGCTGGAAAAGCACTATACAAAATGCAGTCAATTTACCGTTAAGGAAAAATGTGAACTAATAATTCACCTACAAGAGAGATCATCTGTATTACATTTAGAACTGTATTGACTAAATAATGGGCTGTTGGTAGATGAATCAAACATAGCTTTACATGCACAACACCTACATATTAAGTGCAAATGTTTGACAGCGCTACCAGTTAGGCATGGTGGTGGAAGTGTTATAATTTGGAATATGTCTTAACCTTAGGAATTTGCTGCTGGGTGAAAGATCATTGATATGCCCTAATATTGATTGTAAAAGACAGAATAAGTCTAAATAAAGCATAAAAAAGTAGACCTTCCAACAGGAATAAAATCTTAAAGAGTCAAACTATGATTATGAAATTATGTAAATTGCCCACAAGAACATACACTATATTGCCAAAAGTATTTGCTCACCTGCCTTGACTCACATATGAATTTAAGTGACACCCCATTCTTAATTGATAGGGTTCAATATGACGTAGGTCCACATTTTGCAGCTATAACAGCTTTAGCTCTTCTGGGAAGGCTGTCCACAAGGTTTAGGAACATGTTCGTGGGAATTGTTTACCACTTTTCCAGAAGCAAATTTGTGAGCTGATAGACTCATGTTGGGTGAGAAGGCCTGGCTCTCAGTTTCCGCTCTAATTTATGCGGTGTGCTGTTGGGTTGAGGTCAGGACTCTGTGCAGGCCAGTCAAGCTTATCCACGCCAAACTCTCTCATCCATGTCTTTATGGATCTTGCTTTGTGCCCTGTCATCCAAAGGGCTTGTGGGACTAAAAGATGTCCTGTAGTTAGATTCACCACCCTGAGCTGGTCTTTCACTTTAGGATGACACCCATGTCTTGGGTGGGTTTGTAGTTGTTTCATACTCTTTCCATTTATGTATGGACTGTTCAGTGCTCTAAGAGATCATCACAGCTTGATACAGTGTCTTATAGCCAATTTAATCTTTAAATTTGTCTTCCTTGATCTTCTGATGGTATTTGTTCACCAATGTTCTAACAAACATCTGAGCCCTTCACAGACCAGCAGTATTTATATTTATATTATATTTGTTTGAGGGGGTGAATAGAAATGAATGCCCCACTTTACACTTTTCAATTTTCCATATGGAAAAAATTCTAAGTTTAAAACTATACAATTCCAATAAAGTACATTGAAAAGCAGAAGCAAAGGCATGACTTGACCCATTGGAACTTTTATGGGTTGTTGTTACGTCGTTGCTTTAGTCTTGTTTTTTAATGCTAACGCAGTAGACATGCCACGTACACTGTAGAATGCTATTTTGTGCTCATTGGGGTGGGTATTTGTTGTTTTCACCACTCCAGCCACCAGCCCCTCTCACAACCCCCACTGTGCACCCTTAATTGCATTCTGCAGGGAATGATGAGTTTGGACACCACACACTAAACATTAGCTATTCATAACTCCATAGCACCATATTAAAATATGTTCAACTTGGCTGGCTGAAACGCTGGTTTCTGCTAAGATAGTCATAGAATCCCAGGCATTTGTTGAAGGCTACAATTTTCCTGGACACCAGTGAGACAACCCCTATTATACAACACATTAATGGCCTAAGCCTGTCATGTTTTGCACATAGACTGGAATGAATGAAATCCCAGGCTTTTAAAATTCATTTTAATTCCCTCAGAAAATGTCCCTCTTATGCCTAGCTCATTATGGGCTGCATCATAGACAATATGTGGATATTAGTGGATGACCTGCATGACATTAAGTCAAAGTTCTGCTGCAGAAATTGAAAGGATTGGACGGTTATAGAAAGTGTTTGTGTACCAAAGCAGCTCTTGGTTGAGCTGTTTAGTTTTTCTTTCCCACATCCTAAATTATGGCTCTTTCAAATGTTTACAAAGAAAAAAAATGATTGATCATGCTCGTGCTCGCAACAATAAGCAGCTGATCTGCTCCTTTTTCCCAATAATGTGCCCCCCGGAAATTAGTTAGTGCCACTTCAGAATAAATAGCTTCTGATTTGCAAGAGGGAGTGCCAGAAGATTTGAAGCCCTACAAAGTAAAAAAATATTCTAGCACCACATAAATTCATGTTTCATTGGCATTTGTTTGCCAGACCAAATCATTAAAAGACCAACTATGTCAAAGAATTTAATTTTTAGAAAAATGAAGAGAACTCCTTTATGAATTTGTGCCAGATGGAAAAATACAGGTACACTGTCATCCTAACAAATTCCGTGAACTTTATATGCCTTGACAGGCAGTCTCTCCTCAATTGGCTCCTGACAAATGGCAGATCTGTTTACTGCTGATAATCTTATCAGATTCAAAATTGACTCATCATCCTGTCTCTGCAAATCTCCATCTCTTTGACTCATCGACCCAGAGATGTAATGAAAGCTAATCTAAGCCGTCACCCATTTGGTCTGCAGGGCTGAAGATCCGTGAAGTGATGATCAACGTGTCGCGTCAGCAGGTGGAGGACTTTCATGGCCCGGAGGATTACTGGTGTTTGTGTGTTGCCTGGAGTCACCTGGGAACCTCCAAGAGCCGCAAGGCAAGCGTCCGGATTGCCTGTAAGCAATGTTATGTCACTTTGATTCTGTATTGACCAGACTGTTTCTGAAACTCATAAAACATGTGATAATCAATATTTTTAAGGTCAAATGTACCAGCGCACCAATTAATGTTGCTTCCTAATGGCGTTGGATTTGTTCTTTAATGCTAAATTTTCATTGTCTTTTCTAGACCTAAGAAAGAACTTTGAGCAGGACCCTCAGGGCACCGAGGTGCCTCTGAATGGCATGATTGTTCTGCACTGTCGTCCCCCAGAGGGAGTGCCGGTGGCTGAGGTGAGGGCTGTTTGCACTTCAAAGAAACATTTAACACTGTGTTGCCTTGAGAGCAGCTGTCATCTGTCTGGTTTACTCATAGTTGTCATAAGAGAATATGCTTTTGCTTTAGAGCTTCAACATATCAGAGGTTCATCTGCACTTTACATTTCAGTTCAATGGGGGCTTCAGTTGTAGGTTTTAAGTTGAAGGTACGGGTAGTTTACTTTTTAGAGTTCTGTGTCCATGTTAGATAGTAATTATACAGTTGTGGATTATTTATATGTCTGTATATGCTTAGGTGCATTGCAAAAGAATTCATGCCCAGTGAACGTTTTTACATTTTGTCTCTTTGCAGTTACAATGTATTTATTTTGTCTTTTTGTGATGCACCAACACAGGTGGTTTATAATTGTGAAGTGAATGAAAATTGAATTGAATTTCCAAATCCTGAAATTTGGAAGTGAAAAGCTGAATATGCGGTTTACATTTTCATTTTCTCCCTACGAGTTAATACTTTATAGAATGAACATTTGCAGCAAATACAGCTGCAATTTTTTTGTAATATGTCTCTATCAGCTCTCTGTGTTATTTTTTGCAAAACAGCTGAAGATCAGTTAAAGTCAATGGCTAACATTGTCAATTGTATTTTGGTCCAAACTTCAATTGGGCCATTCTAGCACATGATCATGTTTTGAGCTAAACCATTGGATTGTAGATTTGGCTGTATGTTTGGCTCAAGTCTTTTGTAGCCTCTAGCAGTTTTCTGCTGTTCCGCTCTAGAAAATCAAACTCACAGACTAATACTGTCACTACCAGGGTTCACCAACGGGATGGTGTGTTCAGAGTGATGTGCAGTATAAGTTTTTAGACCAACGCGCCTTCCTTCACATGTATGCTGTGTCTCCTATGGCTTACATCACACTGCAAATATGAGTTACAGTGGCTTTCTTTATGCCATTGTTCTATAAGGTCAGATACCCTCTCAACAGATCCTTCTCCCTGAGCTTTGGATCTCTGCAGTTCCTTCTGAGTCACCTCGGGCTTCTTGGGCAGTTATCTGACTAATGTTCCCCTGGTCTAGTCTATCAGTTTAGATGGATGCCATGCCTTGTTAGTTTTGCATTTGTCCCATACTCTTTCCTTCTTTGGATAATTAAAACAATGGTGGTCTGTGAGATGCTCACAGCCTGTAACCTTGATTTATACTTAACCCCGCTTTGAACTTCAGTCTAACTTTCTCCCTGACCTCTCAGCAGTGTTCCTTGGTTTCATGATATTGTTTGTTGACTAATATTCTCTGACAAGTTTCTGAGGCCTTACAAAACACCTGAGATGAAATTACCTACAGCTGGTTTCTTGCCACAGAAGACAATGGAATGTACTCGATTTTATGTGGAGGTATCATGGTAAAGGGAACTGAATACCATAGCAGAATTTTACTCATTTTTATTCATAAAATATTCTAAAAACATTTATCTTTTCTCTTTCACTTTACAACTGTTTACTACTTTTGTTGCTCTGTCACATTAATTAACATATTAAAAAAATAAACATATTAAAGTTTGTGGTTTTAACACGATAAAATGTGAAAAAGGTAAAGAAGTATCTCTTCCCTTTGTATTTTTCTGTCTTAAATGCGTGAATGGCTGGGACTTATAGAAATTACATGTTTCAAATTTTCTCCCCTTCCTTTATTCTTCTAAGGACGAGTGTGTGTGTGTGTGTGCCTGGTTGTGTGAAAAAAAAATCAGCTGTCACGGTCTTTTTAATTTTTACTCTGAATATGAAATGAGGCCTTCATGGACAGTCTTTTAGAGTGGTGTGTGGGGCTGCTCTCTGATGCTGTGTTCCTTCATGCAGAGGCTCAGCATGGAAATATGTCAATATCAAAGCTTGTGTGCCCAGCCATCTGAAGCTTTCCATTTACTAAAAGACAGCCTGTAATCTATACAAAAACAAAACACCACTCCTAACCTCAAAATTTAAAAACACAGCATCCAAATCAGCAAGATTTTACATATACTAACCACATGATTAATAATGTTAAATAGTTAAAGCCTTGGTGACATTAGTTGTTAAATACAGTATAACACTGCAAATACACTGTTATACAAGCTGTACACTGACTACTTTACATTGTATCAAAGTGTGATATCTGCAGTGCTGTCCCTATGAACAGATATAATAAAATATTTACAAAACTGTGGGATGTTCTCATTTTTGTAAGATACTGTACGTTCTTGTAATTTCACACAATGTCCGGGGTAGTGACTTATTTTTCATGTTTAGGATCAACCATTCAAATGAAAACCTTTGGTATGACAATAAAGATCACGTAATGCTAGCTATCGGTTCTCACTTGTTTTAAATCTGACACCTCTTGTAATATTCTGGTGCTGGCACACTAATATCAGTGCTTTGTTCATCAATCAACAATGACTTGATTGCCAAACTTGATTGAGAAGCGACCATAGTATATGAGGTGTGAAAAGGCAACAGCAAGCGGTGGTATGTTAAGCTTGAGGAAAAGAAATAAAGGTTTAAAGAAAACGTTCGAATGGTTCATTTAAAAAACAAAACTGTGATCACTGGAATTGTCCTGGCCTTTAATTCAAAGTGATTCAGATGTTCAACTGGTTTGGATTTATTTCTGAGTTTGCATCTAGAATGGCTGTCACAAACCTGTTTTTTACCAAGTTCGCTGCCGTGCTAACTGGTTACAGACTAGCTCAGTGAAATTACAGTTCTTGATCTGTGACACTGTTTTTTGGTTCAGCTGCAGTTTGATTTCTGTTTCTTTCTGTGTTCTTTTAACACAGCAGGCAAACAATATCTGTCCTATTTTAAAAATGTCTTGGATTTAGGCAAACTTGTTGCAAAATAAAATGTAAATACTTAAAACCTAACTCTCTTACCTATGATTAAAAATGCAGTTTCACAATAAAGTGTCAGAATTGACATTTTGGACTCCTGTTTGGCTCTGTGTTTTGCCTTTTTAGTTATCTTATTATTTGGCCTTAGCAGTTTTGTTCCTTCCCTCCTCTGATTTATTATTTTGCTTGGTTTGTGTTTTCTGTTTATTGTTTATTTAGTCTTTGCACTCCTCGTCAGCCTTTGTATTTGTTTCACCTGTTCCTCCTGCTTCCCTGCCTCCTTGTCGCACCTGTTCCTTGTTCCCTTGATTACCTGCCTTTGTCTTCCCACAGTATATCAGTTGGTTTGGTGTCATTGTTTGTGGCTGGTTCCTTGTTGATCGTCACCCCTCGTCCATGTCCTTGATTATGCTTTGTTTATTTTGCCACGCCTGGAATTCTTTTCCTGGGAGAACCTGCAGAGTTCTTGTGAGTTTTTTTGTATTTGGACTCTGGCTCATGCCTGCAGGATTTTTGCATTTTTTGGGTCTTTGCAAATAAATCTTTGATTTACAAAGATGAATTCTCCGAGCTCTTGTCTGCACATTGGTCCGACCCAAAACCACATCGTGACATAAAGACAAAACACCCTCCTGTGATTGGTTTTCAGTTGGATTACACTCATGATTTTAAGCTTGGATTTATTAATGCTGCAAGCAATGTGCTGTTGTTTCTTAAAAAAATTAGACAATGCAACAACTAGTTTTGCTAGAGGTTGTAGTCTGGCCTACACTGAAAGTTCTAAAGTTCCATTAAGCATACTTAATAGCAATGTTTTGTGTTGCGTAACAGGATATCTCTTAGAATTGCGTATTTTTAGCTACGTTCATCATCCCATTAACTCTTTCCAGCTTCCCTGTCCCTGCTAAAGAGGAAGCAAGCATGCATGATGCTACCACCGCAATGTTTCACTGCAAGGATGATATGAAATCATCCATCCATCCTTTTCTATACCCGCTTCTTCCATAGAGGGTTGCAGGGAACCTGGTGTCTATTTCTAGCAGTCTACAAGCAGGAGGTGGGGTACATCCTGGACAGGTTGCCAGTCCATCGCAGGACAACACAGACAGGACAAACAACCATGCACACACCAATTCACATCTAAGGGCAATTTAGAGAGACTAATTAACCTAATAGTCATGTTTTTGGTCTGTGGGAGGAAGCCGGAGTACCCGGAGAGAACCCATGCATACACATGGAGAACATGCAAACTCCATGCAGAAAGACCCCTGGCCGGGTATCGACCCCAGGACCTAAACAGACATAGTAACAGTTACAATAGTGGTCCCACTGGAAAAATATTATTTTATGTCTTACCTTTACACAGGTACCAAAAGTTTGCATGTAGGCCTTATAACTGAGGAATGTATATGTATATAATATATATATATATATATATATATATATATATTATATATATATATATATATATATATAATATTTTATATATATATTATTATATATACATAAAACAGCAAATACATAAAGTATTAAATAGAATAACAAAAAGTTGCCCCAAGAAAGATGGAAGTGAACATGGCAGCTGTACATGCATCAGATATGAGAGTAATGACAATGATGGATAGATGTCCGCAAGCTTCAGACACTGTTTACCTTTAACCCAACAGCCAGGAAAATATGCTACTATGTGATATCTTTATAAAATCACAGATATATAAAGTCTGCACTCTTAGTTTAGCTATTTTATAATTGGATTTCTTATTTTGTTTCCCTGCTTAGTTATTTGACACACACCACTGACTTTTGATTCCTGAAATACCATTGGCTTAATTAAGCATACATTCAGGCACTAATTGGGTAGGCACTGGGCTGCTGGTTGCAAAACATCCAGTTGCATCTAACAATTTGTATTTCAACATCTGCAAAAATATGTTCCTTTTTTTACTAAGGTCCTTAAATCCTGGTGTATTTTTCCTACATTTAAAAAAAAAATCACATTCAAGAAGATGAAAAATGTTAGAAAAATAACTACCTGGCAAACACAAGCAAGGGAAAATGCATGGTTAAAAGTTTAACATTTAATAAAGCACTTATATACATAATAGAAAACGGTAATGTATACTACATATTTAAAAAGACATCAACCGTTAAGTTGAACGCGGTTTGTTCAGGTCAAAGCAAGATAAAAAGCGATTTCATTTAAACAGAAAATGCCAAAAAAAGGTAATAAATAAATAGATAAACATGCTTTACCAACATATTAAATAAATCCTTTCTGTAAAAACATCAGTCTATGTTGCATAGTGGGACAGTGGTTTGCAATGTCATGCAAGAATCCAGTTACATTTATTTCAACAGAGAAAGTGGGTCTAGGAAAAAAATGTCCCAGGTTATAATCTGGGAAGCACAAAGGAAACTCAAGGTAAGTATCTTGAAGGCTAGTAACATATTAATGAAAAGCAGGCTTGACTATGGTCGATCATCAGGCTTAGAATGGCTGTCTGACAGGCCCTTAAATCCACAGCAGCCTAATCAGGTGATTATCAGTCACATCCACTGATAGAAGCCTGCAGCTCAATGAAAGTAAACAAGCACACTCACACACAAACTCCAGAACAATGACAGCATTGCCTTTGATGGGCCAGCAATTTGTCCAGGATGCACTCTGCCTTTCATTTATTGACCACTAGAGATAGGGATCAGTCCTCTGTGGTCCTGTAAGGGTTAGCAAGGTATGTAAGTAAATGGATGTATAGACAGACACAATGAAGATGACTTTTTTAGTATTTTAATTTTATGAAGTTATAAATTGTTTGGTCGCTGCTGGATATACCAACCTAGGAGTGGTGTAGCAAATCCTGATCAGGTCAATGCTCTATAAACTGCAACAATTCAATATTGCTAGTCACAATCATAAACAACATAAAAAGTGCATGGCAAAAGTATTCATACCTCTTGAACTTGGCCAGGCAAGTTTTAACTATAGAAGTAGCCTAGATGTTGATAGTAAAAGGAGGTGGAAAAAACTAATTGCAGCAAAAGGTGGTTATGTAAAGTACTGACTCAAGATGGACTGAATACAAATGCACCACAGTTAAGAATATTTTTTAAAAATATCGAAAATCATCTATCCCCGTTTTTCCACTTTACTATTATATTGTGGAAGTTAGCCAAAATAGATGAGAAGCCTTTTCAAACTCTCAACTTCAATAATGGCATTTTTCCAATACAGAACACATAAAGACAAGGAGACTTACCTCAGTCTCCTTGTCCACCATAATGATAATTCCTCACTGGTTGCCACAGGGGTTGAGAGCAAGGGAGGGGCACTGCTCCGACAGCAGCGAGACTACCCACCCGAGGGGGGAAACAGATCATTAGGGTGAAGGACAGGAACGGTGGGCGAGGAAACAGGGGTATGGCCGCAGCGGGGAGTTTGAGCCAACTCCACTGGACCACCATGGAACACATGAGCAGGCCTACAGCGATCCACTGAAACACGCTCCCGACTACCCCCCAATGCCACCAGAATTCCTTAGGTCCCACATCTTGAACGTAAAACAGACCATCATAAGGAGGTTGAAGCGGGGAACGATGTGCACCATGGTCGATAAAAACATACTGGGCAGACATTAGGTCCTTAGGCACGAATGACTGCAGAAGGCAGTGATGTGACGCCACCGCAGCGAAAAACGTGTTATCCCCTAGGACAGGGGTCCCCAAACTCCAGACTCTGGTCCAAATCCGGACCCAGAGAGTTTTTTAGTCTGGATCGCAAAGCTTTTTTTCATTTGCTATGTAGATACAGACATTTTATTTCTGCCGGTTGCCGCGTCTGACATTTGAACAGGTGTGACGGGCAGGTATGTGGGTCAGCGAGATTCTGGTCCCAACTTCAAGCCAGCTAGTGGTGGTAATGCAACGGTTCAGTGCCAACCGCCAGAAAATGACAATGAAGAAGCTATGTGGGTGTTATTGGGTTACTAAGTTACTAACTTGGGAGCTCACGCTTGCTGATAGAATGACTTGGTGGTGCACAGATGAGTGAGTTAAAGAAGATGGCTTTGTCAAAAATACATTCAATCTATTCTACAATATTTCAACCAAAGCTATCCATTTGGTTGAGCGAGCTACACGGCTGATAGCACAGTCTCTTATAGCACAACAGTGAGCATACGAGTGTTCACTGTGGATTTTAGGAAAACACAAAAAGCCTTTTACTGACTGCGAAATAATCAGAGTGCATGGAAGCTGTGGCAGAAACACTTTTAGATGGAAAAGGACAACTTAAGGAAAAGGTCAAGCAAATTGCCCTGCCTGGCACAAGCACAACAAGGAGAGCAGAATTATTATACCAAGATGTACCAAGGTGTTAAAAAACAAAAAACTAGTGTTAATTAAATGTTTAATAAAAATGAAAGAAAATAGTTTTGTCAGTTCATTTAAAATGTTCGGAACCCAAAGTGTTTGGATGATGGAGGTAGTGGACCTCATGCTATTTTAGTTGGGGACCCCTGGCCCAGGAGAAACACCCAGCTCCTTGTATTAGAAACCGAACCCGACGCACCAGAAAGAAATTCCCCTGGCACCCTCAAAGACTGACCCGGGTGTAGCTCGGCTAAAGAGGACCCACCAGGTCCACATGTACATGTTCAAACCACCCCTGGGCTACCTTGGGGCTTTGGTGTGACGTTGCTCCTGGAAGCCTTGGCCAGCTACACATTACGCTGCCCATGTCCAAATATCTCTATGGAGGCCAGGCCACACAAACTTGGCCCCAACCAGTTTACCCAAAGCTAGCTTTAACCAAAGCTTCCCTGTCTAACACCCAGGTTAGACAGGGAAGGAACCGCATTAAAAACCCTTCAATGCCAGCAAGTAGGAACTAACAGGTGAAGCCTGAAACATCACAAAGGAGGGTTGCACCACTGTCACGAAAGGAGACCTCCTCCAAGGGCAAACTGGACTCGGCTGACCTAAAAGCCTAAACTCCCAGGTCCGTAAGCTGGTCAGCGGCCATATCAAGGTAGTCCACACTCAAGAGCACAGAAGTAACTTGCGCACTGGACAGATAGTCAGCCAGTAAATTAATCTTACCGGCAACGTGCTGAATGTCTGTATGTAAGCTCTGACATTGCAGAAAGGTATCACTGCTGCCATGCTGACCATGGCTCTGAAACCTTCTCCAACAAAAGCAGTAAAGTTCCGGCCTTCCAGCAGAAACCGAAGATGACATGTTACGAGATTACCCTGTCAAAAGTACTGTACTACCTCCCCACGATAACTTAGCGGCATGTAGTCGGCGTGCCCGCGCAGAAAACGGCGAACTCATGCTAGTGATATAATGCTTTACAGCATGTTTAGCTTTGGCTGCTCAGAAAGTAGAAACCGTGAAGCTGGGAAACTAAGCTAGCAAATGGTGGTACTAAACACTCGTGGCAAGCATGTTAGCAAGAGGCCAAGGGCCGTGACCCCCAAGCGTGCAGGGGTAGGTATCAAAAGACACTGCATCTATCAACCAGTTACAAGCAACATCCACTAATAACCTAAAAACACACAAGAAATCTGTGCCAAGAATAGGTACTGCAGAAGCTATCACAAAGTCCCAGCCAAACTAACGTCAATTTAAATGGAGTCACAAACCTCATTCCAAAGGTGCGGATGGTGATGCTGTTAGCAGCTTCCAACACAAAGTGTCTTCAGCTGAAGCTGGCATTATGCTCCTCTGTGCACCTAAATCCACAAGGAAACTTAGTGTGAAAACCTTGTAAATGACTACGGAAGAAGCCTTTTAACCCTGAATCCCTCAGGCCATCCAGGGAGAAAAAGCGGTCCGCTTGTTCTGCGTCAGAATCCAACACTGCGACGACATGAGCATACTTGGTGTCGTCTGGTGTGATCTCGCAGAGGTAAGACTGGGCCTCAACATAGTGGACGGGTGGCTGAGGATTGTGCGACTAAAATTTCAGAAATTTAACCACAGTCGCAAGAACAGCAGAAAAAACAGCTGCAGGGGGAGAAAGAACAGCAGGTAAAGAAGCAGCGGAAGAAGCAGTAGCACCGGCCTCTGAGCTATCCTCCAATAACATGTTACTACGTTCGAGGTCACCAATGTGGAAGTGAGCCAAAAAAGACAAGTTTTGTGTTCAAAGTTTCAACTGTAAAAATGCAGTTTTTCCAACACAGAATGCAAAAAGACTCACTTCAGTCTTCCTCATCCGTTCTCCATTACAACACTTTCTGTTCTCGACACCTTCACAGTTAGAGCCTATAGTCTGGTGTGAAATATAAATGTAAGTGTGTAAAATGTAAAAGTGTGTGTCCACGCTCTATGCACGAGTGTGTGTGTCTGTGTGTGATGAATCATTCAGTGCTCACAAATGGAGCATTGGTGTACCACGACTTTCCCCCGTGCATTGTGGTCATCAAATAGGCACTTCCTCATGCATTCATTAATGCGACTGTGGATAACAAAGAGAATGGTGTTAGTAAATAATGCAGTGACAAATCCAGCACCCTCCATTAGTCACACCTAGATGGAAATTACTGGTATCCAAAGGCAGAAATGGACTTTTCTCTTTTGTAACATTAGACATTTTTTAGGAGGTTAAAGCCATTTCTCTGGGCAGCACTGTGGAATTTTCCCTTAGTGAGAACCTGAAGCTTAGACTTTAAGGAATTGAGGTTATGATACAGTGGGATCTACTGTACTAAATGGTGTTTGTGTTTTAAGGCATGTTTATTTTGGTCATGACATACTTTCACAGGCTTTCACAGTCCCTTAACTTGCAACACATCCTCAGAGAGCTTTCCTATTTGTGATGTTGAAGAAATCCCAATAATTTTTTAAGTCAGTTGACAAGATGCAAATGAAATAAGTTCCGACTTTGTACTGCATGCTGTTTTAAGGCATGCACTGGCCGACTTTGCAACTTGAAATCCCCTTACGTTTCCTCTCGTTTCAAGTTGTCAGAGGAAACACGAACAGTGAAAGAGGAAAAACTTTATCCGCATCTTGCTGTAACCAAACCATGCGGGAGTTTGCAGAGCTGCTGTGCGGGATGTTAATGAACACCAGAGAAAGCCACATTATCTGTCCCAGCAGTGTTGGGAGCAATAATCTGTACACACTGTAAGTCAGACCACAGAGAATCGATCATAGCAAAACAGCTTAAGTCTTCTTCACTTTAATAGTGACAAGTTTTTAAAATAGATCCCTTTTTAATAGACAGAGCAGGTTTCAGTGTGATTATTTTGCCAGTCATGTTAAACTTTAACAGGCACAGAGATATACAGACCCCTCACTCGTATAAAGATTTTCATCATTGTTTGTTTTTCACAGTGCTGCTGTTAGACTGCTTTCATCCAGTTACCTTATACCCAAAGGTCTTCTAAAGTGCCTTACAAAAGTCTTTGTATCCCTCGAACTTGGGGGTCTGGCTTACTGTTTTAAATTTGCTTTCTGGATCTAGAGAGAGAGCTTACAAGATAGTGGACACAGGACTTTGTGAAGTGGTGTCAGTGAAACCACTTCCTGATCAATGCAGGAAAAACCGAGGAGTTGGTGGATTTCTGCAGCCACAGTCCATTCATAAACACATAAATAGGGTGCAGCGCTGCGGGTGTCGGGGGTGCACGACCCATATATGGAGGCTTTAGTCCTCAACGTGGCTGTCCTGGGTTCAAGTCCCAGCTTCGGTGACATTTGCCACATGTCTTCCCCTCTCTCTCTGCCCCCATTTTCTGTCTAGCTACTGTCAAAAAAATACTAGGAAAAATTAAGGCCACTAGTGCTGTAAAAAAAAAGAAACACATAAATATACTTTGATCTAAACATTTCACTGTAGTTCTTGCGATAAGTTTAGGTTTGCTTTAATTTCGTAAGTTGAACCTCCGCACCACTCTCAAGTCTTTGCAATCTCTGACTTGTTTTCTTCCAGGATTGCCCTGCTATTAGCTCTATCCATCTTCCCTGGAATTAAATTACTCATGTTTGTTGGGAAAAGCATCACTGCAGCATGTTGCTACCACCACCATGTTTGACTGTGGGGATGGTGTGTTCAGAGGGATGTGAAGTGTAAGCTTTCCATCACACATAGTATTTTGCATGTACGTTTGAACTCAAGAGAAACATTAAACAATGTTACTTTTAAGAAAAAATAAGCACTGTAAACTTTGACATTTGGGATAAACCTGAACTTCCTCTCACAGAAGACAGTTACTAATGTTTCCCCTCAAGGGCAGATCTAGTTTGTCATGTTGTGCTGTTGCACAAACATCACATCTGTGTGCTTGTACTTTTCTGCAATTTTTTGATAACTTGTGAGCCTTTCCAACTTGCCTTAAATGTAACGCAAAAACTAAACCTTCATGACCTTTAAAACTGAACATTTATTTTGAGTTGTATCAGCACGCCTGGAAGCATTCTCCAGTGACAGAGTGCGTCCACATCTTGGCCTTGAGGAGCAGCAGAAAGATTGACAGTACAATTTTAAAACCTTCTGCTCATTGCACATAAAAAATACCAAAATAACAGAAAGGATGACTCACGTTCACTTACAAGAATTGTAGTTTTAATCACAGTTTGGGTTTTTTATAAACATAGAATCAGTACAATATGTGAATAAGGGCACCATGATTAGAATATAGCTTACACAAGATATGTTCTAGAGTACCACTGGTTCGCAAGGAGTGGGAGAGAAGCAAACATATGCAAAGAGCTAGCAGAGGGCACAATGTGAATGATTCATGATGATCCAGTAGATATGCTCATTATTACATACATAATCTGCCAACATTTAAAAGATATTTAAAAGATTTTGACATAAAATGAAAAAGCAAGAATGAATGAACTGGTTCATGTTGGGAGTGTCATGATCCACACCTGTTTGTGTTTCTGTTAACCTGTTAAGCCCTAAGGGGTTTTAGAGTAACTTCCGCCTGAAATTACATACCTTAAATAAATCAAGTATAGCTCCACAGTTATAAGGCCTACATGCAAACTTTTGGTACCTGTGTAAAGGTAAGACATAAAATAATATTTTTCCAGTGGAACCACTATTGTAACTGTTACTATGTCTGTTTAGGTCCTGGGTTCGATACCAGGGGTCTTTCTGCATGGAGTTTGCATGTTCTTCCCGTGCATGCGTGGGTTCTCACCGAGTACTCCGGCTTCCTCCCACAGACCAAAAACATGACTATTAGGTTAATTAGTCTCTCTAAATTGCCTTTAGGTGGATGAATGAGTGTGTGTATGGTTGTTTGTGTGTTACCCCTGCGATGGACTGGCGACCTGTCCAGGGTGTACCCCGCCTCTCGCCCATAGACTGCTGGAGATAGGCACCAGCTAGAAATGACTGACTATGTCTGATTTATTTGTGATTAAACAAAAACAAAAATAAAATTGTTTTAAGCCCCGCCAAAAGTTCTAAATGAACTTTGCAAATTCCTCCTTGGCTAACGTTCAAAATGAACATTGCAAAACACTATGGAAATCCTTTGGAATTCCTTGGAGAACCCCCAGGTTGCATTCATCCACATCTTCACTATAACCGCAGCAAATTTGGACTGATTAAGTTAAAGAATATTTGTTCCACAAACGTTTTAGAGGGCAATGTGCCAGGCGGAAATGGCAGTTAGGCAAAGGGTGCCAAAACTTCCCAAATGTGTTTTTCATCTCGTAGAAATCTCATAGAAAGGAAATAAAAGAGAATCTGGTTAAATAAAAGTGCTGATTTCTGCAGGAGTCCTTCTGCATAAAACATAGCCTTTGGTTACATGACATTTACCCTGTGCATCATCAAAATGTACAGTTGCAAACATAACTGAAAGCTAACAGAGTAGCACACAAGCTAGCACCCAGCGTACAGCAACCAGCGTACCCAGCGTACAGCAACCAGAGTGTAATGTGCAAGCAAATCACATCACCATTATGCCTTGTTAGAAAGGTGACTGTCTCTATTTTATGATATAAAACATGTGGGGGTGCTACAAAGAGAAAGGTGCTTTTTGTACTGTTTTGTTTACAGAGTCAGCAATGTCTGAGGGACCTTAAAATGTCATCGCCTGTGTTTAAGTTGCTGTAACACTAAAAGGAATTTATGCAAAACTCAATCGGGGAATTGTTTTGTGAATATTAAAGCCTCTCTTGCGATATATATAAAAAAATAAAAAATGGAGGAGTTTTACCTAGTTTTATAGACCGCCAAAAAGGGGCCCCTTAAGCCCATCGGGCTATTTAAGTTTCTGTTTTCTGTCCCTTCATTGTCGGGTAATCAGTTGCTGTCTCCCTAAATTCCTGTGTTTCCTTAATGCCAGTAAGTAATTAAAGTATATCCGTCCACTATGTGCCTGCTGATTTCCTGTTGCCAGTTTGGCCCTTCAATTGCACAAAATATGACTGGGAATTTGTTTATAAATTTAAAATATGACCTCCAACATTAATGTAAAATGAGCTCAGAGCCTGTTCTTGTTTAGTGCGAACTAATAGAAACCTGTCTACTGCAGATCCACCTGGTGCAAGTTTGTCTGATATCTGCACTGGGATTCCCGGAAAGCAGATCAATTACCACTGTCACCAGCTGTAGTTGAAGTTGGGTTCATTTGCAGAGCAAACTAAATACCATCAAGCACAGCAACAAACTAGTCATTCTGGAAACACAAAGACCTGGCTGTTGCTAAGTGTTTAGTAGGGGTGTAATGGTACACATTTTCATACCGAAAATATCTGGTACAGCCCTGTTGATTTGGTACACACATTTACCAAACTAATACAGGGTTGTTTTATACCTGACCACCTGCAGAATGTCTATGTGTGGAACCAGAAACATTTTTAGACTTGGGCTTCCGGGGCTGAGGCCCCAACTCTTTTCTGAACAACCCCCGATCTCATGAAAGAAGACATTTAGAAGTACATGTTAATTAAAAAGATGCGCTAAGCCCCAAAATAGCATTGTATTTCAGATTTGTATTTGGAAACAATCAGAATTGTTTCTACTGTTCAGTCCAGAGCCGTTGGCCTGCCTCATTCATTACCCAAAAAGCTACTCTGAGCGCCTCAAACAGGGCTACGATAGAGAAGCTACGGAGCCAACACGAGAGTGGGGGCCTGGTGCGTGTGTGCCCACAGGAACAGGTGGAAGTAGACCAGAATAACCCAGGCAGCGATAAAACCTGCATGCTGGCTTAGTGGAGGTTTACTCTAATGAGCTTCATCAGGGTCATGATGAGGGACAGAGAGCAGAGGGACTTTAACTTGAGCTAGAGGTAAAGTTAAATGGCCTGGCTGTGACAGAAAACAATAGGAACCCTCTCTTTAAGCTTCTAGATGGATTTGCATCATGATGTGAAAAATATCTGGTCCTTCAGTGAAAATAAAATGATTTAATCCTAATGTAGCTAAACACATTAAAAGACCCCTCAGATCATCACACTTCATGTCACTGCTTCAGCCAGTCCATTTCTACATGGGAGACAAAAAAGGTGGTGCTCAATGAACCTGGAAAATATTTCCTGGTGCCAGTAACACACAGTAGAAAATGCAAAAGTAAGCCTCCCTCTTCTCTTTCACATCTTCTGTGTTAATTCTAAAAATACAGCCTTGGGTTGTTTAAAGGTGCGTTAATAAAAAGAAATAAATCATAGCAATTAATTACAGCTGTACAAATAAATAGTTAACTGTTTTATTTTTCTCAATACTACATGCAATATGTAATATTATATGAACAAAAATAATTAAACAAGCATAGTGTTTTACTCAAGGCAATAAATACATACCGTATGTATGCAGTTAATAATAACTGAAATATTAATGCTGATAACAGGACAAAAGATGAGAGTCCAAGAAAGGTCCAGAATGAGGCTTTATGCTATATTTTAAACACCTCAAATTAACACCCTTTTCTCTCAGAAAATGTTTAATAGTTAAGACTGCACTAATGGCTCAAATGCTCAGTAGAGAACAACAGACTGTGTTGTGAAATATTTCATTTATTATTTTTGGCCAAATGAAAATAGTTTCTTTATAAGTGGAATGAAGGGTTAATTAAAGAAGGAACAATTTTAGTTGTTCTAAGCTCTGATCATAATTGGAATAAATGAAGGTGTTTTTTTGGATAAGACTTAAGAAAGTTAACTTTAAACCAGTCCTTTTCTGAAATGTAAGAAATTAATACCATGAAGTCTCAGGAGTGGAACACTTTGATGAGAAAGTAACATTTACAAAGGTCATTTATGTAGATCAGAAAAAAAGAAGCACATTTATTTGGCCTATAGTAAACATCTCTGAGTAGAAGAACAACTTTTGTCAGCAGAAATTCAGATTAAGCTCTTTCTAAATACCACAAAATGTGTCATCTGTTTCAGCAACATGCTTTTTTCATTAATCCTAAACTCTACTTTTCCTTATCCTTCATTCAACTTATAAGAAAAAAGTTAAACCAAGTAAGTTTATTGTAAACCTTTTCTGTTTGTTTACAATAATTTTCCCCAACAGCTGCGCATGCTGCATTAGCTTGCCGAAATATCCAAACAACTCTTAAGTGTTTTAAACATGTTTTATTCTCAAATATGGGCACAGTCTTATTTAAAAATTTCCAAGCATTAACGTTGACTGTTTTCATGTGGTTATTTTGTTGCATAATCTATCTATCCAGGTATTGGCTATGCCTTCTTATACTACTTATCTATTAAAAAAAATACAGATCAAATCTTCAGTCAGTTCTATACTTTCAACCTTTTTGTTGTTTTAGAATAGAATAAAATCAAATGAATTCCAGAAATTGAAAAAAGATTATTTTTTTACTGCTGACCAAAATAAATAAAAAAAACATTTTTTTATTATTTTTTCTTAATTGAAGTATAACAAAAATGTACCAAACCAAATTTTTTGTGTACTGTTACTATTTCAATCTTTTCTATGGTTAAGATGAAATGAAGTTAAAAACAATTAACAAAACTTATCAAACAGTCTGGCAGTACACATGCATGTGTTTCTTTTTCTATGCCCTCTGCACAAATTTGTTTTTCCAATAGTTGAATTTAAATGAATTTCAACTATTTAAACCTTGCAGCATTAATAGCCCAAAAAATGGAAAGGAAAGGCTATGAATCAGTGGGAAGAGTAGCTGCAATTAAAAAGTTGTTTGTTCAATCCCAGTTTCCTCAGCCCCAGCATGGGCAAGGCACCAAATCCCAATTTGCCCACCAATCTTATGACTTATGACTAAGGGTGTTAAATTGCTTTTAATAAAAATAATATAAATAATTAGTGGGTGTGCTGCATGCGATTTTCAAAGATGGCGCGTGCAATGTATAACAGGTGCAAAAGAGGTACAGACCGCCCTATTTAAATGACGAAATTGCGTGTGATACTGGCTGACTGCTACTGCCCCCAGCGGAACAAACAAACAAAAGCTGTGGCGCTTGAAACATGGAGGGGTTGTTGTGTTGCATCATTATAAATGACCCAGTTGCTGATTTTGTTCTTATGTTCTGTTCTGTTTCTGCTTGGCTGGATTGTTACAGTTTGTTAACTTTTGTCTTCGCTTGTGCGCATATGAACAGTACATTGTAAGTAATTGCAGAAGGCTAATTTTGAATTTGTTCTGTGAGCAGATGATTTATGTTTGTGGTCCGGATGGACCCAGTGAAGCAAAGGCTACATCCTTCTTAGCCTTTAATCAGAATGATGGATTACAGACTATTGCGTGGGAGGGCAGAGCTGTGTCCAAAGTAGCGCACGCCCTCCGCCTTCGGTGCGCACACGGCGGCAGCTGGTCGGTGCTGCATCTGCACCACAGGAGCATGCACAGCTTGTTAAAACTCTGTTGCTTGACATAACTTGCAACAATTGCAGCTTAGAAATTGGCAAATCAATATTGACAATAAAAAAGACGAACATGTCAGTCAATTAATTTATTACAGGTTTGCCTTCATTGAACTTTTAATTCTTTTCGGAGACTCACCATGTTTTTTATTTGAGAGTATGTGTTTGAAGAGTTTATCATAAACAAGTGAGTGTAATATTAGCAACATTAAAATAGGTTGTTGTAAGAGTTGGCTATCTGTTTATTTAACTTTGCTAATTTTAAAACATAACGTCATAACTGTTGTGCAAAGAATTGAAATAAAAAATGTATGTGCACAGAAATGAATAATTTTCCAATGATTTTACTAAATTTGTTTTGTTTGTTTGCCAATGTTTTACCAATATAAAATGTATTTGAATGTTTAAATAGTTTTTTGGTGACACAAAATAATTTTCCTCAGTATAAACCCTCCTCTGGCATATGTTCACCTTCAAAAAATAGAATTAATTAATTAATTATATGATCATCATCACAGAACAGTGGGTCCTTTCCATGATGTGCAGTTACAGTTAACAAGCTGTGTACGCTCGATCAGATATGTGCGCACTTCGCTACGATCAGGTCTGTGTGCGCTTCAGCAGCAAATGATCTCACAGACAGCGATGGTACGTTGGAATGATCAAGAGGCAAGAAAAAAAGTGATGCAAGGAGATTTATGATAGGAGAGATGTCATGACTTTTGTTTGTGATTGGCTCCAACTCAAACCTTAGATAATTCTACATAGAATCCACTATTCTCATCTATTGCTATTATTTTTACTTTTGAAAATCAAAATCTACGGTGCCGTGAACTTACATGGTGGGAAAAAAATATATAGCTTGCACACGAAATACTAATTGGTTGCCACGAAATACTAATTTGTTCCCACGCAATAATTTGTGCGTGCGAAGTACTTATTGTACGAATAAAATATAAATTTGTGGCCACAAAATATATATGATGTGGGCATGAAATATTGATTTGTTCCCATGAATTAAGATGCACTGTTATAGAGTGCATCTTACTTCGTTCAGTACTTTGTTCCCATGCAGTAGGCATCTTATTTTTGGCAGCTACTTTATATTGTGTTTCAGTGTTTATGTATTCCTTGCGATGCCAGGCTTTTTAAAATCTCTTTGTAGCTTATCCCCGACCTAAAATAAAACTCGATCAGACTATCCCTGTCCATCCTGTTGTTTTGTTCCTCTGTATGTTTAGAAAGTGTGCTTTATATTAAGATTATGATTTAGTATTTTGTGCGCATGTAATATTTATGTTTAGGTCATAAATAAATACTTTGTGGGAACGAATTACTATTTCGTGGGCACATTATATGTTTTTCGCGGCCACAAATTAATATTTCGTGTGCACGAATTAGTATTTCGTGGGCACAAATTGGTATTTTGTGCACACGCTATATATTTTTTCCCTCCCATGTCAGTTCCCGGGCGCCGTACAAATCTGGTGACACATGTACAGAAGATTCTCTCTCTCCATCATCTGTCATTCTATCTATGCCTTCTTCTGGCTAAAGAGACAGCAGAGATTTTTTGGTGCCAGTTAGCACCTCTAGGTGCAAAAACGACACCTGCAATCTGTTTCAGATCTGATAAATCACATTGCAAGTGGTAAGGGATTACAATTTCCATATCCCCCTCCCATAAATTTGTGCATTTGGGTCATTATCATATGTTTGGCATATTCATGAAGGCAAACACGCTAAAAAGTTTGCGCCCGCCGACCCACTGATTTTTCACTCGCTATCCGGTTAGCACCTCAAACAGGTTTGCGTGTGGTTTTGTATCGAAAACCTTTTGAAGATTTGAAGATTGTCTTTGAGTGGTCAGCATGTCTATCTGAGTGCACAGAAGTTCAGTCCATTTACCATCTAAAATGAGAATATAGGAGTTTTCATATTCATCATAAAATAGAAACAAAGTAATGCATTTAAATAATCTAACAGAATGTACTGTGAAACACGAGGAAGTTTTACATAAAATACAAAATTTCTTCAACGGCAACAAGGCTGTAAGATTTACATTTACATTTCTATTGTGTGACTAAAAAGCTGTTCCATTTAATGTCTTCCATTTTTTAGTACCAGTTTTAAATTAAGACAAATGAAAACACTGGTGATAAACTTGCAATGTTTAAAACTATGAATTCTGCTGATGCTTATGGTCTAAAGCAACAATGTAATAAGGTAGCTAACAGACACAAGCTAGCTAAATCAATGAGCCAAAGTATGTTTGATACTTTGCAGTTAACACATGTAATTAGCTTGGTGAAGTTTCATCCTCATATGTAAAATCTGTCTGTGTAATGTGACACAACTATATTTTAAATAAAATGAGAAAATGCCACTTAACAATGTGCTGAAGCCTCAAATGAAACTTCAAATTCAGTATTTTCCATTTCTTCACCTTGTTAGATTAGGCTTTACCATTACTGTGATGAAACACGTATTAAACATTTCAAACTATACATTGTTAAAGTTTTCATGTGTCAAAACTGCCCCATTTTACTTTGACACTTGAAATGTACAAGACAACCATGAGACGTAAGAAACACGAATCCAAACATGCATGGCAACCTTACATGCAAATATGAATTCAAATACATATTTGGTCAGAAAAAGTTAAACTACTTCTTGTTTTAACATGCTTGTATTCTTGTTCCAGATAAAAAAAAAAAACAATAACAGAAAATAACACTTAGGTGGGGATGTGATGTGATATACGTAATTATCCAAATTATATCAAGGTCAAGCCAAGCTCTGGTCATGGTCAATCCCAGATCAGAGCTTTTATGTAAATAAATGGTATGAAAACTGAATTAACACAGCCAAAGCAATAATGGGAACTGTCCTATAATTGAAAGAAGAGGTGTGCCTAAATGAAAACACATTTGGTTTTGTGTTTTTTAGAGTCAGTTTAAATAAGCTGCAACTCAAATTAGTCTATGTTGCTCTCTCTTAAACTGTCTGGTGCATTTTACAACAATCTCATTAGCTGGAAGTCACAAAGTGTATTACCTATAACCCATGAGAAGCACTGTCCAAGGTTTTGAAAATAAAAGAACAACTTTGTGTTTTACAGGGCATAGTTTCCTACAAACCTTTAACGTGTAAGGCAAAATGTCCACAAAATGCACTTTACAGTCTTACACAGTAAAAATATTTAACAGTGATACATATAAGCATATATGTGTGTTGTCCATCATCTATTGTCTATACCCACTTATCCTTGCAGGGTTGTCTTGCATAAGCATATATGTAATACATAAACAACTAACATAACAATATTAAGTGTGTGCTACCTTTCAAAGGTTTTCATTTTTCTTTGCTTTCCACAACAAAGCAAAGACGGACCTACAAAGATTTCAAATAATTCCAATTAAGTGAAAGCCTGCTTAAATTTTAATAGTGGTGGGAAAAAAATATTCCAGCAGTAACTGTAGTGAAAGTGTTTTACGATAATTAGCCCCACATTAAACTACCTAGTACTCTATACCAAGTGTCATTAATCATCATGGCTCCCCTCCCAAGTTATTTGAAGTGCTTAAAATGTAATTATTAGGTGACAAACAAAACATTTTGACATATAATGTCAAAATAAACCACGGACACAAAAAATACACTTTGGCCTCTGGAATATGTTGCTGTGAAATTTGGAGACCTCATTTGTTTAATGTAAAGACATGACGGTCATTGTTGGGTTGAGAAAAAGTCATACATGAATGAGAAAAGGCAGAGTGCAGACATGAGGGAGGGGAAAAGAGGGTGTGTGTTTAATTGAATCAGATGAAATAAAAGTCAGCTAATTGCTTTTTAATTGCCTTCATGTTGCTTTCACCTCCCATTTATATAATTACACATGTAGGTCATTAGAACTCCTCTCCTATTTAGACTATTTTACTGTCCCACTATTTGGGACAGTAATATATATGGGTAATTGTACCTATATTATCTGCATTTTAACATCATATTATTAGGCTTTTTTGCTCATGCTTTGTTTTTTTTCCCTCTTGTTTATTGTTTGATGTCTTCAAAGCACTTTGCATTACCTTGTGTATGAAATGGATCTATATAAATCAACTTGACTTGCATGTAAAATCCCTTTCACTCTTCCATTTTATCTATCTGTCCGTTCCTCCGTCCGTCTGTCTCTCTATATTCGCTCATCCATCTATTGGTTTATTTGTACCTTATTACTGGAATTAAAAATACTAATTTACAAGAGTGTTTTAGTTCAAAGTGACAGTTGCTTAAAACAGCACTAAAATACCAAAATAAAACACATAAAAATTATTTAATAACAAAAACAACTAAAAAGACTGATATACAGTAAATCCACATGTTTGAGCATTAACGATGATAAAAGGTTCATTAAACCCTTTCAATGAGATTCATTATTTCAGATTCAGCTGATTTTGGAGCTGACTCCAAGATTGAGGGACAGAAAATCTATAGTAACCTCTCAACCCCCGATTTACTACGAGCTGTCAGTACAGATATGAGAATGAAAACAATAACTTCCTTTTTTGGAAGATGAAGGATAAAGGGGGTCATTGGAACGGCACAAACTAGATAAGGCTGATAAGGTTTTGGACAGTGTACGTCAATCAGCAATCAGCATAACAATTTTAATTCATGTTTGATACTCCTCAATCAAGTTTGTTGATATGTAAAATGAGTAAGAATGTAAATATTTTTGACACATATTTTATTTTACTGTAAGCACTTTTGTCAGTCTTTGTTATAACAAGATATAGAATTTATTCTGACTTTGACTTGATCAAAATAGGTGTTTCAATCTGATCCGAAGAGATGCTGAAATTCCCTGTGTATTAAGATGATACTTTTGCACAGTGCTTTAGGCAGACTGATTCTCTCTTTTTAATGTCTTCAAACAGCTTGAAGCTGTCTGCCTAGGTCATGGATTTACTGCTGACTATTGATGCTGATGTAAACTCTGTTTCATTCACTGTGTCTCGTCCAGCTGGAAACAAAGAGAAAACGTTTTAGGGAAAGTTTGAGGTGGACAGAGGAGATCATGTTCCATCTTAATTTGATGACAGTTTTTAATGACCAACATCGTGACCTTGACACCTGGCCGACAGATTTGCCCGTAAGGCTCAATCTGTTGGGTGAGGCGAGGTGTTGTTCAGCACCCAACTGCCGCAATCTAAGTGGAACAAATTTGCCAATTAAGCAAATCCGTTTCTGTTCCTCCCCAGGCACAAGGCTTATCATGCTCATTTGAGTCTGTCCTGTCCCTGCCTTCTCATCAGCATCTGCATCTTTCTATCACCCCCCACCCCAGAGGGGAGACTCCAGGTTTGACACAACATGCATATCCTGCTCTGGGATTATGCACATCCTAGAGCGAACAAGGAAAAGGAGCAAAATGAGACAGATACATCAAAGCATAAGCATAAAATAGGTTAAAAGTTGTTATAAAAAAAAAAAAATCTAGATCTTCCAAGTAAGAAAATTGAATTAGGGTAGACTCAACAATCAGAGAAATTAGATTCATGATTATTCGGTCAGTTTAATTAGGGGAAGACAACAATAAATGTTTATTGGTTTAATTAAACTACATCTTGTTGCTCCTGTTGTCTTCCACGTTTTATCATTGAGCTCAGATGCTTCTTACAAAAACAAGAATAGTAATCAAACACTTTCATTATCAGTCCAAGTAGGGCTAATTATAACTTTAAATTTATTTCATCTAATGATTATATAATTTTCTCTGTCACGAACTTCATTTCAAAAATAGGACTTTATGAGTAATCTAGTGCTAAAAACATTTTATCCCTCAGGGTTCCATCAGCACAAGCTTTCCAGCTGTTTTTGTGAACACTAACAATCATACGTTTCTGAAAGCGTGCTAACATCCGCACTGATGCATTCCTCATTTTGAGCAGCAAGAGAACCACAAATAATTTTCCGAGACACATAGCATCCTAAACAAGTCAGCAGTATTGCAAAAACTGTGAGTGAATGATCCTTAGTGAAGGGTCGGATCAATGCATGAGTGATCAATACTCCTCTCAGACACAGCTCATGGGTTATCAATACCAACTAGATAGATTGATTAGAAAGCAGTCGCTTTAAGTCCAGATGCAAGATTGGGGCAGATATAAAAAACACATAAATGATGCATTTTGCCTTCGAGGGTGGCAGGAACACACTCATCGTGCCGCTGCCTTCATCCTTCAGTCAGGATGTGTATAGAAAACAATTACACTTTTGGGAATCTGTAAATGTTGCTAGTGAATAAAGATGACTTGTGTTGCCATGCAGAAGTAAGCATACCCCTTGAGCATTTTTCACATTTTGTAGCTTTTGTTTTTTGATGTGACCAATCAACATGAAATAGAAAATAACCTGGTAGTGAAATGAAAAGGATACATGGTTTTCAAAAGTGAAATGAAATTTGAAAATTCTGGGGTACTTAACCCTATTTACTGTTACAAAAAAACAATACACCTAATGCCTTTCAAAGACACATAATTAACAGAGTCAGCCTATGTCCTGTAATGGCCTCAGAGGTTTATTAGAGAACATTAGTGAACAAACTGCATTATGAAGACCAAGGAACACAGCAGAGAGGTACAGGATGAAGTTGTGAAAAACTTTAAAGCAGCATTAGGTTACAAAACAATACCCCAAGCTTTAAGCATCTTACAGGACCAACATGGCCGTCCACCTATTCTGAAAAGCCATGCAAGGAGAGCATTTAGCAACCCTGAAACAGCCAAGATGCTTATGGTACCTCTGGAGGAGGGGCGGAGATTCACAGGGGAGAATAAGTTGAAAGGGCAAGTATGAGTTGCAAACTCCATAAATCTCGTCTTTTTTGATAAGTTGAAAGAAGAAAGCCATTATTAAAAGAAGTGTTTTTGAAGTTTGCTACATGGCATTTAGAAGACAAGAAACATGTGGAGCAAGTTGGAGCAGATAAATACTGCACATCCCTCTGAACACACCATCTCAATTCTGTAACATAGTGGAGGTAGCACCATGGGGTGGGGATGCTTTTCTTTAACAGGGACAGGGAAGCTGTTAAGTTAGCTAGTGGCTTGATACTGAGGCGAAGATCCACCATCCAGCAAGACAGTATTCGTAGACATACAGCCAGACCTTCAATAGCATTAAAATGTCCTTGTCAAAATGTACACTTCAAATTAAGAATCTGTGGCAAGACCTGAAAATGTGTTTACAGATGCTCTCTGTCATATCTGACTGAGCTTCAGGTATTGGTTGCAGCTTTTTCTTTCCGCTCTAAAACTTATGTACCACTTTGTTTTGGTCTGTCACAAAAAAGCCCATTAAAATACATTGACGTTTGTAGCTGTAACATGACAAAATGTGGAAAACTTGAAGGCATGTGAATACTTATCCAAGGTAAAGGTTTGACCTCGAAAAAACTTCAGTTTTGGAAAAGTTTTGTTAAATTCTCTAGTTTGATTTTGGATAATGAGCTGTGTGGAGCAAACAGTCAAAGTAAGATTTGAGACAGTGCGGCCACATCTTTAGTTTGCACTCATGCATTACTTTTAGTGAGCTGAACAGATGGGGAGGCAGGCAGTGAATGTTGTGTTGTGGCATGACACATGGATTATTAAGGAAAAAAGTTGTTCCCAGAGTATCATTGAATACAGTGATGCTTCTGTCATAAAATGTGTTTATTTACTCCTAAGGGTCAAATCCCAGCTGGACTCCAATGTCAATAAATCTCCATTGTAACTTTTCCTACACTAGTTATACAAAGTCTACAAACTTTTCTCAGCCTTTAAATCTGGTTTATTAGTTTCAAATGACCTAGTTTCAGACATCAGCATTGAATCATTATATTTAATAGACCTGCAGGATGGTCAGCTCCGCAACTGTAATAAATTTAAAACATACCCACATTTCTGTAAAAAGTACCTCTGAGTTTGTAGTCATCAGATGCTGATGTCCCTGGAATTAATCTGAGCATTTAATCATATTTTTTTTAATCTACTAAATCACAAGTTGCAATATTTATGTTTTTAGCCAAATTAATTCACGATAGATACTTTGTAAGCTCTTAGTAGCTCAGATCAGGTGTAAATGTGGATAAAGATCTCTTGGTACATGGTTATTTAGCTTTTTTTTATTGTCATATAAATTATTATGTCACAAAGGCATGTTTTGTTAGAGTCCACCTTCAGGTCTTAGCTTCAAGCTAAACAAGCAGATTTATGTGAATTTGTTTTCTACTAAATGTTTACATTTATTAAATTCACACCACCTAAGCATTAAATCCCAGTACCTGTCAAGTTCAACTCCAATACTCACCATGAATATGCATCTTATCCGACTACAAGAACAAAAGGGTTGGAGGTTAAGCTCCATTTCTTTTTATTCCTCCATCAAGATTAACAAGCTGTTAGGAAACACAGGACATGGTTTTTAGTTTAGCTGTGTTTTACTATAAGTGGAAACACTTTGAAAAATTTGATCAAGCTTATCAGGCTAAATAAGATTCTGGATGAAATTACATGCTCAAGGAGTCTTTGGATACTAACCTTAATAAATGAAGCTTTACTATTATGTTTATAAAGTTGCAAATGTTTGATAGCAATATCACTGTTTAAATATTAATTACTTTTCTCAGGGCATACTATAAAAAGACAGATTTTTCTAGCATGACAGTAAAGTATAACCCTCAATTAGATGCATAAATCTTCCTTTAAATGTTATGTGTTACTTGATCACTACCTGGATAAATAGATTGCTGGATAGTCAGAAATGTGGTTTTGGTTCAATTTCAGCTTTTTTCCAAGTACTTGAGTCCTTCATGGAAAGTGCAGCTTGGGGTGGAATCTTTTCCAAACACAGTACAACATACTTAAAAATTGGTCAAGGCAAAAGATTTGAGCATTTCAAATGGTTTACGTCTTTGTATTCAGACCCTCTAGGTCAATACTTTGAAGAAACGAACTGCAAACAGATTTACTTTATTTCAATAACACCTTTCTTCATTTATAAAAAAAGGAAAAAACCTTGGATTATGTTCTTCCACTTTATGATTTTGCATTGATTTCTGTTGTTTTATCACATTTCATCCCCCCAAAACACATCGAACATGTGGTTTCAATGTCAAATGCTTGTGGTTGGGATGTCAAAAATGTTTGTGGGATCTAAATACTTTTGCCATGCACTATATTTATATAATATGTTAGAGGCTGATCATGTTTGGTGAACATGAGGGGGGACTTACACAGTAATAATATTAAAGGTAACATAACTTAGAAGTAGGCTGTCAGATGGACCAGTTCAACCCACCAATGTTGTTTGGAGTGTGCTGAAAGCTGCGAAGCCAACTGCTGTAAAAAAGCTCAATTAAAGCCTCATGATGAAAGGCTTCCTGCGCCTTCAAAGGCAAAAAAAAAAACAGCATCCACTAGTGACAACATGACTGTTGATTTATCGATTACTTGACTTATTTATTTATTTTTTTTATCCAAAGTTTTGAAAAAGCAAAGCAATCTCCACGTTCAGTGGTTCTTGTTAAATCCCCAAACTCCCCACCCCCTCATGCACAAACACATGGAGCTCCCAGCAGGGGTGGAGTTTTAATCCCCAAACACACGGCCATAAATCAAACCCCACTCCTCATGCTCCGTCTTGTCCCTCTCAATGAACAGCTCACGCTAGTGGCACATTAATAGCAATTTACAGAGCCAGTCATGCCAGGAAGGGAGCATCAACAGAGCGTCTTTTATTTTGTAATTCCTTATTACTTTCACTCAGTGCACGGACAATGAATTGGTAACGGTAGTGGATGTGACCTACCTACTACATCACTCACTTCTAGGTGTTGGCTGGCTTGCAAACTCCTTATTTTGCAATTACTGCAGAATGGGCTCGTTCATGTCTTTATAAATGTCCGATTTTTCAGTTATTTCCTTTTTTTCATTTATATTACTAAAGCTTAAATTGACAGTGCTGTGAGAAAGTAATTTTCACCTTACAGATTTCTCTTCTCTTTCACAGGTAAAAGCTTTAAATTGTCACACAAATTTTGACTAAAATATCCAAAGTAAACATAAAAAAGCATTTTCCAAATGAAAATTTCACTTATTAAGGGGGGGAAGATATTAAAACCAGACTTCCTGTCATTGATTAAACCTACCAGAGAATCCGTCACTTTGTTAAGTGTTCATCGGAGAGAAAGAAACTGTGTCTGTGGCGGCTTGTTTTTGCAAATAGTGCTCTGTAGCCCTAATCTGAAAGTAAAAGTCTGAACAGTTTGTGTCCAGGATATGTGGGGTCTGCAGAGATGATAATTGCCCTGTTCCTGACCCTAGACCTGTACAGTTGCTTTATTCTGCTGCTTTTTGTCCCAAGTAAATATTTCAGATTACCAAACAAATTTTAATATCAGCCAAAGATATATAAAGTAAATATAGCAAACAGTTTTTACATGAAAGTTTCATTTGCTATGGGAAAAAAGCAATCTACTGCATTATGCAGCAGGACCATGATCCAAAGCACGCCAGCAAGTCCATCACTGGATTATTAAAAAAATAACAAATAATTAAATAAAGGCTTTGACGTGGCTTAGTCAAAGTTTGGATTGAGATGTTTTGGCATGATCTTAAACAGGCTGTACATGCTCAAAACCCTCCGATTTGGTTAAACTAAAACATATCTGCAAGAAGAGTGGGCCCAAATTCCTCAACAGCGATGGAAAGTATTCATCGCCATTTATTGCAAACACCTTTTTTTGCTTTTTTCCCATAATAAATGAAACTTTCATGTAGAAGCAATTTGCGCTAGAGGGCTCCACGGTGGTGCAGTTGGCAGCACTGTTGCCTTGCAGCAAGAAGGTCCTGGGTTCAACTCCCGGCCGGAGGTTTTTCTCCATGGTTTGTTTGTTCTCCCCATGCAGCCATGGGTTCTCACCAGGTACTCTGGCTTCCACCCACAGTCCAAAGGTCTGTTAAGTGAATTGGTCTCTCTAAATTGCCCTTAGGTGTGTGTGCTTGGTTGTTTGTGTGTTGCCCTGCTATGGATTGGTGACCTGTCCAGGGTGTACCCACTATGGAAGAAGCGGTATAAATGACTGATTACAAGTGTAAAAATAAACTAGTGCAACTCTTTTATTGCCTAAATGTTTAAATCAAGTATAACTAGTTTGATAAAAAGTGTGAGCACTATTAAGGCTTGTTGAAAAGTAGATAAATGGATGAAAAAGTTTTTTTATATGGGGTCATTTTAGTTTCATGCCAATGGCACATTCCAAAAAAAAAACTGGAACTCTGACAACAAAATTATAGAAAATTAGTGTAAAACACCCGGTGGAACATTAATCATCAACAAGTCATGATAATTTGGAGCTGAAAGCACATTCCAATTAGTCCTTCAGGCAAAAAATAAGTAGGAGGTTACCATGCTGTCAAAAACTAAAATTACGCAAAATTTCAGGAATATTGTCTCAAATTAAAATCTACAACAACTTCTGAGATGTTGTCATTCTGGCAAGCAAAAAAAAAGAGAAAATCAGCAGTGAATGGCTGCAATCTCCAAGTATTCAGCCAGTACAGACATCGTGTTGTGAAAATCATTGTAGGTCTCAGAAACACTCAGAAAATCTGTTATTTGTAAACACAGTGGAGCTTTACATGCAAAAATACAAGCTGGAAAATAATCATGGAAAGATACAAAAAAACACAGAAAAAAGCTGATCTTTTAAGGTTGACTAAGGAAAAACATAAGAACGTTTGATCTTGGATCTGGTCTTTTCAAACTTTAAATTCTTTTGCAAAGTAAAAAATCCTGGATTATCTTTTAGCACACAGCTGATTAGGCTGAGGTGCATTAATATATATGGCATGGATATCTTTAAGGAGCAAAAACTCGCAATGATATACAGACCAACATATGGTATCATATATAAAACAGTTTTTCAGACATGTTTATCTCACCAAGACTATGTCAAGCCACAATCTGCACACAACTGCAGGGCTCTGTTCTCAGTTGAGCTGTTGTAGCTGGTCTTTTTGCCGTCCGTACTTGTCATTCGTAGAAAGCATTTGGTGCATCATCCTACAAAGTTCTTGACAAAGGGGGGCCTCAAAAGCCGAGAAGCTCAAACCTGAAAACAAACATGAATGGACAAACATTTCGCTTTTAATATTGCAGGCAGCAGGTCTCCTCACTTCTCAAAACTTACAGAAGTGATGCAAGACAGTGGTAAACATGCCCATGTGGCTTTCTTCTTTCAGTAGAAGCATTTGACAGTCCGTTTGAGACTTGGATATCATTGCGTTTTTGCTTATATTTTATTCTATTAAAACATTTTTCTGAAGATGTTTTGAAGAAATATAGCACAGTACAATGATGTCTATCTTTCAAAATTAGCCTGATAACATAATTAACTTTTATAAGATCATATGAATTGATATAAATTTTAAAAAGTAGCCAGTTTTATATTAGCCATGGTGCTGAGTTGGATCAAGTCGATCGTATAATCGCTGAATCTCTTTGACTGAGTTCAAGCCCTGATACGTATGTGTGCTGACAGATAAACACCACATCATCCTTAACAGCTAAAAATGGTTGCAGTTTGAAACACAAAGTTGCGACCGACTTTCTTTCCATGTTTATTGGCAAAAAAAAACAACTTTTCGCGTAACCTCAAATTGCTAAATATTCAGGTTAGGTGGATGGCCAACCATTTATTTTCTTTTTTTGAAAAAACACCGGTACCACAATTGTTGGTACCCCCTGCTTTCAATACTTTGTACAACCTCCTTTTGCCAATTGGACAACACTTAGTGTTCTCCTACAGTGTTTTGCAAGGATGGAGCATACAGATTGAAGACTCTTTTACCACGGCTAGGTCCACTCTTGTGCTCTCTTATCTTGACCTGACCCTAAAGGTTTACTATCAGATTTAGGTCTAGAGGACATAGATGGCCATATAAAAAGGTTGGTACTGTGTCTGGTGAGCTACTTCTTGGTTGATCTGGCCATATGTTTTGGATCATTATCTTGTTAAAAGATGTAATGATGATCCATTTTCATTTTTATTTAAATTGTCCAGGTATTTTGAAAAGTTCACTATGAAATGCTCTCCCAAAAGGTCCCCAGCATCCAAACAATGGACATCCCTGGAGATGTTTTTAAAGGTTATTTATGATTGGACCATCTTTGTTCCTATTCGGACCAGACAGTGTATTCCACATCGAAAATGTAAGATCGTGTCCAAATTTAGTTTTATCAAAGAGTTTGTGAGTTGGGATTGTTATTCCATTTGATCAACCTCAACCATTTGTGGACATTAGACATCTGAAAAAACATGTCTTTTTACCTTTCACTTTTCCACTATATTTTCCTTTGTGTAGACACAAGACAATGCTGTCTTTTTAAGTCTATTCAACAAAATTGTGATTGAGGGGAAGAGAAGCAGGCTTTGGGCATGAGGTTCCTTCCCACATACATCCTTTGTTTCACTCAAAACCCACCTCAAAGGGTGAATCTTAGTCTCATCTAACCAAAGCTCACAATTCCAGTTAAAGTTGCATTAAGGTTCAGCAAACGCTATGTGTTTGTGTTTGCAATGTTAGTGGGTTAAAGGCTTTTTTTTTGACACCATGGCCAAAATAAAAAACTGTTGGATTATCGAAATGGAAATTGCATCTAATTCTTGTTATGTAGAAAAGGTTACTCCAAGATGGCACTCTTTGCTGCAGTTCTCTAACAGTGAGCTTCCGAGATCTCTTAACCTTCACTTTATCATCCTGCTCACTGTGCAACAGTGATAAGATTAACACTGGTCACCATCCACCATATTGGCTAAAACAAAATGTTTATACTCTATGGACACAAAAGGTTGTGGATTCCTAAAAAAAGCGTCCACAAATTCTGAACAACTTAAAAAATGTAAAGTATACCTAAAAATGCATCGTTTATTTTATAGAATTTGTTAGAGGTACCAATATTTTAGTTAAAAAGAATTAATAAATGCAGAAATGTACTCAAAGGTTAATGCTGGATGAGATTATGCTGCTACAGTAAAAGACACTTTTTGCGCATTATATCAGGAGTGCTAGAAAGTACGGCTAGAGCTGTACGCAATGTCAGGGTTGAGAGCACAGTGTTCCATAAAACAAATCAAAGCAACACACTTACACATCAGTTTTCTTTTTTAATCATAATCTAGGATAAAACAGAAGCAGTGTGCCAACCTTATCTCAGTTTAATCCTCTTGAGGAGGGTCATACTAGGAAGTCCCATTATGGCTTTGTTTCATCAGTTCATGGAACGGTTGTTAATATTGGAAGAGTTGTAGCACTGAAGACTGATAGTCTGCTGCCTCTCATAATTAAAGTATTTTTATGCAGCTAAAAAAGAGGAATCTGGCATGTTCTTTTGTTTGCAGGTGGAATGGCTGAAGAACGAAGAGCCTCTGAATGTTGGTGATGATGGCATGATCAGTAAAAAAGGTGACCATGATCTAATCATCTCAGAAGCTCGCCTCTCTGACTCTGGGAACTATACCTGTGTTGCCAGCAACATTGTGGCCAAGAGACGTAGTGGCACAGCTATGGTGGTAGTCTACGGTAAGATATGAGAGTAAAACGAAGTATAATAGAATAGAATCATGAACAGACTTGCAATATACAGAACCAAAGCAGCAATAATCAGATATCAATCAGTGCAATGGTTACTCAAAAAGCTATAGTGTCATACTGTCTCCTTAAGCAAATTGTCCTAAAGACTGAATAGACACCACTGGAAAGTGGTCTTTTTTGCACTCTTGAGTCTTGTGAGCAGGTTATAACCACTGATCAGTTGAGTTAAACAAGCAGACATAGTCACAATGTTTACAAGAGCCCTATTATTAATGATGGAAAAGCAGCTACCATGGGGTCATTGACACTCTACAGCTTATTTGTGCCTGCACTAAATACCTTGTTCAAAGCACTTTGTGTAGCTGCAGGCAAGCAAACAATGTTTTCCAGCTTTTAATGGGCCAATGCAGGGTCAAATTATAATGTCATGCCTGCATCGCACTTCTTTGACTAAAGCAAAGCATTGATTAGTGTTCCCATACCCATTTCACTGACCTCCCGTCTCGTATTCTTATTTATTCAGAGATGGCATTAAGCTGCAGCAGGAACATATCTGATTCTTTCTCGCTATGGGTTGCTGAAGACCATCAATTATTCATTTCCATAATGCTAATGAAGGGCTCCGACGGGCCTACTATTGCCAATAGTCTCAGATGAATGTATAGTAATAGAACAATAGTATTGCTTCTTTTCATGTGACAGCAAATTAGCAGATTAGTCAAACAGCCTGTGTTGTGTTAGAAAACCTATGACTCAGCCTCGTGCTGCACTCATTGATGTTTAACATGAAACAGAAAATATCTTGTTAACTGCGTTCTTGTTTTAATCTTTGTTGCACTTAGTGAATGGAGGCTGGTCATCGTGGACTGACTGGTCCGCCTGTAACGTGCGCTGTGGGCGAGGTGTGCAGAAACGTTCGCGAACTTGCACAAATCCAGCTCCTCTCAATGGCGGAGCCTTCTGCGAGGGCATGTCAGTGCAGAAGAGCACATGCAACACAGTGTGTCCAGGTAAGAGCAGTATGTTAACTTTTATACTGCTTATAGTTTACATATACTAGTGTCGCTAAAATGAATGGAGAGAGATTAACTTGGATTTATTAAATCATAGATCAGCCACAATATTAAAACCACTGGCAGGTAAGCTGACTTAGACTGTTCTTTTTACTGCAGCTCAATATTCTGCTGGGAATCTTTTGGATTCCTAAATTTATGTGGCAGCTACCTCTACAAAATCTGCACACCTAGACTTTCTTGCTCAGCAACTTTATGAGTGGATCAGGAAACACAAAAAAAAAAATCCAAAGGATCTAAATCTCGAAACTCACTAGATCCCCATGCGGACAAGCATTTGTGTGATTCACTTGAGCAATAGACACCACGCCCTGCAGTCCATGCTAAATACCAAAGATCAAATGGTACCAGTGTCAAAACTAGGCTTATGGGTTCTAAAAAAACAGCAGGCTTTGATCATAAGAAATAACTTGTTATTTTGCTTTTAGAACTCTAGTTTCAACCATTTTTGATTTTTAACTTTGACATTTGACAGGGCAAATGGGAACACACCTAAAGCCATGAGAATTTTCTGAGTTTTGCCATATGCAAGGGGTTGGGGGATAAGCTTTAAATGACAAAGATGACTAAATAAATAAATGCATGATGCAACTCTTGAAGCTTTTCCTTTTTTCTCAAAATGTTTTTATGAATATTTTCACATTTATCAAAAATGTAATGTGACTTCCGACCAAGAGAGAAGAAACCTTTAGTCTTAACCCTCTATTTATAGTGAGATTTGGAGCTTTTTGGATGTTGAAATAAAGATTGAAAATATTTTTGCTTAAATGGCCCAAGTGGATCTACAGAGGTTGGACAATGAAACTGAAACACCTGGTTTTAGACCACAATAATTTATTAGTATGGTGTAGGGCCTCCTTTTGCGGCCAATACAGCGTCAATTCGTCTTGGGAATGACATATACAAGTCCTGCACAGTGGTCAGAGGGATTTTAAGCCATTCTTCTTGCAGGATAGTGGCCAGGTCACTACGTGATACTGGTGGAGAAAAACGTTTCCTGACTCGCTCCTCCAAAGCACCCCATAGTGGCTCAATAATATTTAGATCTGGTGACTGTGCAGGCCATGGGAGATGTTCAACTTCACTTTCATGTTCATCAAACCAATCTTTCACCAGTCTTGCTGTGTGTATTGGTGCATTGTCATCCTGATACACGGCACCGCCTTCAGGATCCAATGTTTGAACCATTGGATGCACACGGTCCTCAAGAATGGTTCGGTAGTCCTTGGCAGTGACGCGCCCATCTAGCACAAGTATTGGGCCAAGGGAATGCCATGATATGGCAGCCCAAACCATCACTGATCCACCCCCATGCTTCACTCTGGGCATGCAACAGTCTGGGTGGTACGCTTCTTTGGGGCTTCTCCACACCGTAACTCTCCCGGATGTGGGGAAAACAGTAAAGGTGGACTCATCAGAGAACAATACTGTCACGATGTGGTTTTGGGTCAGACCAAAGTGCAGACAAGAGCTCGGAGAATTCATCTTTGTAAATCAAAGATTGATTTACAAAGATCCAAAAAATGCAAAAATCCTGCAGGCATGAGCCAGAGTCCAAATACAAAAAACTCACAAGAACACTGCAGGTTCTCCCAGGAAAAGAATTCCAGGCGTGGCAAAATAAACAAAGCATAATCAAGGACATGGACGAGGGGTGACGATCAACAAGGAACCACCAACAAACAATGACACCAAACCAACTAATATACTGTGGGGGGACAAAGAGCAGGTAATCAAAGGAACAAGGAACAGGTGCGACAAGGAGGCAGGGAAGCAGGAGGAACAGGTGAAACAAATACAAAGGCTGACGAGGAGTGAAAAGACTAAATAAACAATAAACAGAAAACACAAACCAAGCAAGATAATAAATCAGAGGAAGGAAGGAACAAGAATAACTGTGAACTAAAGTAAACAGAGAAACTAGAAGAAAACATAGAAACATCAAAGCAAAATTTAAAACATCACAAGAGGCCAAAAAACAAAGTCCAAAATGTCACACTGTGACAAATACATGCTTCACATTGTCCACAGCCCAAGATTTGCGCTCCTTGCACCATTGAAGCCGATGTTTGGCATTGGCATGAGTGACCAAAGGTTTGGCTATAGCAGCCCGGCCGTGTATATTGACCCTGTGGAGCTCCCGACGGACAGTTCTGGTGGAAACAGGAGAGTTGAGGTGCACATTTAATTCTGCCGTGATTTGGGCAGCCGTGGTTTTAGTTTTTTGGATACAATCCGGGTTAGCACCCGAACATCCCTTTCAGACAGCTTCCTCTTGCGTCCACAGTTAATCCTGTTGGATGTGGTTCGTCCTTCTTGGTGGTATGCTGACATTACCCTGGATACCGTGGCTCTTGATACATCACAAAGACTTGCTGTCTTGGTCACAGATGCGCCAGCAAGACGTGCACCAACAATTTGTCCTCTTTTGAACTCTGGTATGTCACCCATAATGTTGTGTGCATTTCAATATTTTGAGCAAAACATTGCTCTTACTCTGCTAATTGAACCTTTACACTCTGCTCTTACTGGTGCAATGTGCAATCCATGAAGACTGGCTACCAGGCTGGTCCAATTTAGCCATGAAACCTCCCACACTAAAATGACAGGTGTTTCAGTTTCATTGTCCTACCCCTGTACACTGTTAGTACTGTTTGGACTTACACCAAATTAGCTTCTCACAGATGCATCTGAATAAATGAAACTATCATTGAAAAGTTTATTTCTTTCAGTGATTTAATTTATTTATTTATGTTATGGCCATATTGGGACCTACACAATAATGGCAATGACTGCTGAGTTGTAAGCTCTCCAGCAAACAGACACTGCTCAAAAGGTTATTGCCAAAGAAGCTGGCTGTTCCTAAATCTGTTCCTAACACATCATCCCTTCCATATCAGGATGGATATCCAGCCAGATTTATTTTTCCAGTTGAGATCTGATGTGCCTTCAAAGTGTTCCTTTAATTGTTTTGGCACAATTTGCATAAATTTTTAAAACAATAAAACTTCTATTCATGCTTTAACTGGTTTCATCAGAAACAGCATTTGGAAATATGTTTATAACTGTGTCTGTACCCCTTGTCTTTTAACAGCCAGATAAGCATATGGTAAACAAAGAAATAATACAAATAAAAATCGCCAATGTTTGACAGCTAAACAGTTCTCAGTTTCAGCATTAACTTAAAGGAAAGATGATTTCAATACGGGAAGTAAACAAAGAAAAGAGTACGATGGTAGTTTAGAAATCTTTGGACAGCTTTAATTGCAGGCAGTCAATGGATTACATTGCCCTGTGTCTAAAATCAAAAGGACAGTTGAAGTCAATAAATCGGTAAAATATAGACTGGCCACAGGAACAGGGAACACTCTGCTGCAACCTATTTTGTAAGAAATAGTGAGACATACAGATTAAAGAATCTTGTATTTAAAACTAATGTTCAATCTTCTTTGCTGAAGTGTTTTTAATAAAGTCAAAATGTATGATTTCAACCACTGTAAAGCTTGAAGAAAACATCTTTCACATTCAATAAAGCTAGCTATCAGAGAAGGTACCACTCTCACTCTTGGGAGGAATTCTTTCTTATGTCTTGAGACATAAAAAGGGTTCATGAGATCAGCAGGAGCAAAGGAGCTTAAAGAACATTTGGAGGCAGGAAGGAGACTTGATTGGATATGGCAAGAACAGGGTCTCTGTGCTCCAAATCAAGAAGACTACAGAAGTATTTTGACAGACTGTGGAAGAAGCTGTTGTAGTGCAGTGGTTATTTTAAAAGTGTTTCCCTTAAAGATTAAACTTGGAGTAGAAGCTGTACTCATGAGAGAAAAGCACAGCTTTACGTGTATGTACATAATTTGTGTGAGTTGTATTTGTGTTTGTTTGTTTCTGCTATGTAATTCCTTATGCTAATGCAATTTTTTCTGTTTGTGTTTTATCTCTTAGTCGACGGAGGCTGGGGGGAGTGGAGTGAGTGGTCTTTGTGTAGTTCAGACTGCGATAGGCAACGCAGCAGAGAGTGCACGGCTCCTGAGCCCAAGCATGGAGGACGACTCTGTGACGGGGTGGCTTTGGCTGCGGAAAACTGCACGGGCGGCCTCTGCACACAGAGTGGGTAACATCATCTGTTTAAAAAAGCTAAAAAAAAAAACACAGTTCAGGATCATTACTGTCTGTAGCATGAAGTTTAAAGACTGTGTCATTATACATTTAATGTTTATCATTTTTGGCAGAGCAGCTAGATCATGATCATCATTATAATCATTCTCATTACCAACACCCTCATCCATCTTCATTATTCATCCACTTGACTCCGCATATATCAAGCACAGTGTGTTCAGGCAGGGATGCATGCACAAGTAGTGACTGAATGAACCAACACTTAAAAAATATTACAAAGTCTAAAATGTATTTGTTTGTCTGACTGCAGATCGGAAGTTGCTCCATGATGCAAAGCCACAGGGTGAGTTTTTCCTCAAGTCATCTGAATGAAGAAATGTTAAACTTCTAACTTTAACCCCACTCATTGACATACAAATGTATCTGACAGATGTGTGTCTTTTTAAACTAGCTCAATATTAACTTGTTACTGTCTGAATTTATTTAAAATTCTATAAACAAATCATTTATTTGTGTTTTTGCTTTCCATCAGATGCTAACTTGAATATAGCACATCCAAGATATATACATTTAGGTATTTCTAATGCAAATTTAAATTAGGCACAGAAAGGCAAACATCTGACCGCTAAATGGTGGCAAAGCTGGGGTAATTCATGAAGAAGTCCAGTCTCTGCCATATTGTGCACGAAATACCCGCAGTTTCAGGTCGAAGGTCTTCAGCTACTAGCACAACGAATGCAATGTGATCAAAGACATAGAAAATTGTTTTGCTTTTTCAATCTAATTTTAGTTTAAAAAAAACGTTTCTTAATGAATAAGTGAGCAAGATAATGGAATAAGTGCATCCTTTTAACTAATTGATTAAGAGATAAAACGTATTGATTAAAGTTAAAACTGTATTGGATTATAAAGTAACAAAGACCACTGATGGTACTTGTACATTTTGACATCAACTATTCACAATGTAAATAAATTAGCTGTAATATAGAGCTAATAAAATAAATCAGCTCCTACAAATTGCAACGAGTGTAGAGGGAGGATGAAGAGGCATGGATTTTTTAGTGAGTCGCATGGAGTTGAAGGGGTAGAAGCTGAGCTTCTAAATCCATTCGCTAATGTATTTAGTGTTTTATTATTTTCTAAGACAACATATTTTAATGAACCAATAACTACTGCAATGTCTAGTATTACGCTTTTTAATATATACAGTCTGGCATGACTGTTCATTGCCATGATTAGGCAGAAAAAATTGCAAAAATAGCTTTTAACAACCATGATCATGTGCAATATGATGCATACTAATATATATATTTTTAATACCATTTTTATTTTTTTTAAAGAGGCTGAAAACATATAATAGTAGAAAATAGTGTAGTATGTCCCTATTTAAAATATATTCTCACATGAAAAGTAACACAAGAAACATTTATGTATTCAACTGTATAATATTTAGAATTTTAACTTTATTGTTATAATTTTTCTCCTCCTTAACAATAACAAAAAATAAAACATGCTACATTTACTGCAGGATTTATTGATCTGTACAATACATGCAGACATATTAAGTCACATCTTTTTTCTAACAAGGATTCAATCAGAGGTGATGATGTTTGCTACTTGCTGCTTGAAGGGCCATGCAAATTCCCAGTGCAATCTTTTAACCACTACCTGAATTAAGCACCCATGGGTAGGGGGAGAAGTATGAATATGGATCAACCTAGGAAATGATATTTGGCCTAGGTTTCACTACACAATGCCCAAAAGTGTCCTTGTTTTTCATTGAGAAAGTCTGACAATACCTATACCTAAAGTAAAAAGTGGAGAAAACAGATTATAATATGTTATGTGGACCAACATGCCCTATTATTGAGAAATTCTTAAAGACATAACCGAGTGGTTTATTTTTGTTTCTGTGTCATTTTCTCATTTGTTGAACAATGGGAAATTATAATCACCTACATACCTACATAGTGCTGATATAAAAGGAAAAACATACTAACATAAACAACCAATGTCATATTCTGTTGCCTTGCAGCAAGAAGGTCCTGGGTTCGATTCCCGGCCGGGGGTCTTTCTGCATGGAGTTTGCATGTTCTCCCCGTGCATGCGTGGGTTCTCACCGGGTACTCCGGCTTCCTCCCACAGTCCAAACACATACCTGTTAGGTTAATTGGTCACTCTGAATTGCCCTTAGGTGTGTGGATGGTTGTTTGTGTGTTGCTCTGCGATGGACTGGCGACCTGTCCAGGGTGTACCCACCTCTCACCCATAGACTGCTGGAGATAGGCACCAGCTTCCCCGCGACCCACTATGGAAGAAGCGGTAGAAAATAACTGACTGACATTAAATAAACATTATGTTATTATTATTACTGTTAGAACGAAATATAAACCTTACAAGTAGGGCAATGTAAACAATAAATGTAAAAAATTTAGCCCTAAATTATGAATAAAGTTTAAGAAGTAAATCAGTTTAATAAGTGTGAATCTGAAAAATAGCCCTCAGTGGAACCCCCACATTTTAAACAGAGACAGTTGATTTATGTTCTGTCCTGAAACACTTGGTGACGGTTTCTTTATCACGTAGGAGTAGGTTGCTTTACAGAAGGTTGCTGTTAAAAGCATGTCATTTCAATGTGCAGTTCCCCTCTAAGAAATCTCTGAATTGTGACCTCATCCAGTATAGCATGTCAGGTCACACCTGTCTGTGGATACACACTGGAAAGTAACTGCTTTATGCTTAATTGCTGTTTAGGGAAATAAGGAATTTGCTGCAGTGTCATTTTGATCCATGCAAAGCCAGAAGCTCATGTTCTCCTTACTTGTCCTTTAACAATGATCAGTATTTCCATTTGTTACCAACAGTAAGAAAAATGCATTCAGGCTTCCATAACTTTTCTGAGCCCTCAATTAACCTGCCACTATAGCTGCTAATACCACTTTGCATATTTTGTCAATTTTCTTCTCTTTGAGCTTCAGGCTACTTAGAGGATTTTTCAGCATGTCCTGGTTTTAACACAGATCTCATTATCTTTCAAGAACAAGCTAGCAGCTTCTGTTTTCCTCTCGTTCTTTTTCTTTGTGGAGTTGGACGCCACAATACTGTTGGGAGCAGATAGAGCGTAATCGTTGCCGATGAGCTAATTTAATGAAATGGTTTTGTCACATTATCCCAGTGGAAAGCAGAGAGCCTCCAACACCAGACCCAAGCGGTGTTTGAAATGACAGTCAGGTGTTGGGTTGATTATAATCGCCTTCCTTCCGAGGTTCCTCATTAGTAGTCTTAACTCTACAGAAAGGAACAATAAAATTGGATATCAGGAGGCAGGCAATGGATAGAAAACAAAAAGGCTCTCATGTAGTTTGAAATGCAGGTAGATTTGCCTCCTACCAACTTCCACAAGTTTAATCTTCTTCAGCAACACAGACTCTTGTTTTCTAAGGGAAGATGCTGCTTCTTGTGTCCTAATTAAACACAATAATATTATTCAGACTGTGTCAGAAAGTCTAACTTTTCTCTTCTAACCTTCTAAGGAGTGGAAAGAACCAGTGATGTGGCCCTGTACTCAGGCTTGGCTGCAGGGGTGGTGACCGTGGTGCTGTTGATCATCGCCGTCACTCTGTATCGGCGGAGCCAAAGTGAGTACGGGGTTGATGTCATCGACTCCTCTGCCCTCACAGGGGGCTTCCAGTCTTTCAGCTTCAAGACTTCTCGTCAAGGTAAGCCGGTTACTGAGTCTCACAGGGATAAGTCAGTTACAACTAACCATGCACCTACCAGACTTCCACTGTCAGATGCAGTTGTCTAGCTTTTTTGTGGGTCTGAACTGCTAATTACAATTTGCTTTCTAAGAACTAGACACACACAATCTCCTGTTTAATTTAAAAAGGTAAATATAACCTGCCAAAAGGCTCCTTCATAGAGATGATATTTTAAAAAAAGATAAACATCTTTAAATTAAACATTTAACACTAGAACTCCCAGGGCTGTCAATTTGACGGTTTTGAAAGTTTGACATGCCATAACTCTGGTTTATTAAAACTCTCATCTTCCTGGCATCCTGACATTTTCTAAACCTGTGTCTTGCGTATTCCTATGTCTCTTTTTAAAAAAAAATAACAAAGTAAATAAAAGATCTAAGTATTTCTACCTCTAACTACCACAGCCGCTATTTTGACGGCCCTATTATTTACATTGATATACGCGCGAGCGTTGCTTAGCAACCGCCACTCTAGAACGCAGTCAGATTGTTGATATCCTACAAATGGCTTCTAGAAGGATATTTTCTGCACAAGAGACATTGGAAATGCTTCAAAAATTACATGATTGTGATTCTGGGGTCGAGAGGGATTCTGACGGCTCTTGGTCAGCATTCAGTTACAGTGACAGCGGGTCAGAGAGTGAACCTCCCCCGGCTAAAAAAAAAACACGAGTCGTCCCATAAGCAGGAGGTTTAAGCAAGGTAGTAAAAGACTAGCCTATGTAGCGATTTTATCATTTTAGGCTATAGTTTACAGATTGGTAAACTAATAATATATAAACTATAGAAACAGTGCCACAATCAGCGCAGGTTCAGAGACAGGGAGACGAGCCTGGTGCCCAGTGCCCAGCTATAAACCCAGCAATCCAGCTCCCTGGCAGGAGAGAAACTAAAAAACAAGGTACTTATAATGGAAAAAGAATAATAAGTTAGGTCATAGATATAGTAGCCCAGTAACAACAACCTATTCTGCGCTTTACAGCGTTTTCATCGCAAGACCTGGGAAGGAGGAGATAGGAAAGGATGGCGCTGTGTGGACAGTGGTAGGGGAGGAAGAAAGTAGAGGGAGGCGTCAGAGCCAGAATGCGTTGACAGAGCGCCAGATCCAAGATGCCCAGACCGCGTTCCTCTGCGTGGTGGATGCCGAAATGCTCCGCATGCTCCGCATTCACGGCTGCAGTGTGGCTGAGGCCTGCAGAGTTTTAGGAGATGATTCCTCATGAGTGTGGATGAGCTGAATGCATTTTTAGCGCTAGTTTATGTCTGTAAAGTGAAAGGGGGGCGTAACATGGAGCTGTCCAGCTTTTGGTCAGATTAGTAAAGCTTTTTTTTTTAAATGTACCTGCTACTCTATATTATTTTTCAGTACTATATATAAATAACAATAAAACATAATAGGTTTGATCAAATACTATTATTAATTCTTGTCAAAAACAAAATTTTATAGCGTTAATGCGATGACGTCATTACCGCCCTCGCATCCAGAATGCTCGCCGTCAAGTTGACAGGCTTGGGAGTTCTAGTAGTGTTAGAATTCTGGGAGTCCTAGTGTTAACCAAGGTGGAGGCCTAGCATGGTGCACAAAACACACCGAACTGTGAAATACAGTACATACAACATATCTTTATGGATCCTCTACAGGGAGAATGATTATTAAAATGAATAACAGACATAATCGGATATATGTAATGCTAACATAATAGGCCTACTGTCTTTATCAATTCTCTCACTTGTTGCAGTACAATTTTTAAAAGAAGATGTTCTGCATATACTGTGTTTTTAGGTTAAAAAAAGAAACTGACTAACCCATCTTAAAGGGGTATTAATGAGAAAAATTTTATTCAAACCAACCTAGCCATATGTAAAAAAAAATGAATAAACCTGTGACTAACCGAATGTTTTAGACAGCTAAGATCTATTTGCTACACCCTGACCTAATTAACAGCAAACTTGTAGAATCAAGAAATCACTTAAATAGAACCTGACTATGAAATAGGGTAAGACATCTCAAAAGTTTCATCATGCTTGTATAGAAAGAAATTCATAGGACACCCATAAGTCTTAAAAGGGTTATTTAGCCCTTCCTAAGGTTTTGGGACTATAGTGAACCACAGTGAGAACCATTATCCACCAGAGATGGAAGAGAAACTCGAGTTTGAAAGTCTGGTTCAAGTCGCACTTAAGTCGCAAAAATAAAAGACATCAGACTCAACTTAGACTTGTGCCCTAAAGGCTTGAGACTTGACTTGGACTCCTGGTCCGAGAGTCGAGTCTTAGTAACAGTTTTAATGTCATGTAATGAAGAGTGAAGGGAAGCCAGTATGTGAGCTACAGACTGATGTGCATTTTTTACTGTGGAAGATTGGGATTATTATGGGATGTTACTGGCTCATAACATCTGTTCATGTTTGCTGTAGCTTCATCATAATGACCACATGAATGTCTGTCAAAATGAAAGCTGTATTAAATAACTTCATTTTAGAAAATTATAAACTTTAACGCAGACATTCTCTCGCTGCTAAGCTAGCTGCAACATTACAAGGACATTTTCACCTGAAAATATCAAAATAAAAGCACCTCTTCTTTTGTTCATTTAGAAGATTCACACTCATTTAATTACTCACTACACTTTGTCTAATTCATTAGGTTGTAATTTATACCGTAAACCTGAACATCTGTACTATTTAGAACTGAGAACAGAGATTTTAAATGTGGATTCATAAAATGGTTTCCCAATATTATTAAAAGTACTCCAGCTCAGAGTGAGGAGAAGGAAACCCTCCAAACCATATTTAGTGCAATATATAGTGGAGGAGACCATATGAAGACAGGGATAAATCGATACAAAGACAAAGCACTTTGTCTGATTCATTCAGAAATTCAACATTAACAGGTTTAATTTTTTTCTTTTATTGTTTCTGGCGTATAAACACATATTTATATTTTTAAAGAGGTAAATGCTACATTTTACCAAATGATATAAATCAGCCTTTATCAGGTTTTTAGATGGCAAATTAAATGTTAAATGATTGAAAGATAACTGTAAATATAAAAAATTAAAAGATTATAAAATATATATTATAAAATGTTCATGTCATCATAAGCTACAGCAATGCAGGGTTAGAGGTGTCCTAGATGGTATGGAGTTTATGAGAAAATGTTTATTTTGAAAGGACCACCAGTGTGGTTGATTTAAAACAATTCTGCAAAGAATAGTTTGTCAAAATTCCACCACAGTGATTTAACAGACTGTAAAAGTGCTACCAAAGATGAAACACCAGTTACTTTATTCAGAGGCCAATTCCTTTGTCATATAAGGCCAGGTTGGTTTGGACAACTTCCTTGGTATAGTAAAATAAGTCATCATTTGAAATATGCTTCATATATTTACTCAGACCAACTTTGTCTGATGTTAATCTGAGACATTAACGCGTGGGCGACAAAACCACAAAAACAGATGAAATCTGTAAAGACACAAATAGAGGACTTGACTTTACTGTAAGGCTTAAAAGCAAATGCAGTTTGCTTTTTACCTGTCACGCGACAGGTACAGAAATCAGGAGAGTAGAAGAGGAAAGGAAAAGGAAAAATATGCTGTGAATTGTTGGCACGGACACAGAAATACATGTTTGGTTAATTATCTCATTCACACACAGGCCTTGACAAAACATCCGCATGTGATGTTCTAAAAATATAATCCATGCAGCTATCTAGTATTTTAGCTGGTTTTATAATTTGAAGGAACCATAAACAAAAACCCTGCCAATCAAATACATTTTGTCGCTTATAATACAGTGAGATAATATTGCATTCTGAATGTTATTCTCAATTTGACTGCATAGACATTATATATTAATATATATTTTTTTAAAAGCCATTTTATTTTAAATGTCAGAAGAACGCACCAGTTTAAAGAGAAAAGACATAAAAAAGTAGCTTTCAGATTATCTTTGCTACCAAACAAGCACAAAACCCAGACCCCAAACACCATCACTAACGCTTGACTTTTTCAAAGATTAACAGTGGAGCAGAGATTACTTTTGCAAAGGATAAAGGATTTTGTCCTTTTCAAGTTGGTATTTATTTTCATTCAAAAACCATAAAAGTGCTCAAATATTGATGCTAATGTAATTGAATGAAAGCAACATCCAGTCAATCCACACAGTGTATGCATTCATGCAATGTCATGAATTATGCATTCATTTCTTTGTGTTATGACATAACTAATGTGCATCAATTATTAAAATGCTTTAGGAGCCAGGATGAGAATGACAGTTTTTAATTTTTTTGTTTGTTTACTACAGGCTTTTGAAGGTTCTTAATGTGTGAGCTGGAGTTCAAATGACCATTATAATATAGCTTAATCTATAAAACATGCAGGGCATTTGAATCTTTTAGAAAAAACACCAGCACAGCCTAATAAAACTTTTTTAAAAAACGAATAGTAAAACACATCAAGTAATTTATCTCTTATCTATTATTACTTAGATATTTTTCTCCTACCACAGAGTATATTACTCAATATGGTAAATGAAAAGCTTATCTTTAGAGTACAGTGGCTTTTTGAATTTATTATCCTATGTTTAAAAATACCTAAAAAACTTATTCATCGTTACAGAATTAAAAATGCAATTGATTAGTGTTTTCCATTTATTTTTGCTCAATTCAGAGATGAAAAATTCATGGCCTCATTGCTCCAAACGCAGAAACATCAGAGTGCTCTAGCTTGGTGTGTTTCACCCTACAGATTGAGGTATATTTTTTTCAACCAGGCAGGCATTATGGTTGGCAACAGCAGGAGCCCTCAGCTAGGCATAATAAAGTTCATTCTGATAACACCGCAGGTGGCAGGGAAGGCTTTAATCTTGGTCTCTGCTCCCTGTGTTAGAACCTCCATAATAACCTGCATGTCTCGTTCAACTATATGCTGCTACAGTAAAAGCACAGTAATCAGTTACAATTTTTTTCAGAGCTGCTCTAACAACTAAGACCAACTTTGCCGAGTTTAAGTCTGAAATTTCATCTCTTACAGGAGCCCATTTCATCTGTTTTTGTTTTGTGTATAATAAAAATATGACCAAATAAGGAGCTTTTAGCTTCATTTTACCTTACAGGAGACAGCTCAACAAACAATCCCATCTTCTACATTAGATGTTTATCTGCTCTGTGCTATTTGAACAGTCTTTGCCGTAGCAGTATGCCATACAAAACAGTGCTTGCAAAGATGTTCATACCCACTGAACTTTACATTTCCAGCTACAAACATTTAACCTAGTTGTAAATTGATTTATGTGATAGACCAGCACCTCATAGTGCATAACTGAGAGGTGTGTTGAGGAAAACCAATACTGCCTTGAAGAACACAAGTTAGATGCCTGCAACACAGCATCTTTACCCATTGAGCTCCACACCTTAACTCTTTGAAATAATATACAACTCATGGACTGTCCATGTATATCAGTTATTGTTTTGTTGTCATTGGTGAAGTATTTAATTTTTCTGCTTGTGTGTTTTTACAATAACAAATTAAACTGTTGCTGATCTGCCTCGGAGAGCTCTGTTATGGACAGCTCAGTCAAAGTGGTGCTGCTGTATGTATGAGAATAGATCTGTTTGGAAATTATGAATCATGCTGAACAACAGCCATTTCAAAAATAAATGCACTCCTCATATTTTATTTGAAGAGGATATTTAAAAAAACATGTATTTTTTTCCTTTCATTTCAATGTTTTACCTGGTGTTGGCCCATCACATAAAATCCCCCAGAAATATATAAAAGTTTTAACATGGCAAAGTGTACCTTTGCAAGGGGTTTATGAATGACTGGGGGAATTCAGTGCATCTTTCAACGGAGATGTTGGATGTTTGTACTGAAGTTCATCTCTTTGGGAGTCAGAACCACTATCCCATATCCCCTGATGTTATTATAATATTATAATTTATATGCAAGTATGAATATGTACCTGTTTTGAAAGTTGATTTTCACCTAACACCCCCTGCTGCTCTTGTCTCCAACTGCTAAGCAAGACAATATTTCTGTAAATGCATGCCGTTCTTGTTTCCATGGTGAGGAAATAATAGTCATATCCACAAAATGGAAAAAAAGGTTTCATTGACATGCACTCCAGGTTTTACATGTTGGTAATAACACTCTTTACTGAAGTGTAAGTGTGCAAAAATGTCTTTAAAGAGATCCAACTGCTGTCAATATTTATCTTCCTGTCTGTGTTTTTCAGCAAACCCCCTGCTTATAAATTCATCCATGCAGCCTGATCTGACAGTGTCCCGTACATATACCAGCCCCATATGTTTCCAGGACTCTATTGACAAGGAGTTAATGGCCGAGCACGCCCTCCTCGACCCGCTGCCTGATCTTAAGGCAAAAGGTTAGGAAACTGAACTATTTTTGCCCATATTGTCGTAGTCAAGTAGTTTTGTGTAAGTAGATGCAGAGAGCTGAGCAGCTGTAAAGTAACAATCTCAAGAATAATTCACGTTTCTTTGAAAACGTTTTATTTTGTCCAAGGACGGCTTCTAAAGAAACCTGTCATCCCACACCAGCTGACCATTCTGCAGCCAATGTTTCCCCCATGTTAGGGTTAAAATTAATGCTTTAATGCTTTTTGCGGGCTGCACGGTGGCGCAGTTGGTAGCACTGTTGCCTTGCAGCAGGAAGGTCCTGGGTTCGATTCCCAGCCAGGGGTCTTTCTGCATGGAGTCTGCATGTTCTCCCCGTGCATGCGTGGGTTCTCACCGGGTACTCCGGCTTCCTCCCACAGTCCAAAGACATGCCTGTTAGGTCAATTGGTCTCTCTAAATTGCCCTTAGGTGTATGAATGAGTATGTGCATGGTTGTTTGTGTGTTGCCCTGCGATGGACTGGCGACCTGTCCAGGGTGTACCCTGCCTCTCGCCCATAGTATTACGAATTAGAAAAAGGCGGACCCAAGATTCAGCCAGACACAGAACTGAAAGATTAAAAAGTTTATTCAGCCACAGGAAAACGTCACTCAGGTTAAACTTGAAACCCAGAGGGGAAACCTCAGTGGGTAGAAGGCAGGGATCTCCACAGCGCAGGTGAGAGAGACAGGTGACTTTTGGCTGAATAATCCATGGGCTAGGCTGATTCAATAATCCAGGGACAGAAACAGAGTCAATGATCGGAACAAGAGACATCAGGCAAGGGGCAGGCAGAGGCATAAATCAGATGCAGGAAACAGGGTCAAAACCAAAATCCAAACAGTCCGACAAGGGGCAGGCAGAGGCAAAAATCCAAGAGGCGAGGCAAGGTCAAAACAACGATCAGTCAGGAAGGAACGCTGGATATCTACTCACACGATGGCTTTCAAAAATCTGGCACCGTCTGCTTGTCAGAGTCAGTATATATCAGGTAAGACACAGGTGCTTGGAATGCCACAGATTGCACTGCACTGCAGCAGTAACCAGGTGCATCTCATCTGCTGATTGCAGCCAGAGAGACAGAGTAGAGCAGACCTGCCAGAAACATAACACATAGACTGCTGGAGATAGGCACCAGCTCCCCTGCAACCCACTATGGAATAAGCGGTAGAAAATGACTGACTGCTTTTTGCTCTTGCATAGAAAATAAGCTTTATTTGTGGATGTGTGTTCAACAAATACAGAAATTAAGGTGGTTTATTTCTAATAGGTTAATTTAGACAAGATGTACAACAAGATGCATGGTCATACTTTATATTCCCTGCGGGTGATCTTCCGTGTTGAACAAATGTTACTAAATTCTCTCTTTGCATAATTGTAAAAGGAAACTGTAAGATAAGGTCTGATTTAATAGGAAATTATTTAAATACTTGAAGAGATGGCAGTGTGCTCCTCTCAGGTAGTGCCATCTCTAAACACGAAGCAGTCTGAGTACAGACTGTTCTCATTTGTGGTTCCCTGTTGGTGGAACGAGCTGCCAAATGTTATCAGAGCGAAGAGCTCTCTCTCTCTCTCTTTACCTTCAAGAATCATTTGCAGACTGCAGACAACACCTCTTTACACCTTTAACAAACTGACTCTCCTATCACACAGACTTTTTCTTATTGCTATGTCCTCTAAATAGATGGAGCTTAATTGCACATAAAGGAGGTATATTACACCTTTTTTTACAAGTTCAAACAAATTTGAAGTCTTAAATATCTGTGAAATATAGTCATGTTAAAAAGTAAGTACGTTCTTTTTCAGTTTTACAATTTTACAGTTTTACCAGCCATTTTACCTACATAACTAAAAGGATCTGATTACAATGTTTTGAAATAGTTTAAATGTATTTTCGAGTGCAGCAAATTATTCAGCAGATTCAATACACATAATAACAAACTAAGATATGCTGACTTGTGTGAAAAATTAAGTACACACTTAAGTAAACATTTAGCAGCTAAAACGTAGTGTAGTCATTTTCTGTCTGATTTTATTTGATTCTTTCATTAATTTGGATGAATTTTGAGAATCTTTCACAGATTCAGTTCTTTGATGACTGTGGAGATTTCTTTCAGCTCTTGTAAGGTCCTATCAAATTTCAGGTTGAGATCTGGCCTTTGACTGGACCATTTGAACACACTGATTCTTCCTTTTATATAGCCAATCTGTTGTAGAATTGCTCCTGTGTTGTGGATCATGTCCCTGATGATGGTCCAGTTTGAGGAAATCACCAGCTGTTGAACAGAAGGCCTAGGATTTGACTACAATAATTTGGTATACAGAGGAGTTCATGGGTAACTGAAGGTGCCCAGGTCTTGTGCCCAACAAACAAGTCATCTTCGCTCTCCCACCTTGTTTGTCAGTTTGAAAGTTTGTGCTTTGCTTTTCAACCATGCAGTGTATTGCATTATGGCCAAATATTTGATTGCAAACTTAAGATCTAGTGCACTATTTTTTATAGTTATAGGCTTTCTCCTTGAATCTCTTTCACACAAGACATACTTTGTCTGTCTTCTTCATACTGTAAGCAAAACAATTTTAAATGCTAATTGTTGCCTGCTTTATCTGAGATTAACATGATTGGCGTTTCACAATTTCTCTAAGCATTAAACAGTCTGACATTGGGATGTATTTTCTGTGATTTCTAGTCCTGGAAAGACTTTCAGTTGTCTTATACGTTATCCACTTGCGATAATCTTCCTCGTTGAAGAATGATGAACTTTTAATAGATTGAAAATGGCTTTTGTGACACTTTAAAGTGAGAGGAGCAAATGCTTCTATTATTTTGTCACTCTCCTGAACAAAGCCACTGAAGAACCTTCTGCTGCCACTATTTACTTTATTGTGTCTTTCATCCCAAAGGCTCAGCGCTTTTCTGTTTAACTGTGTTTCCTTGATGAAGTCACTAAAATAGCTACTGCTACTTTTAACACTTTATATTTTCATTAGCATTGAAACTACTGCTCTACCTGTGAATTCATAGTTTCAGTTGTCAGGACCCTGTTCAGTTGTGGGATCTGCCTCGGTTATGTTCTGCTGGAGGTCTCTTCCCATTGAAATCAAGTTATTCCTTTCCACTGTGGCCACATGCATTCTCAGTGTGAGGGATTGCTGCAAAGTCAATAATAATGCAGTCAGTTGGGTTTTTCTTAGATACAAAATATTACCATTGGGCATAATATCTGAACTTGACTGCACTTATCACTAGGATCAAAATGAATGTATGCAGTAAAAATGTACTCTGTGTATATCATTGGAATGATTTGATCATATATTTATTTATATAAATTGAATCTGTTTGTCTTGTAAATTGTCCTGAGATTACATTTATTGTGAATTGGTGCTATACAAACAAACTGAATTTAATTGAATTGCTGATGTTTTCCTCCTTGGCAAAGTGTTAAAACACATCTGTATGCTTCAGACCTGCAAACTGCCTAGCGGTCTGGTTTTCAAGGGTAGACTTAACTGCTGATGTGTTAATCATGGACTTTCAGAAGCAGCGTGTGCCTGGTACTTTCCCTCTTAAATCCTATGAAAGCAGCAAGACTGAACTGAGGCTCTGACAGCTTTTTTAATATGGCTTAATTATTATTTTCTGTAGACTTGAGGTAAATTTAGTGTTAGGACCTACTAATAACCAGATCACTTTTATGATGCCCTAATAGTTAAGAGGATATAATTCATCATGGGTGTGCTTTCTATTTGCCATGGTTGTTATTTTGTCAAATGCAACATAATACAGCACCACGGTACTCTTCTGTTTCTACCATTTAATGATTGATCTCTTCTATAGAGACAATTTTGGAGAGCAGATTGAGCTGCTTGACTCCACTCTATCTTTGGCCTATGCAGGGTGTTACTCTTTTGACGTTAGTGTAAAACAAGTGGACATAAATTGCACTCCATCAGCAGAAGCAACAGCTGAGGCACATAATGACTGAACAAGAAAACATGCAGTACCTAGCCTGAGAGCTCACACATAAAAACTGTTGCCCTGAAAACTGATATTAAAATACGTGAGCTGCAATTTATTTCTCAAATATTTACAATTTCATGACCTGCAGCTCAGCTACAAACATTTGGAAGTATGAGCTGGGCCAGGTTGAGAAGCCTCAACACCGCAGATAGAAATGTTTGGCTGGTCACAAGTTATAAACAACCAGACATAACCACAGTCACATATCAGCTTCGTAAACCTTGGGTTTCACTGTTAAGCCGTTCCTCTGTGTCTTAAGCTTTCTGAGACTGACATTAAGAACTATTGTTTACATGGGCAATTTAACTGCTCGCAGTTTATATCTGTACTGGAAGCTTCATGAGCTGTTGTTGGTGCAGAATTAAATCACAAATAAAAATCTGAACTTTACACCTTTCAGATTTTTAATTTTTAGTCTCCCACAAAATTAAGTCTTTATTTCTAAAATGTGGTTCATATCAATAAAATACCACCTCCATCATGACAAAAATAAATATAATTAAGCTCTTGGTATTCAGGTATTCACACATAAACAGCCGTGCATAATCAGAATGTTAAATATGATGAGACTGAACTGAAAATAAACAAAAATCTCACTTCAGTCATAGTGCAACAAGGAAAGAAAATCTTTAATTATACCTTTTTATTTAAAACGTAACTTTGAATTGACAAGTACATATTTTTGCTTGGTAAAATTTGATTTAGAAATTATTTACACAAATAAATGAGTTTAAAATAAGATGTCGAAAAGATAATTTGGGCTTCCGCATAAAGTCTGCCCACAAAAACATGCGGGCAGCTATCTTGCAAATATGAGTCAAAAATGATAAAACTTCACAACCGATCTGGCTAACTTCAGAGAGCATTTAACCGTTTAAAAACAAATGATTTTTTTTTTCTGCATGGCCAGCAGCCCATTGATCTGTGCTGCTCTTTGGGCTTTATGCTGTATTTTACTTTAAGCACTTTCATACTTTAGACTACTTTGATCTTTTAAAAAGTGGAAAAATATTTAAAACCCGGCCCATTAGCCAGTAATCAGATGTTCTGTCCACCATGTTTGTTTTGATACAGTAGCGCAGAGAAAGCAACCAATGTCTAGAGCTGAACTACCGATTGAATGGAACTGCCATAGCTTTTATTCAGAATTGAAAAAAGGATGACATTGTAAAAATTTCTGCACTAACTAAAAATATTGATGTTGACAAATTTTTTATGTCACTGATGAGGTAGACAAATCGGAGCAGCCCTAGTCGAGAGCAAAGTATAGAACAAAAGTATAGTATAGTAACACAAGAGTAAGAACAAAACAGATGTCTATGTTTGATGAGTTTACGATGAGCTTTTAGTCTTGCAAAGTTGCTTGACGCAACATCCTATATCAGAAAATCACAAAATGGCCTATCTTGGACAACTGTCTTTTGTGTCTGTGGATTTGTGCCCCCAACAAAAACAGTGGCTGAGAAACTTAAGCAGGTGTGACATTCTTTCTCATCTTGCACTTTATGTTAGCAACAAAAACATAAACATTTGTTTTATATGTCTTTAAATGTGAAGAAATGAGTTGCATTTTGTGGTACATCAAGTCCCATCACATCTATGAAGCATGTGTGTCACATACTTTGAAACCATAATTTTAAAATTGCATTTCTTTGATGATCTGAAACATTTTTGTGTGACAGACAAAAAAAAAAAGAAATCTATACGAGGACAAATATACTGCAAAGTCATTGGGATTGCTGAAATGCTGTTTTAGCCAGATGTCCCTCTGGCTAGAACAGCAAGATAGGACCTGCTACATGCCAAAATTTAGAAGTGCAAATTATGAAAACCAATGGAGGCCAACAATAGCTGCAACAACCTTTTACATAGAATCTACAGTGTAAAGAGCCCACCTTCTTAGTTCTTTGAATGCAAAGTAAAACTCCTCTTTTAGCCTGGGGCTCATTGTTCCAGCTGGAGGCAAAATCCTTGGCAGGGACAGGCTTGCTTCACTTTCAGTCGCTGTTATAGGATTAACTTTAGTGAGCAGTCAGAGGGTGAATTGTTTTACTATAAGCATATCATGAATGTAAACAAAGCTGCTCTCGTAGTGCGGACTGTGTTTTCTTAGAGTTCAAAAAGATGCCAGAGTTCATAAGTTTACGGAAAATCACATTTCAAAGCTTTTATTGTTTCCTCAGGGGCGACAGAAAGGGCAGAGTACCACGTTATGTCCCACCCTCAGACATTTCCACGGGGCTTGGCTCCAGACTACAGAGAGGTTGCAGTAGGGACAACGTTGGGCAGGAGAGGCAAAAACCTTTTCACTCCACGGGTCTTTCAGACACTCAGCAGGCCTCTGCACAAAGCAACGGCAGTGTTTGGCCATGCTGGAGGCAGGCTGGTGGTACCCAATACAGGTGAGCCAACCGTGAGGCAATTTGATTTGATACGATTCTCCTTGGAGTTTGAACTTGGGTGTTTTTAATGTGAAGATGAAAGTCGCAGATGATTTTCAAACCTCCGTCAATGTTACAACCTACTTCAGTGTTTGTATTGGGATTTAAGTTAAAGACCAACACAAAACAGTGGATAAAAGTAAAGTGGAAGAAAAACGATGCATGGTTTTTTACGTTTTTTTGCAAATGAAAATCAGAAAAGTGTGGCCTGTATTTTAATGCTCCTCTGAGTCCATTAATTGTAAATGGATTATATAAACAGTGTTTTAGTAGTCATACAGACCACGAAAGCGTTTTTTTAATCTGCAAATCACACTTACATCTTCACACCATAATGCAGTATCCATCGAGAACTTGGTGTTGAGTTTCTTGTCCAAAAACAGAAGATGTGGGGTCTGGAAACTGAAATAAAATTCAACAACCCTTCAAGAAAGAATGATGCCTACTTTTCCAATCAACCCACAACTGTCTTTTAGAACCGCCTTTCTCTCAAAATAAAGATGCAAGTCTTTTTAAGGTATACCTGTACCAGCATTGCACATCTCAGGAATAAAATGAATGCCTGAAACACACCACGAGGGAGGCGTCTAGAGGACATTCGAAACAACTGCCGAGCCACCTCAGCTGACTCCTCTCAATGTGGAGGAGCAGCAGCTCTACTCCTCACCCTAACCCTAAGGGAGTGCCTGGGCACCCTGTGGAGGAAGCTCATCTCAGCATCTTATATCCGGGATCTCGTTCTTTCGGTCATGGCCCAGAGTTCCTGACTATAGGTGAACTTAGTCAAGTCAAGTCAAGTTTATTTATTTAGCGCTTTTCAGCAACATGGCACTCAAAGCGCTGATACAATGATACAGAAAATCAAACACAGAAAAACAAATCAAATGACACTAATAATCCTTGGGAGTTTACTGGTAATAGCTGGTTCTTTTCCACTCTTTCTAATAGAGGTAATTAGCTCATTAAGTCCTCTGTGTTAAGGAATTCATCCGGTGCTAGAAGAAAAATGATAATATTAATCCTTGAGGTCGCTGGTATGAGGCAGTTTTAGTCCAACGTTTTTAAATACTAATAATGTTTGGCTGTCACTGATATGATATAGTTGTAATACAATCCTTTTAAGAAATCTAAAATTCTCTGGTCATTGGTGTAAAAACAGCTTTAGTCCAAATTTTCAAATATTAATAATATTTGGCTTTCACTGGTAATCCTTCTGAGAAATCTGAAAATCTATGAAAAGTAATGAAATCACACATTTAGGTAGATGAGAAAAGAGACCACATAAGGTAAGAAAAGGGAAAAAAATCATATTTCACACATTATCCTTAGCAGGATACAGTTTGAGATTGCAAAAAAAAAACTCAGCACAAAGAAGCAACATATATACGAAAAAACATCATGCAAGGGATCTGGTGAAGGGGTGCATATGTTTATCTTGAGCATGTGTGTGTGTGCATGTGAGTGTGTGCAAAGTAAGTCCGTGAAGCACTGTCACAGAGGCCATTGTCCTTGATGGTATGATGTTCATCAACCGGCCACACAGTTCTGAGCAGGTCCACAGATGTCCTCAGGGAAGGGAGGGGGCAGAGGGAGCAAAGCGTCATGTTTACATAACTTCCAGGAGAAGTTGAAGATAGCTAGCCATCAAGGCCGTACAGGGGAGCCAGATTCAGAAAAACAACAATTATTTGGATTAGGCTGACTCTTAATTTTCTATCAGCCTTGAGATTCTCGCTGGTGCTTCTCAATGGCGAATCCAAACAGCCAAATTCCAGATCCTTTCCACCAGATCCGAGCGAACAACTTTCTCCAAGATTTATCCCATTTCACCGCTGAGTCCAGGAACCGCAACCTGCCTGCGATCCTGTGTAAGGATCACATCCAGTCCGCGATTCAGCTCATTTAACATCTCAGTCTGAGTGTTGATCGCTCTGCAGATCCCATCATACATGCCAGACCGCCTTATAATGGCCAGAACAGCTGCCGACGTTTTTCGAATTTATTGATATGCCAGGTAACCGCCAACTCCAAAAAGCAGAAATCCTGTTATCAAACATCCAATTGTGTACACATCTTCGACATCCTCAACTGACATTTTCGACAGACACACAATCCTCTACTTCTACCAGGAGTCCATCGTGTATCCGGAGAAAAATGTCCCGTCTGGACAAGACGGTTCCCCTTCCCCCTGTCTTCTCGTCAAGAAAATTTGATCAATTGCATTGAGAGACCAGCTGACCAAATCCATAACTCAGAATTTTGAAAGATATGCAAAAAGAGGCTCCAAAAAGAAAGACAAGACACAGAGCTGAAGCAGGGCAGATATGGGAGGGTGCGGGAGACAGAGAAAAGCGTCCTCCTCCACCGAGAGCAAAAAGAAAGTTAGGAACATAGACCGACCTTTAAATTGAGAGCATTACTGTGGCATCTGCACCAACCTGTCTGTCGATCTCTTGCTCCATTCTCCCTTTACTCGTGAACAAGGCCCCAAGATACGTAAACTCCTCCTCTTGAGGCAGGAAACCCCTTCTTAGCTGAAGAGGGCAAACCACCCTTTTACGTACAAAAACCATGTCCTCGGACCAGCAGGAGCTGGTTTTCATCTCTGCCACTTCGCACTCAGCTGCGAATCCGCCCTAGTGTATGCTGTAGGTCTTGGCTGGAGGGAGCCACTTTTAAAGTATTGTCAGAGATTCCCAAATAGATTTAGGTCTGGACTGAACTAAACATCAGCTAAACGTTCTAAAACATGAAAACGCTTTGATCTAAACCATTGCACTGTAGCTCTGGCTGAATGTTTAGCCTGATTTAAAAATGAACATCAGTCCCAGTCTCAAATCTCTCGTACCTTCTAACAGATTTAATGCCAGTATTCACCTTGTATTTAGCTCTGTCCGTCTTCCTGTCATATCTGACCAGCTTTTCTGTCCTGGCTCATAAAACGCATGCCCACAGCATGATTCTTCCACCACCAAGTTTAATGTGGGGATGGTGTATCCTTTTCCTTCCACTCTACAATAATGCTTTTTTTCTATTCCAAAAAGATCCAAATAAAATACATTAAATTAGAATCAGAATGTGTGTAGAGTTTCATCAGCTGAATTTATATATCCACAATACTGACTCTAAGCTTCAGTATTTGAAAGTATGTAGTTATCACTATGAAGAAATGTGTGAACCTCTGCTGCTCAGTCTACTACATACTTCAAGCAGTTCTTTCTCATGGCCTACATTTATTATTCTATCCCTGAAGGAGCTTCATCTACCCCCAGATTGATGGTAATTGTGTATGATACCATACAATGGTGTTAATGTTTTTGAGAGATTGTGTTTAAGAAAGATGCAGTATGTAAGTCTGTCTGTTTGTGACAAAGAGAATGCTGGCAGCATTGATTTCACAAGGCCTTTGAGACTTGCCTCTGTCACCTCTTTCTGGGGCCATCACCCCTGTAGCTGTCACCCTCGGTAATGAGACCTGACAGCTGAGCAGGTGTGTGCTATGTGTGTGCACGACTGGCTGCTTGCTGATCAGTTCCCACATGCCTCTTTCTCTGCAGGTATCAGTCTGTTGGTGCCTCACGGGGGGATTGCAGAAGACACTACCTGGGAAATGTACATGAGCATCAACCAGGAGGACAGCAGGTGAGGGACTCTCACAAAGGAGGTGCCGTCTGCCTCTCAGGCTGCTCTCTTTTAATCTTTCAGCCCTTCACCATGCATATCTCATCCATCTTCTCGTGACAACAGCTCCTTGTCTTTTTGCCAAACAAGCGCATCGAACAGACAAAGACGAACCTACTCACTTTCCCATGAAGCGCACAAAGTGACACGCAATGTACATATTCTCGCTTACAGATGCACATGTCCCCACCCAGCATGCAGTCTTTTGTCCTCTTGCAGACACCACAGGGGAGGGTGTGATGTGTCACAAATACATTGGAAGCTGTAGACATATTGCATTACTGCCCTAAGCAACTCTCTCAGCTGAGGAAAATACACTTCATGACTAAGGTAGAGTGTTTTCTATTTGTAGACATAACTGTGACAGTATCTTTATCCATCTTAACTGGTAAGAGATGCGAGTGCTGTGAACTCTGCAGCGTAATGGCAATATCTGGTTTTTGGCCAGATGGACAGAGATTGGGTATGATGTGCTTCAGGATGTAGATGCAGCAGGAGAATGTAAGATTTTCACAAAGCTGCTACTCAGGGAGAAAATGTCACGATAAGTAAGACCTGTTTGAGAAAGAAATCATATACTCCTGTCCACTTTATTAGGTACACCTGTTCAATTGCTTTTTAACACAAACAGAATATCAAACAGATGGCAGCAACTCAATGCGTTCAAGTACCTAGGAGTTCAAATTGAGTATCAAAGAGTAGAAGAAAGGGGATTTCAGTGACTAAGAACATGGCATGGCTGTTGGTGCCAGTTTAAGTGGTTTGTGAATTTCAAAAACTAGTGGTCTACTAGGATTTTCATGCATAGCCATCTCTCAAGTTGCAGATTATGGTCTGAAAATATCCAGTGAGCAGCAGTTGCGTGGAGGAAAATGCTTTGTTGATTTCAGAGGTCAGATGAGAATGGCCAGATAGATTTGAGATGATAGAGAGTCAACAGCAGCTCAAAAACCCACTTGACACAACCAAGGTATGCAGAATACCCCCTCTGAATGCACAACTCATCAAACTCATTCAAGGAGACTGGCTGCATGTGAGCTAAGAGCAGGAAAGACTACAATCCCCACAGGCTCACCAAATCTGGAATATGACAGTTTGGAAGAATTGGTGCCCAGTCTAATCAGTCTTGATTTCAGCCCCTAACCCTGTATATTCAGATGTTAAAGTCAGAATTTGGTGTAAATGATCTAAGGCAAAGATAAAAATTGCCTTGAATCAGCAGTTACGTCTGCCAGTGTTGGTGTACTGGTGTGTAGGATACTTTTTTGCCATACTTGGGGCCCCTTAGTAGCAGCTGAGCATTGTTTGAACACCACTCCCTACCTTAGTATTTTTCCTAACCACATCCATCCCTTAACAACCACAGAGTACCCATCTTGTGATAGCTACTTAATGGCAGGGTAATGCACCATGTTACAAAACTAAAATCATTTCAAACTGTCTTTTTGAATATTTACTTAAATGGCCTTCACAGTCACCAAATCTCAATCCAATAGAGCACATTTAGGATGTAATGGAAAAGGTCATTCACATCATGGATTCGCAGCTGAAAGATCTGTAGCAACAGTGTGAGGCTGTCATGTCAAAATGGACCAAAATCTGTAAAAGAATGTTTCCAAGACCTTGTTAAATCTAAGCCACAAAGTGTTAGGGCAGGAGGCCCAACCCGATACTGGCAAGGTGTTACTAATAAAATGGCCTGTATAAGTATAGAGGCAATGTAGCTTGAAGAAAGGCCTCCCCACAGCATGATGCTGCAACCACTGTGTTCTACTGTGAGGATGAGTTATCATATACCTTTGATTTCGCAATTATGTGCTACATTTTGTTAGTTAATCTCAAAAAAATCCATTAAAACACAGCAATGTTTTTTATTGTACTATGACAAAATGTAAAATAGTTTAATGGGTAAGTTGCAAAAGATATCTTACAAGTTGAAGTCAGTCTTATGTCACCTTTCTGATTTAAAGCAGGCATTATCAAGTTGTCAGTATGTCTCTGTGAATTGTTCCTCACGAGATGTTATCACATCAACATGTGTAACTGCTTGTGCTTCTGAACGTAATTTGACTTCCAAAGCAAATTTAAATAGCATTGGGAACGAAATTGTCTTTTTGCTCCATCGGAAATTCAGCCTTCATCTCACTGCAGTTGCACACACCCCTGAGGTCACAGGGGAAATGAAACACATCCAAGGTCATATAGAGGCTGTAGCTCAGAGCACAGTTAGCGGGCTAGTTGCACACTTCTGTGCCTTAAGTCTCTCCCGTTTAGCCAAGCTGTTGCCCTGCAAGCTGCTGCTTTGCTCTGATAAGCCTGATGCTGTTTACTTCTCTAGCTGTCGTTTAAGTAGCTGCAGGATCCGTGCACCGCTGAGCTGTCAGTCAAAGCCTATCTTCTGACAGCTGCATAGTCCAGGGGAGAAATTGAATCTTTTCTTCCCATTCAAACCTCGGTCATCTACATAAGACGTTGTTTTCCTTTTCAAAGAATAGGAATCGATCAGCTCTGGCTCAGTTTCAGGTGCTCAAAGGAGCTTTCGCATGTCCTCCAGGCATCAAGAAGTTGATTTTTTTTTCTGTGCGTTAACTTTTTGAGCTCAGCAGGGGACATAAGGTTGCTCAAGGACAAAATCATGGTGTGTGGCAAAATACACCTAATGTGATACGAATCACACAAGCAAAAGTGAATAATTTGACGGGTACCTATCTTTTTTTTACACATAGAAATAGTCTACTGTATCAAAACTTATTGTAAACCTGTGACAGATTGGTTCTATCTGAATCTTTGACTGGAGTTTGTTTTGAGTAAGTCTTGCTAAGTTTGCTTAGTAAAACTTTCCTTTTACAGTTGAACCCTAGGTAAAGTATAACTTTAAATGTTTGTTTAGGCTTCCCAGTGCAGCACAAAGTCCACCTCCTACACACATAAAGAGAAGAACGACATCAATGTTCTGAGATTTTTTTTTTCTCAAATTAGATAAATGAAGGTGTAGTGAATATTTAATAAGGCCATAGGCAACGCGTTTGTTTCCACTATACTCAAAGAGAAAAATTTATCTGATTAGCATCTCATGCCCCACTATGTTCATCGGTTTATCAACAAATTTGTCTCTTTGGGACTGTGGAGCTTTTGGCTGAAACTTCCTCTTCCTCCTGCTAATAAGAGCAGCTCCGATTGAGTGGAGGCAGCGAATGATTGAAAACAGCAAAGCTGTAAAAATAATCAATTAAAAGTGATTAAAAAACTTAGCAGAGCTGAGATTAGGCACAGGAGCATGATGACGATTCTCTGCAGGGTTGTCACTACATCTTTTACTGCGTGCATTATCATAAGACCCATTGCCAATTTAAAAGTATTGATTTCTCCACATTTAATTCTTTTTTCACCTTGAAAGGTTCCCAGACCCAGACCAGCCCAAATGCAGACTTAGCAACATTTATTGAAAATATACTCGCAACTTTTTTGGGGTGTGTCTCAATCAGCTTTGCAATCTTAAAGAAAATATTTGCCTAGTTATCTTTGCACAATAGCTCAAGCAAAGTGAGATTAGATAAAGAGCATCTGTGAACATTGATTTTTAACAACTGCCAAAGATTCTCATGTGGATTTAGGTCTATACTTTGACTAGGCCATTGTAACAAAGGAATATTATTTAAGCTAAACTATTCAATTGTAGTTCTGGATTTATGTTTGTGCTCATTATCCTTCTTGATTGTTAACCTTTATCCCAGTCTCAACTTTTCTGCTGCCTCCAACTGGTTTTCCTCCAGTATTACCCAACATGGCTTGTGAGAAAGGTCCTCTTATGGCTTCCCTCCATAACATAACTAACTTCTTTCCACTCTACCTTAAATGCTGGATTTGTGGAGCTCAATACACATAGTTCCCTGTTGTCAGACTCTCCCACCTGAGCTGTGGATTTCTGGAGCTCCTCCAAAGTTACCATGTGACTCTTGGCTGATTTGCTCTCTTAGCATTGCTTCTCCAGTTTAAGGTGGGTGGCCATGTCTTAGTAAGATTGCAGCTGGCCATGCTCTTTCAGTTTTCGGATGATGATGAACAGTGACCTCACAGTATGCAATGTTCCTTGGTTTTCATGATGCTGTTTGTTTATTAATGATCTCTAACAAACATGTGAGACCTTCACAGAACACCTGTATTTATATTCAAATTAAATTTCCGACAGATTGACTTAATTTATCAAATAAGTTCAATTCAACTCAGTTTATTCATATAACGCCAGTTCACAACACGTCGTCTCAAGGCACTTCCCAAATAAGTGAATTCTAGAGCAAATTTTTTTACCAAAAAGGGGTGAATAGATACAGATGCCACAATTTTCAGGTTATTTGCCTTTCATATCACAATCATACGTAATTTGTGTTTGTTTGTTATAAAATCCCAATAAAACAAATACAGCATTTTGTGGTTATGCGATGACAAAACATGAATACTTTTGCAAGACATTTTTTAAATTGGAATCTAGAAAAGCACTCAGAAAGCTCAGACGTCCGCCAAGGAGTATGTCAGCTGCTGACAGGTTGACGAACCATGAGGGAATTTTACAATGTCGCACCATGGTCTGGCAATGATAAAGAATCCTTCAAAAAAAAAATCCACGATCCAGATGTTGCACAACATCACCACTAAAATCGTATAATCTGTTCCCTGTCCTAATACGCACCTTGTCTGAAAATTCCATCTGTTCATAACTTTTTGAGATATTTTGCAGACAAACACCCACAAAAACATAACCTCCTTGGCGAAGGTAATTAGGTCCTGGACTCCACCAAAACAATTAAAAGGGTTATTTCACATAAAGCCATTATACCCTAAGCTCTATTAAAAGAGAAAATATTACAGTAAAAATAACTATTTTCCAACATTAAACAGGCTTTTCATGGTTCACATGGGAGCTGCACTAAGCCTGTTACATTTTTATTAACTTTTTGTTGCATGCATAAAACGCATAGCGATATTGTGCAGTGGCACGTGTTAGGTATTAACATTTGACAAGTTAGTAATAAAATAAAGTTCTGTTAGCAGTTTTCACAGGGATTATTTGTTTGAGAAAGTGCTGTCACACCACAGCTGTTCACATTCTGTTCTGTGGATTAAATCCAGACTCACAGAGGCAAGAATTATTTTATTTTTTTTTCCATTAGTATCCATTGACAGCTTCCCCAGTCAAATACGGACTGTGGGAAGTGTTCCCTTTCATTAAGGTCCTGATTCATAAGCCCATTAGCATTGTAGCTTTATTTCAGAACATGGCAGATAGCATATGAAGCATTGTCAGAAATATATTTGAAAAACTGCATCCTATGGGGTTTTGTTTTATGCAAAAAACCAGCATGATGTTCATCTGCACACATGAGACCATACTTAATCAGCAACTGAAATTGTAACCAACAATGGCTGCATTGATAGCTCTTTGTTCCCATAACCACAATCAGGGATGCTAAGAGATTCATCTTTAATCTTTGTTCACAGGCAGTCTGGCTAATTACCATAGTCTCAGCAGCAGGTAACCTTGGTTTCCTCTGAGCTGGGGGCTGATTAGCGCAAACGTGCAGCTGCACGGACAAGGTGCCGCCTTACTAGAACTGTGAAATTATATTTTGACTGGAATTCTTTTAATTTTATACTCTTGATTGGTAACAGCATAATGAAAAGTGCAAGTTTCCACAACACAAACATGTTATTTATTCTACAGGAAATCTGAAGGGTTGGAAATCTGAAAACTGCCAGCAGAACTGTTGCATCTTGAATTAGATATTAAAAAATATGATAGCTTAGTCACAATACTTAATCACAAAAATCCTCCATCTGTGCTGAAAACTTCATTAGTTTTCTAAATGTCTTGATTTAACATGGTTTAAAGAAACAGGAGCTAAAACAGAGCATAAAAACAGAGGACGATGTGCAAATGAGAAAATGATTTAGTGGTGTATTGAAGCATGCACTCCTACTGAAGAATGTTGAATATGAAAATGACCACAACACTGGCCATCCCAGCACATTTATAGGAGTTAAATTGTACTTCTTTCTGAGTAAAAGTTTGATTAGATCATCATAATTTCTAGATGCATGTTTAATTTTTTGCCTGTTTTCTATTTTTTTGTCTGCTTATTTTGGTCGTCTAAAATCACAATTCTAGGTGAATGTAAACATAAAAATATAAAGCTTTTTTTGTAAAACATTAAGTCCTCTCATGAAATAGAGGTATGCTCATAGGCTGCTGTTTTGTATAGTGAGTGTTTCTTGACATGAAGTGTGTCGAATGCAGTGTTAGAACATGTCAGGACATGTTAGAATTTTACTTATTACTCATGCTTTGACATTAAGGTGTCATTTTATTTTCATTTTTCCATACTTGCTCATACTTGCGGTCACATCGACGTCCTGAAATAAAAGTTCTGTGTTCTATATACAGTCAATGAGTGCCCCCAAATCGTCATATAACTATTTGCTGAATTAATCATAAAGGACAGGCTGCTGTCAGTTGCAGCCACTTCATCTCCATCAGTGCAGACAGAGTTTCTGCATAACGTAGCATAAGGTTAAGATATGTTTTCAATTCATTGATGCAATATTTTAGTAGCAAAGTGCTGCATATGCGCTGTATAGAGGTTTAGTTGCTTAATGTTTCAACAAGGCAGCCTCGCTTAGCTGTAGATAAAAATTCCACATGGTATAGTATCAGTTGTGTAGAAAGTTGAGGCAAGACCATTGTCAATATTATGAAAGGCTGCATATCTTCCTATGCCTTTGAAATGCAGACAAATACGGAATTGTGTGGTAGGGGTATTAGAATAAGTACTGAACACCAATCTTAATTATGTGTAAATTAGATGATAAATTAAGTGGCATACATAACAAAATGCAACATATAAGGATAGTTTCAGTTTCTCTCTGCTGGTGCTTCTGTGTGTGTTTACATGTATGATGGCACACAGTCTACAAGTGATGCATCTCTGCACTCATGTTAGGGTCTGTTCCTGCCACAGTTATATTAATGATCCTGAGACACATCCATGATGCTGCAGCGACAACAGCACCAGCATTGTGCCCTGCACACGTGAGGTATCCAGCCAGGCCAGCTGCGTGACTGATGGTGGTCCCATTGATTGCTCTCAGTCTTTAGGGCTTCCAGCCAAGTTTGGGCCCCTGGCCAAGAGCAGCTTGGCCCAGCTAATCTGTCACCAAGCTGGCCGGAGCAGCCTTCATAAGCTCCATCGACCCACAAAGCTTACACACTCTGGTCTGAAGCCTGTCCTCCCCGCCCTCACTGTCCATTAGTCTTGGTGCTTTAATCTTCCTCTATCTGTGTGTCTGTGTGTCAGCTAGTCAGGGATTGATTCATTATGGGTGTCGAAGGATTTGAGTTTACGGCGTTCATGTGTAAGCATTACACTCAGAATCCTAATTACTCAGGGACCAATAGGTGAAGATGTCATGTTACAACCACAAACTTTCATGTATTTTACTGGTATTTTACGTGAGGCACCAAAGCAAACTAGCAATTAACTGTTAAGTGGAAGGAAAATTATACCTAGTTCAAAAATTACAGACAAATTAAATTGTGAAAAGTGTGGTGTGCATTTATATATATATATATATATATATATATATATTTGCATTTATTTTGCCCAGGTAAAAGGAATCCTGGGGATTTGGGTGCCTTCTGTTTCCATTGTTTAGAAAGGCCACTGACCATTTTCTCAAATCACCCTTATAACATATGGAGACGTTTTGAAGAAAACTGCACTACACCTTCAGTCCAGCAGATGGCATTATCCCTTTACTCCCTTTAAAAGACTGATAAATAAGAAATGATGAGTAGCTTTAGAGTTATACAGTTGATCAATTCCTTCCATTATTCCTTATGTTGCGCTTAATTCATGAAGAAGAAAAGTTTACACCAGTACTTTACATTAGATTTTTTACCAACCTGCATCAGACCATAGTTGTTTTACATTGTCCTTGTTCTTCATCATATTTATGTGATCCTCTCAACATCTAAATTCCACTGAGACTTTCCATTCAACCATCCAGCTAATCTTAGATGCTCCATGACCCATGCTGAAATATGAAGGTAAATGGGCCATTGCAGTGGCTGCTCCAAACCACTGGAATAGTTTACCCTTTTATATCCAGACTGCTGTCTGATTTGGCCTGGGGTCCTGCAGCAGAAAAGGCAGGAGGAAAAAACTACCACAGGGAACTACCCTGGTTCGTGAAAAGGTTCTTGCAGTAAAAATGTTCCTTTTGGTGTCATCTGACAAAAGCACCTTCTTCCACATGCTTCTGTGTGTGGTGCATTGTTTGTGGCAAACTGCAAATAAGACTTTCCATATCTTACTTTTAATATTATCTCTATTATTGCCACTCTTCTATAAAGGCCATGTTTGTGGGTTTTACAGCTCATCATTGTTCATGTTGTTCTTCCACCTGAGCTTCAGATTTCTACAGCTCCTCTAGAGTTACCATGGGCCTCTTACCTGCGTCTGTGATAAAACTCTGCTTGCATGTCATTTTAGGTGGATGACCATGTGTTGTTAGATTTGCCGTTGCAGTTGTTTAAAACCTCAGGCTTTAAACTTCTTTGCATCTTTCTACCCGAACTGTCTGCTGTGTTCCTTGGTCCTTAAGTCGCTGTTTGTTCACTATTGTTATCTATCTAACCACTGGCATGTTCAGATCACAGCTCTTTTCACATCTAGATTAAAATACTCATATGTCAACACTGTTTACTCACTAGATTATGTATAAGTAATGTACTGTATTTAACTCAGGGTTATAAATACAACACTGCATGGCAGCTCAGTTGGTAGCACTGTAGCCTTGCAGCACGACGGTCCTTGGTTCGACTTCCGGCCAGGGGTCTTTCTGCATGGAGTATGCATGTTTTCCCCGTGCATGCGTGGGTACTCAGGCTTCCTCCCACAGTCCAAAAATATGACTGTTAGGTTAATTGGTCTGTCTAAATTGCCCTTAGGTGTGAATGGATGTGTGCATGGTTGTTTGTGTGTTGCTCTTCGACACCAAAACAAACAAAAACGGCAAATTTGTTGAGGAAACAATAAAATTGTTATTTTTTCTGTGTATGCAGCACTGTGCCAGAGGATGGGGCAGAGATCTTTTTAAGTCCTGCAGTCACTTATGGTCCACCAGGCCTTGACCTGTCTTGTCCAATAGCCATGACCATTGCACATTGTGCGGAAGTCGCTGCTGACAACTGGACCATCAGGTTAAAGAGACAAATCCAGGACAACAAGTGGGAGGTGAGCGAACTCTGTTTAACTTTAACCACAATTCAATGCTGAGCGTTGAAGAATGAACACAAATCTTTTAACAGATAAAATGCTACAGCCTGCTTTAGTGGAAATTATTCATCCAGTAGAATAGTTATGCAAAACACAAGTTTGTTTCCGGGTTGCCAGATTTAAAAATATTGTTTTAAAAGTTGTATCTCATACTATTTAACATTTAAAAGGCTTGTGAAAGTAAATAGTAATGGCACCTTTTAACTAACAATACAAATTAAAATATATCCTTAAATTTTAACTTAAAATAAATTGAAATCTGTTTCAGTTTTTTTCTAAAATACTTTTTTTTAATCTCTGAATAATAAATGCAGACGCATTTACATGTTCTAGTTGTATTGTGTAGTCTAGCAAATATTATATACAGTAATACAAGATGTCGATTTTGATTCACATTTTGACGAAAATGTCTCTCATTGACGTATGAGATGTGGTAAAAATTTAATTTAGAAACATAATTAAATATCCACAACACTTAAAAGGCTCAATCATACATTTTTGTCTCATTACTATGCATGGGCAGCCAAAAACTGAGAAAAGTGCTCCTTTTAAAAGATGTAGGACCTCACTTCTCTAAATGCATATTAGAGTTTTATTTCCATGATTGCCTGTGTGACTTTCTTCTCACATCTAGCTCTTTTAATACAATAACAGCTCTAAAAAGTCCTTCAACTCTGCCCTATAGAGTAACAGTCGATCACCATCACACAGGAGCAGTGAGATACCTGGATTCATTCAATAAAGCCTCTATTCTTCTGCTCGTGCTTTCACTGTATGTGAGATGCTCTTTTAATGTTTAACTAACCTCATCAAAAGCCTTTGGAGACCTCATCAGGTCACAATGACCTCACAGCCATTCTCTCCCTCAACTGTGGGGGGCATCTGGGACTTTGCCTACCTGGTCCTTTCACTCTGTGTGACATTTACACAGATGTAATTTTCCAGAATATGTGTTGCACAAAAGGAAGCTATCAAAATACCCATCACTGATGGGAGCTATATGCCAACATGGAATAGGGAGAGGTCTGACACAGACAGGAAGATGAAGGTTAAGACAGGGAATATATTTTGTAAATGTAACACTGTGGCCCATCTCTGTCATTGAGAATTAATGACCCTTTTATCTCAGGAAGGGTGCTCACTCAAATCCTAATCTCTAAATTAGTGATATAATGAGAGATGAAGGTCTCTTTCCCATTCTGTCCTCTCTTTCCTTTGCCCTCACTCTTCACTTTCACCCTGTCTGCCTTTAAGCGCCATTCCCATTTAAGCTTCCACTTTTTTACACTTGTTTGACTCTATCATTTCTCCCCCAGCCGCCTGGTGGGGATGAGCTATATCATAGATATCCGTCATGTATGCTGCATCACTAATGGGGCCTGGGTGAAGAAACTGTAGGCCACAAAATTACTCTGCTTTGCTTTATATGGCTCAGTCAGTCCATATTCGGTGGGGGCTGCTGGGTCACAGGTATGTTAACAGGTGATTCAGGGAGAATTTAGCACACGATGAGGAGCAATTGGCCATTGGATACAACTGCCCCCTGCTAATACGTTTTGTCAGTGTTACCAGCTCTCCATCTGTTAAGAGAGATGTATCATTATTCATTCGGCCCTTTTTAGCTTAGTACAGCTCCTTATCCAAGGTATCCTGGGAGATTTCTAGGGTATGATCTATAATTTACATTAATGATATCTCTCACAGTATAAAATTCTAAACTTTATTGGTTTACAACAAAAAAGGTTTTAGAACATATCTTCAGAAAACAGATAGAAGGTGATAAATTGCCTTGCAAGAGTATCTACATGTTACAACAAAAACCTCAATGTATTTTATTGGAATTTTACATGACAAACCAATATAAGTTGTTCAGAAATGGAAAGAATATTTTAGCAAATAAAAACGTTAAATGTGCAGAAGCTGCTGAAGGAAGGAGTAATGTGGTTGAGCAAGATGTTTGAGGTATGATGTGGGCAGCAGAATTCTGTACTAGTTGAAGCTTATGGAGAGATTTATGAATCTATGAGAAAGACATAAGAGAAGACAATTATAATATTCAAGACGGGAAGTGACGAGACTGTGGACAAGGATGGCAGCAGTGTGTGGGGTAAGGGAGGGGCGGGTGAAACAGTGGAATTATCAACAGTGAGACAAAAACTGGCAGCTTTGGATAAGGTGGATTTGGTGCCATTGAGCAGAACCTCAGTTTTGCTACCGTTTAATTAGAGGAAGTTTAAGGTGAACCAAGATTGTATTTCAGAGATTAGTGAGGGAGGTGGGCGGAAGAGTGGACGAAGGTTTAGTGGTGAGGTAGAGGTGTCATCATCATAACACTGACAATTCATGTAAATTTGCTGGGAATATTTCCAAGGGGAAGGAAGTAGATGATAAAGAGGAGGGGCCCCAGGACAGAGCCCTTGGGCACACCTGATGGGAAAGGGGAAGTGGTGGATTTAAAAGACCTGAGTGGGATGAACTGAGTAAGGCCAGAGAGGTAAGATGTGAACCAGTCTAATGGAGTGTGAGATATGCCAGTGGATGATAGCCAATTGAGAAGGATGGAGTGACAGATGGTATCAAAGGCTGCACTCAGGTTGAGGAGGATGAGGATGGTGAGGAGTCCAGAATCAGCTGCCATGAGGAGGTCATTTGTGAATTTGAGTGCTGTTTCAGTGCTATGGAGTGGGCGGAAACCGGACTGGAACTGTTCATACAGATTATTATGGGATAGTTGAGAGTGGAATTGGGAGGCAACTGGATTTTGGAGATGAAGGGTAGACTGGAGATAGGATGGAAGTTGTTAAAGTTGGAGGGCTCAGCACCAGGTTTTTTTTTTTTCAAAATTAGGGTAAAGGCAGCAGTTTTGAAGGATGTAGGAATCGTTCCAGTGATGAAAAAGGAGTGAATGATGGCAGAAATAAAGGGGACCAGAGAGGGAAGCCCGGCTTTAACAAACTGTGATGGGAGGGCTCCAGTTGACAAGTAGATATCTCAGCTTTACGGATGTGTTCTGTAATTTCTGAGAGAGTGAGGAGCTGAAAGGAGGAGAAAGGTTGTGTGAATAGGTAATGGTTGGGCAAGATGCTGGAGTGAAGGATTGAGCCAAGATGCTGGTGAATCTTTTGGATTTTTTCAGTACAAAATGACATAATTAAGGTGCAAAAGGAGGTTAAATACAAGTGAGGGGTAGAGAGTCCTGGGGTTGGGTGATGTTACTAAGTAGGGAGAACAGTGACTTGCCCTTATCAGCAGTAATTACACTTATTATTGCTCTCCTTGCCCAAAAATTATAATTTGAAAACCAATTATCATTTTTCTTTTTTTTAATCATTTTTCTTCAATTTCAGTTATGTGCTACTTTGTGTTGGTCTATCTCATGAAATCCTACATTTAAATTTGTGGTTGTGATGTTACAACATGTGAAAAAAGTCCAAGGTGTATAAATACTTTTACAATAATCATTTGACTTACAGAAAACAAAAAGATGTCTTCACTGTTAACTTTCACTCAATCAAAAACATATTTTTTCAGCTAATATCTAGTCTTTCCTTATTTGTCTGTACCGCCAAAGGAAGTGATGTCAGTGGATGAGGAGAGCACATCCTGCTACTGTCTGCTAGAGGCCCAGAGGTGCCATTTACTGTTGGAGCAGCCGGGTCGTTACGTGCTGGTGGGAGAGACGCTGAACCAGGAGGCTGCCAAGCGACTGAGGCTTGCCGTCTTTGGCAGTCCAGATCCAAGCAACTCCCTGGGCTTCACCCTCAGGGTGTACTGTGTGGACGACACTCCGTACGCCTTTCAGGTATCAGTGAAAAAAATATAATGTATAAGAGCATAAAAATGCAATACTGATTAACTCACATCTACGTAAGGAATAGAGACTTGGTTTCTTATTTTTTACATGCTAAACATGAATAAATTGAATGTTTTTTGCATACATTTTTGTCAAGTGATAAGTAAACCTTTAACAGATCAGTAGATAGTAGCCTTGAACCTATCCACGGGTTAATAATAGGTTTTGATGTAAAATAGTCATTTTCTTGGATAGAAGATACTCTGTGTTCCTGGTTCAACTGTGTTGTAATTTGATCATGTTTTAGGTGTTTTCACCTAAACTAAATTAATTAATTTTAATAGATCACCACCAAACTATTTTGAACTAAACTCACACTCCCATATGAATTAATCATCAACCAATTAGCAATTATCATATAACATTTGGAACCTGGCCTTTGGTGGCTTATTAACATCTGATAAATTATCTCCTGCTCTCTTTGCTCTCATAAACTGAGTTAAAATTTGGCTGAATTCATCTTAAAGTATTTTCTTACTTTAATGGTCAGAAAGCAATTTGAGTCTTCAATCTTTTGACTAGAATTTGCCACATTAAGACTATTGCAACCACTTTAGAAAGACTACAGGGTTGGAGTTTCTTAACAATATTTGATCCTGTTTCAGCTCATCACCTGAGTTTATGCCATTCACCTAATTTAAAGACATTTATACTGTCATTTTACCTATACTTACCTGTACAATGGTTGGAGAGAAACATTAAAAGTGACAGATTGCGCTAGACTGTGGCTTTATTCCTCTGCTACTCTCTGTTGAACCAGCAAACCCACATCTGGTGTCACTCCTTGTCTGCTGCAGGCTCTGCATAGCAACAATTGAACCTGAAACAATTCAAAGTAATGTATCAGTTTTGATAATGGAGGATCAGCCTTTCAGTTTTAAAGTTTGGTTTAGCTATACATTATCAATAACAGGACCCTGACAGGTATATGTATGCATGACAGCCAAATCTGCTTCTACAACTGCACATACAGAGCAGTCAGGCTTTTACCTACATTTTACTTTTAAGTAAAGTACAGACCAAAGGTTTGGACACACCTTCTCATTTAAAGAGTTGTCTTTATTTTCATGACTATGAATATTGTAGCTTCACACTGAAGGCATCAGAACTATGAATTAACACATGTGGAATTATATACTGAACAAAAAAGTGTGAAACAACTGAAAATATGTCTTATATTCTAGGTTCCTCAAAGTAGCCACCTTTTGCTTTGATTACTGCTCCGCACACTCTTGGCATTCTGTTGATGAGCTTCAAGAGGTGGTCACCTGAAATGGTTTTCCAACAGTCTTGAAGGAGTTCCCAGAGATGCTTAGCACTTGTTGGCCCTTTTGCCTTCACTCTGCGGTCCAGCTCACCCCAAACCATCTCGATTGGGTTCAGGTCCGGTGACTGTGGAGGCCAGGTCATCTGGTGCAGCACCACATAACTCTCCTTCTTGGTCAAATAGCCCTTACACAGCCTGGAGGTGTGTTTGGGGTCATTGTCCTGTTGAAAAATAAATGATGGTCCAACTAAACGCAAACTGGATGGAATAGCATGCCGCTGCAAGATGCTGTGGTAGCCATGCTGGTTCAGTATGCCTTCAATTTTGAATAAATCCCCAAACAGTGTCACCAGCAAAGCACCCCCACACTATCACACCTCCTCCTCCATGCTTCACGGTGGGAACCAGGCATGTAGGGTCCATCCGTTCACCTCTTCTGCGCCGCACAAAGACACGGTGGTTAGAAAAAAAGATCGCAAACTTGGACTCATCAGACCGAAGCACAGATTTCCACTGGTCTAATGTCCATTCTTTGTGTTCTTTAGCCCAAACAAGTCTCTTCTGCTTGTTGCCTGTCCTCAGCAGTGGTTTCCTAGCAGCTACTTTACCATGAAGGCCTGATTCACACAGTCTCCTCTTAACAGTTGTTCTAGAGATGTGTCTGCTGCTAGAACTCTGTGTGGCATTGACCTGTTCTCTAAACTGAGCTCCTGTTAACCTGCGATTTCTGAGTCTGGTGACTCGGATGAACTTATCGTCCGCAGCAGAGGTGACTCTTGGTCTTTCTTTTCTGGGGCAGTCCTCATGTGAGCCAGTTTCGTTGTAGTGCTTGATGGTTTTTGCGACTGCACTTGGGGACACTTTCAATGTTTTCCCAATTGTTCGGACTGACCTTCATTTCTTAAAGTAATGATGGCCACTCGTTTTTCTTTATTTAGCTGCTTTTTTCTTGTCATAATACAAATAACAGTCTATTCAGTAGGACTATCAGCTGTGTACTGTATCCACCTCCTGCACAACACAACTGATGGTCCCAACCCCATTTATAAGGCTTGAAATCCCACTTATTAAACCTGACACAGGGCACACCTGTGATGTGAAAACCATTTCAGGTGACTACCTCTTGAAGCTCATCAACAGAATGCCAAGAGTGTGCGAAGCAGTAATCAAAGCAAAAGGTGGCTACTTTGAGGAACCTAGAATATAAGACATATTTTCAGTTGTTTCACACTTTTTTGTTCAGTATATATTTCCACATGTGTTAATTCATAGTTTTGATGCCTTCAGTGTGAAGCTACAATATTCATAGTCATGAAAATAAAGACAACTCTTTGAATGAGAAGGTGTGTCCAAACTTTTGGTCTGTACTGTACATATTAAGGGATCCAGTAGTACAACAGTGTAGAAGACATATTGAAGTACTTAAATAAAGATTATCAGTATTATGTTGTTTTCTTCCTTGAAATAAAAAAAACTTGTTAAAAAGTAATATACTAAGTTAAGATTTATGATACGATTTATGATATATGTATATATATAGGAATATATTAGGCATAACTGTATGACATGTCAGATGTCTCATTTCACAAAACATTTTACATGTTCAAACAATCAGCGGCAACCTGGCTTAACTGGAGATCAAATGGTATACAGCACAATATCAGACTTGTAGAAAGGCAATGCTAGAGCGAATGCAGCATATCTTCTTACATCACTGAAACGCAAAGCGGATATGCAATATTGTGGCAAGAGTATAAGTAACAGACCTAGAGATTATGTCTTGCCTTGACAGAAATAGTTTCAAGTTTAAAGAAAGGATGACAATCTTACAAGAAAAAAGGAGAACCAAGAAGTTTTTCATGCCAAGGAAAGAAATCACTAGATGAAAAGCCAATACCTTTATTGGTATTGAGAAGAGAAAAGAAAAGAAGACAAACTGAAGGTGCAAAAACAGCCTCTGCAAAATAAAGCAAACAAAGCTAGCTAAAAGTGGGGACTCAAATCCAAGACTGCATAATGGACCTGGATGATGAAGCAAGAGGTCTGTCAAACAAAAAGAATATATTTGCCTTACTTTGTTTGAGATAGCCATAAAGTCACAACTCTAACAATCAAACGATACGTCGCCAAAATGAAAAAAGAAAACTTTTAAAGGCTACCAAGCCTTTATGATGTTGCACTTGATTAAACTGTAGGAAACAGAGCAAACGATCAATAAAAGGTCTTAGAATTGTGACTTGGTTATAGCATGCTGTAATCTCTGGGGTTAACTTCATAAAACCTTTACAAACATTTTTACAGTGCTTTATACAAATATTAAAACATTCCCTAGCCAAGCTAAAAATATGAACCTTGTGGCTGTGCTAGAGGGAGCATTTAACTCACCATGAATTTCACATATGTGCACAAATACCCATGAAAATCCTGTATTGGTTAGTTTCTGAACCACAGTGACCTGCTTACACACCACCACAGACTGAAAGTAAAGGTTTTCTAAAGATTTCTTGATGTATTATGCAAGTTTAACAAATGATATAAGGTTTCAGTTGTGTTTCTAGTGATTTGCTTGGAAGAACTGCAGCTCGAAAGTGTAGCGCCCCATTGAAGATCCACTTGTTTAGTAACATTGCCACTGGGAGATGCTTGATGACGAGGAGACAAAGAAGGACTTTTAATTACAAAGACAACAGATGCTCCAGGGTGGCTTCTGTGCCCTTTATTTGCGTCGTTTAATTTGCTCTCTGTTAATTAAATGTGTTTCTGCGACAGATTTCATGTGTAAAGTACTTGAACACATTAAAATGAGGCACTGTCTGACATGGAGCAGCAGTTCATCACTGCGTTCCTGAGTGGAGCTATCTGAAAATGTGGTTCTTCTTCCACCACACAAAAAACACTTTTTCTTGATACTGTTCTTTTTGGTCAGAGAGAAATTTCACAACAGTCGCTGTCCTATCTGAACTGAGCAAATAAACAACAGGTTTTCTGAAAAAGTCCTGTTAGTTGCCTCTCGCTACCACTTGTTCTGCATCAGTCCTGACTTCATTTGAGAGACAAAACTGCAAGTGCTCAATTAGAAATTGGATGGAGGTGCCAAGAGTCAACTCACTCTACTTCTCCATCAGTGACACATGGTTCTTTGGTCTGTTTGTTTTTCTTGTTTTGCTTCCTTGCTTTTGTTTTTCTTTTGTGCTTCATGCGATAATTTCCCCTGTGAGCTTGAAAATCGATAGCCTGCATACTTGGCATTGTCCTCTTTATTCCCCAGAATTCCCTGCAAAGTACACTAAACATTTGCACACCTTCAACATCCCTCAAAAATGTATTAACAGTAAAATGAAACTCAGTTTTTTGTTGTTTTTTGTTTTTTGCTATTTTAGAACAATTTCCATTCAAGGCCAGCCTTTTGCTTTTGTTTAAAAACATTTACACAAATATATGTTTTGACCTTAAAACAGTCATGTGGAATCCTATTCTTCCATCTGTACAGAAATAGAAAATAATTCTTGGAGCAGTTAAGTTTTTGCTCTTGTTTTAATGATCAGTTTTCATGTTGCACCACATGTGTGTTGGCTCGTATCATCGACACGTATCACCACAGCAAATAATTTCAGTGTGCTAAGTGCAGCGTTTGAGAGTTACCTGCTATACAAAAACAAGCTTGTCATCTTAAGAAAACCATAAAGCTGATAACACCGTTTATCAATCCAATCTTTTAATATTATTAAACCTATATTTTACCAGGCAAAACATTAAGAACAATATCTTATTTATAATGTTACCCTGAAAGTGCTAAAACACTTACATGGGAAAATGGGGAGAGGACAAGAAACATTTACATATACAATACATATACATGTATTGTATATGTAAAGATTGTATATGTACATATACAACAAGCAATACGTTAATTTAATAAAACAATTACATGACTTTAAAAGGTCATTTACTCTGTGTTTAAAAGCAATCAAAGCAGTTTTACAGTTAAAGCTTTCCAACAATGTATTTTGCCTTGAAATGAAGTTTAAAGTTGATAAACAAGCTGTCACATGTTAAAATGAACATAATAGTTGTTAAAATCGTCATCTATAACCAGACTGAGGCTGTAGCTCAGATGTCATCCTGTTGAAAAGAAAAGAAAGAAGTGCATATATAGAGTTTTTATTAAAGCGCTCATTATTTAAGGTGACATTACTTCTCAAAAATATTGATTTAATACCGAACATAAAAAATGAACAATATAAACACAAGTTTTGACTATAAAACTTGGTATCCATAATTCAAATGCACTGGTCGGGGTTACTCACAACTCCCCTTCCCGGTGCCTCCATGATGATAGGTTCCTTGGTCTGCTATTGAAGAAGATGTTCCCTCTGGTTTATGTGCCATGGCGTTATCTCTGGATCAATGAATATGTCGCTGCCCAAGATCTTCCACAAAGTCGCAGCAAAAAATTCACACGTACACCGCTCCAGTCCTTGAGGGCCGGTGTACTGCAACACACTTGAATCAAAAGGCTAAATGACCTCCTCAGCACGGCGTAAAGTTCTTTGGAGTCTTGCGAATTATTCTGTTCAGGTGTGATGAAGCAGGGACACAGCCTAAAAGTTGCAGGACACCAGCCCTCGAGGACTGGAGTTTGACAACTGTGTTTAATTAAAATCAAAGAGTTTATCAGATAGCTTGGAGCTAGCTTCTGGGAGTTTGAGGAATGCGATTACGAGACAAGTGGCTTGTGTCTTGTGCAGGCAACTTACTGGAAGATTAACAATGGCTATGTTTGCCTATTGCTAGTTGAACCTCATTGATCTTGGCCATTTTCCAGTTGTTTGAAGGAAGCTCTGAGTACATTTCTAAATTCTGCCATCAGTATTTCATCGTGCTGTGCTGTTAGTTTAACCGTCAGGGTGGGTGGTGAGTTGTCTTTTTTTTTTTTTTTACAAGATTTAAAAGTAAAAGTGTCAAAAAGCTTTAAAGCATAGTTTGATCAAATGTAGGGCAGAGAGGATGCAAACCCACGCATGCACAATGCTGATCAAGCCATGTAACTCCATAATCTCCTGCTAACAGATACTAGTTACAGGAGTCTAATATTTCCGTCCAGTAGATTAACATGGTTCATAAATTTAAAATCAGTCAGAAAAACCCTGCAGTTTTGTTAAGCTAAAGTATACTGCAGGGTGTATTGTTTAACATAGACTATATTTTATTTATACTGTACTAAAAGTAATAGCTGTTAGACTGACGGATGACTGAACGGATGATCATGCACTTACATAATCAGATAATTTTTAGAAAATCATACCATTTTGTACCTCTTGAGAAAACCCAATATGGTACATAAAAATAGTAAAATGAGTAGTCAAAATGCTTGATCTATGGTTTCTTGTAGTTAATTTTGCCTTTTGCTCTTAGTTTGCATACATCACCTGCAGTTTTGTCCATTGTTCTCCTCCCTCAGTGTGGCTTCCTTTGTTCTCTGTCAGATTATTGTGTCCTCTTTTAGTTGTCATTATGGGAAGCTTTGAATTACTGTAAACTCTGTTAGCTCTGTCTTTTGTTTTTTTGATCATCGGCCATTAGACAAACCTTTGTTTTTCTCTTTTATAGGCAAAGTCCATCAGTTATTTTGTCCACCTGCCTCTAAGCTGGCATTTGGCTCATTTTTTCATGTAGTAGACCTGTTTCGCAGCAGCTATTTTGGCTAGAAAGAGAGGGACAAGACCAAATGCACTATTGAGGGCTATTTCACACTTAAAGGAAAATTCAATATTGTGAGATACAATAGCTTTCTGTGCACTTTCAATTTAAATTCTTCATATTTCACACTAATAGTTACAGCTTACTTTTAAATTTTGATTTTAACACAGATGTAAGGCATCTATAATGGTTAACGTGAATAAACTATAACCATTCGAAGAAATCTGGCCAGATCTTGACAAAAGATCTTAGTTCACTGCTGACATTTTGCACATCTTCTTATATAACTACATACCATTTTTTATATGATTAAACCATCCAAACAAATCTTTTAAGTACAGAAATTTACACATTCAATGTTGAGACTGAAGTGTTAATCAAGACAACTGTTCAGTGTCTTTTCTCTCCTTAGTGTTTTCTACACTTTTTTCCCAGCCACCCAAATATAAATAGAAACAAACATCAACTGTTGTAATCATGTTTTTATTATTTGAAAGCTGCTTTGAAAGTTTCTCTGGTTTTCAGCACAGAGACATCTTAATAGTCTTTAGGAATATTGTTACCTTAGATTCAAAGTATTTGAGCTTTAATTTTATCTCAGATATCTCTTCTTCTCCAAAACGTAATTCTTGTGTGAAAATATCAAGAAATAGTTGTATCACAGTGAAGAGATAATTTTTTTAACCTGCTCATTTTGACCAAATCAAGACGTTGAACTTAAGGAGAGGTGCATTAACTAACAACTGGGGTGAAAATACTGTACAAGAAGCTGAATGTAGCTAAAGGATAACTCCTCATTTTAGATGAACCATAGCTCTCCTTGTACAAAAAAACAAAACAAAAAAAACAAAGTTTGATATTCATCAGTTTGTGATTTTAAAAGACCGAAAAAACATTTGCATGAAAAGCTGTGCAGTTTGTCTGAGTATATACAAGGTGTGTCAGGAATCAGCTCAGTTTTCTGCAAAAGTATTCATACCCCTTTATCTTTTTCAAATTTTCTTTCCTTACACCAAAATCCTCAAAGTGAAACAAAATACATATAGCTTTATAAATGTTTTACAAATAAAAATCTGAATGTGTGGCACACATTTCCATTCAGCACCCTGAGTGAATACTCTCTAGAACCACATTTCGCTGCAATCACAACTGCAAGCTGTGTAACTCTGCAGGTCGTCCAGAGTTACCACGGACCTCTTGGCTGCTTCTGAGATTAAAGCTTCTCTTGCTCTCGCCTGTCAGTTTAGTGAACAGCCATGTCTTGATAGTTTTGCAGTAGTGTCACATTCTTTCTATTTTTTGATGATGGACTGTACAGTACTCTGAGATATCCAAAGCTTGGGAACATCTCCTAAGCTGATGTTCTCTGACAAACCTCTGAGGGCTTTACAGAACAGCTGGATTCTACTGAAATGAAATGAGACACAAGTCGACTCTTTACTAATTTGGTGACTTCTGATGGCAGTTAGCAGCACTTGATTTTATTTATGGGTTTCAGAGGAGAAGAGGCTGGATACCAGTGTTTGCCACACTTGTAATATTTCTGAAAAGAATTGAAAACCATGTACGATTTTCTTTTGCCATCCTCTGTTAACAAATGATTTAACTTTGCGTTGGTCTGTCAATCCTAATAAAACAAATTCAAGTTTGTGGCTGTAATGCGGAATGTTAAAGGGGTATTTCACATTTCACAGTTTTTTCCTTGTTTTTCTTAACTTCTGCCTCAAAGACAAAGACCAAAACCTGTTCGATTTTCTTTTTCTTATCAGGAGGTAGCCGTGGGGGAGCGCAGCAGGGGTGGACGGCTGCTCGAAGAACCTAAAATTATGCTGTTTAAGGGGAACGCTTTCAGCCTCCAGGTGTCCATCCAGGACGTCCCACGGTTACTCTGGAGCATCAAGCCTTTTACCACCTGCCAGGTTAGACCGTTTGTATCCATGTTGTCTGTTGTTTAAAGCAGCAAGAATGTTTACAATGAGCTTATCTGCATTAAAATTTAAACCATACTCAGCTATGAAGTGGCCGTGTACCTGAAAGGAAGCCGTTTACCCTCACTTTCTCTACTTCCTTTATTTCATCGGCAGCTTAACTCTTCCATCAGTCACCTCTTTTCTTGCTTGGTCACATCAAAGCTAAAGGGCAGCAGCAAGGGCACAGCAGGAGGCGAGCTATCTCACCCACACATACACCATTACAAACTTAATTATGACTACTAGGCAGGAATGCCCACACATACACAAACACACTCAAATATATCATAGCTATCTTTCTAGGGGTCTTAATGCTGCATGTTCCGCTCTGCCCTGTGATGTTTATCCCACAAACAACATCTTATTAGCAGAATTAGCCCACTATAGCACCTTCAGAATACCAACAAGGATTTCTGAAGAAGGAAAGATTCTACCAAGGATATGGCTTTAGGCTCTAATTCAGACATGACTGCCACCTAAAGCAGGCTGTCCTTTCGGATGGGTCTGAAGAGCAAATGATTCATCGGTACAACTGTGTTTTGACCTGTTCTCGCTGCTACATTGTCTGGGTCATGCTGTAGTGAGTAATAGAAGCTCAAATGGGTACTTCAGATTGCATATGCTCAGCAGATGTGGCTTTGGTTTCTAAAGCTACAACATCTTAGGTGGAAATGCAGAGCAAACTGTGAGCGTTAAGGGATCTCTGCCCTAATTCTATAATCACGCCACTGATCCCTATCTAAAGATCGGCATTAAGCTAGAAACTTAGCAGCAGGACTGTGGAGAAGGGAAAAAGAATAAAACAATAAGTCCTTAAACAATTGCAGTTCAGTAAAATAGTATTAAGAATTTAAATATTAGCCCAAAACTAACTAGTTCTGATGTCATTGACTTGGCTTTTTGATACTAATGAAGCTAATGATAACATCTAAAACTACTAATTCTCAGTAGGAAAGATGAGTAGTTTTAGATTGGGGTTTTAATAGCAGCAAAGAAGGAAGAATTCTTAGGAGTAGAAAAAAGTTAAAATCAGGTGTTTTGGAATAATACTAGATGTTTTTTTTTTTCTACTTAACCAAGTGATATCTTCAGGACCAGAATTTCTGCAAACTAAACAGCTCAACAATCATATTAATTTTAATTTCTTCAAAAAGGCATGCTTCTTCCTACATAAACAAAATTAGTGGGATGCAGCAGCCCCCAAGGAAATAAATAAAAGGCTGCCTTTTCAAGATAATAAATGTGTTTCATTCTATTAATAGGTTTTTCCAAGTAAGTATTAACTAAAAGATCCCCCTTAACTCTTGCCCCTAGAGCCCCTGGTGAACATGTATAAAAAGGCGTTGAACTAACCTTTTTACTGCAGTTGAATAATCTCACACTGAACATTTTCAAAAATATGACCTTTAATTTGAGCCCATTTGTTCAGTGGGGAAAGAATCTCTTAAAATATAACTGTTTTCTATAAAATCACAGATACCACAATTATTCTGATAAAATAGATTTAAGAAAGATTTGTTTTATCATTGATCAGTGTCTAGAAACTGTTCATTAGGAATTCATGACTGGAGTGTACATATTAAACGACACAGACCTGGATATGTCTGAACCCATCTTTAGAATGGGAAAGAAGACAGAAAATGCCATTCAGGTGATGATTTGTGCTGCAAGTTCCCTAAAAGAGGTAGTAGTTTTGAATCCAACACGTTATCCCAATTTTCATTTCCAAGTGCGTGCTGTTGGGTGTTGCATTTGTATACCGAAAATGTTTGGAGTTTGTAGGTTTGATGCATTTAATGATTAGAGGGGATAAAATCAGATGTTTTTCAGTATTTCACCTGCCAGTCACAGATCCAAGCTGATTAAGGCCATATTGGCTGATTCCGACCTTTGGAAAATTGATTGGTGCATTTGTATTTCACTATAAGATTTTTGTTTATAATGTATATGTGTTAGGAATTAGAACCTGCTCAATCTCTATTCTCTAGCAATTGCAGCTTTTCCAGTTACAGGATGCCTTGTAACTGCTGGTTTTCATTCTGATGGGTGAAGCTTGTTGATTTGCTAACAACATTGATTGGATAACAAGGCCACTCGTTCACTCTTAATTAAGCATGTAAACATTTGAGGGGCAAAGCGACACTCAAAAAACAAATGTCTCCTGCGGAATGTAATGAGTTTTCTGTCTGCCCAGCCTAATCCGTCATCACGATGTTAATCCTGTCCACCCTCTGTCTCTCTTGGCTCTGCAGGAGTTCTCCTTTTCTCAGGTGTGGGCCAGTAACCGGAGTCCCCTGCAGTGTGCCTTTTCTTTGGAGCGATACAGCCTCTCCACGTCTCAGTTGTCCTGCAAGATCAGCGTGCGGCAGGTCACAGGAGAGGAGCAGATACTCCAGATCTACGCGTCTGTTGTGGAGGTGAGCCGCACTCATACAGTGCTGTAAAAAAGTATTTGCAATCTTACAGATTTCTTCCTTTTATGTTTTATTTCTGTCAGCTACATGCTAAAATCATCAGATTAATTTTAATATCATACAAAGATAACATGAGTAAATGCAAAATGCAGTTTTTCAGACCAACCTGGTCCTATGCGAGAAAGTAATTTCCCACTTACCCTAAAAAGACCTGCTGAAGGTTTCTGAGCATGAACAGCCTGTTGAAACGCATTTAAGTCTAGACTTTGACTTGGACACTTTATAACCTTCATTTTATTTCAAAAGGTGGACTTGCTGGTCTGCTTTGGATCATTTTCTTGCTGCATTAGTAAAGTGTGCTTGAGCTTAAGGTCTTAGATTGATGGCTGGATATTCTCCTTCTGGATTTTCTTTTTGAGAGCAGAATTTATGGTTCCATCAGTTGCAGCAAGTCATCGAGGTCCTGAAATAGCCAAGTAGCCCCAGACAATCACACTACCAACACCATGATTGTCTCATTATCATTTTCTGAAATGCTGTTAGTTTTACACGAGAATATGTGTTTTTTAAGTTGTCAGACAGGTTTGATTTCAGATATTTCCTGATTTTACAGAATGTGTGGTTAATCACAGTTAATTTATGATTTAACAAGTGGGGCAAATATATTTTTACATAACGCCAGGTTGGCATAATTTGAAAACTGCTTTTTGTCTCCAATAACGTTATCTTTGTCTGATATAAAAAAAAAATTTTTGATGATATGAAACATAATTGTTACTAAAAAGCTGAATGAAGAAATCTGAAAGGAGGCAAACACTTCACAGCACTTTAAATCGATGGGGATCTGATGTGATTGGTGTGTAAGCATATACTACGCCTTATTTTTTGAGTTGATTCAAGAGCTTGCTTAATGAGCCTCACACTGAGCTTTTCATTTCAAGATTGCAAATTGTCTCGATGAGCCTCTTCCTTTATCTTCTCTCCTTCCTTCTCTGGCGCTACCAGAATGAAAAAGGAGTGGCTCCCTTTTTCACTCAGTCCGACTGCACCATCACCTCCCAGACAGGGTCAAAGGCCTTCAAAATCCCCTCGTCCATCCGTCATCGGATCAGCGCCACCTTTGACACTGCTAATGCCAACGGGAAGGACTGGCAGCTGCTGGCTCAGAAGCTCCACATAGAGAGGTCTGAGTTTAAGCCTTACGTTTGATTCTGACTCCTCAGCTTCCATTTACATACTGCTGAGTCATCTTTGAAGGAAGGAACTGGGGCGTTTTGTTTTGAATGATGGCGCTATGAGCGCAAAGTAAAGCATGTCTCCTCCATAAATGTAAACACTGTTCTCATTTTGAATAGCATGTTTAGTGCCTGGAATTTCGGCACTGTGTCAGACTATCTTTCATCGCCTGCCAGCCTTCAGTTACACACCACTCTGCTGATTTCATTATAGATCTAAAACATGCACAGAGAAGTGCCAGGAGGGAGGGTGTTAAGGCTAACTTTAGCACAGTTTGAAATACAGTAACTGCAAAGCAGATGCGATGCCTTGCAGAAATCTGAGGAAAGGTGTCTGATTGCTGACAGCACAGCCTTCTGGCAATAAAATGTGTTCGTGTTAGCTGTTTCTCATTAGCAGCATCTACACACACACTCCATCTTCCCACCCCTGCTAAACACTCAGGAGCTCGTGTCAGGTCAGTGTTTGTGTGGGCGTGGGAGGATTTTATTTATTTGGAGATGCTGTGATCTCTGTTTGTGCTTCAAAGAAGAAGTCAATAATCAAGTGCTTATTGCCCCAGCCACTCTTAGATCTTTGCAGTTCGGCTCGCGAGCACCGGCAACCCGAAAAGGCTTTGTTTCTTTACTGCTGGAGGAACATGAGAGGAAAAAGTTAACTGAGAAACTATGCACCAACTAAGCAATTAGGGATCTTTGTCTAAACGAGTCTGAAAACAAACATTTGTAGCTGAGAAATAGAAATAGATTTCAGAGTTTTTACAGTGTAGTCAAAAAATGCCAAGATGCATGTAATAAGAATGTCTCTACCTACGAAAGTTGATTTCTGTGATAATTTCTCATATTGTGTGGGAACATAATGATATAAGGAGGAATATAAGTGGAAAATAAAGAAAAATAGAAGACATAGCAGCAAGATGGAATGTCATTGCAATGAAACAGTGCCCTCTGTTGGAGAGAAGTTGTAAGAGTAGAAACAGCAGAAGACTACCTGGAGTCTGTTTTTCTTGAACAATGACCTGTCCTTCAGTTTCAGTTTATTGTGGATGTTGTTATCCATTTGACTAGTCAGTTGAAATAATCTTTGCTGAATGATGCTAGTATAAAGTCGAAGAATATCATTACCAAGCATTTTTTATTACAAATTTTAGGTCGTTATCGCTAACTGAAATGAATAAAAACACAGTTAAAAACATATCTGTACTTACCTTGACTCAACTTTTCATCTCAGCAAGTAAAATATGTTGTCTCATAACGTATTTTCATTCGAGTCAAAGATGTGATGCAGAAACATTAAGTCTCCAGTATTTAATCAGGTTTTTGTCTAGGTGTTAGAAGATTTTGTTTATTTGGAGATGTAATGATCTCTGTTTAGGTTTCAACCCAACCCTGAAATATTTACAGGTACAGTACTTCGTCAAAATATTAATTATATTTTTTTCCCCACATTTTGTGGCATTGCATCCAAAGACTTGAATTTTATGTATTTTATTAAAATAAAATGTGACAGACCATCATAAAGTAGCACATAATCTTCAAGTGGTAGGAAAATGATACATGGGTTTTAATTTTTTTGTTTTATGAATCTTAAATGGGTGTTGTGCATTTGTATTCTGCCACCTTTACTGTGATACACCTAAATCCAGCACAATTGCCTTCAAATTTCAACAAATATTTATATATATATATAGATATATATAATATTATATTATATATATATACTATATATATAGAAGAGAGGAGCAGAGAGAGACGAGCAAGAGAGACCGAGAGAGAGAGAGAGAGAGAAGAGAGAGATTTAGATGTATATTACAAAGAAAAAAAGAGGTGTGACATGGCGAGGTTCAATTAAATATTGATAAAATGAGTTGAGGACCTGCACCTTTTCAAAAAAGTCTCCAGTATGTACAAATCCACTGTCTAGAACATATTTTAAGACCAAACACAGCACTCTCCAATCTACAAAATGTTTTCATAAAACCAAGCAATCAGATGTAAAACCAAATGAGAGTCAGATGTGTTCAGTGATTTCTTATAGCCTTAGATTTGCAGAATAGTTCTTAGTTCTAGAAAGTTCAAGAAAAAATGTATTGTCACTGTTTGAGTAATTCAGTGTCAAATCGAACTCTGGGGTGAAAACGGGGGGTTAGATCACTGGTCTGACTCATTTAAACAGCCTTATCTATTATGCAGTCCCTGTCACCATTCCAGGTACTAAACATTACCGATGTGTGTTGATATGATTACAATCAATTCTCCTCATCTTCTGGTTTTTTAATTGACATTTTTTTAAATAATTTCTTTTTACAATGCCTTGCAAAAATATTTATGACCCTTAAACGTTTGCACATTTTGTCACATTACAACCACAAGGTTCAATGGATTTCATGTGATAGACCAACACTATTGGTCACTATTGTGAAATGGAATAAAAACCATACATGGTTTACAGATTTTATTACAAATCAAATTTTGAAAAGGCGTGCATATCTGTTCAGCCGAACCTCTACTTTTTTACAACTATTTTGTGCTGCAGTTACAGCTGCAAACCTTTAGGGGGCATATCGAATTGGTTCTCAGGCATTTCTTTGAGTTGTGATGTATTATTTAAATATTTAAATTTCTCCAACCTGTAGGAACCTGGGCTACTTTGCATGCCAGGAGAGCCCATCCTCAGTGATTCTGAGCCTTTGGGAAGCCCAGCACCAGGACTTCGGGGACCTGGACTCTCTGGCCAGTGCCCTTGAGGAAATCGGAAAAGTCCACTCCCCCAGGGAAGCTGCCACTCTTGGCTGCAGTAAAGAAGACTCTGAACTGACAAGACTTGGGTAGGCAAGGTCTGCCTCAGACCAAGTCATGACAAACCTTTACTGCATGAGCACCAACGATCAGGTGTGCTGACTTAGCCACTGAGAGGAGGAGACTGTTACTAAAAGAACACCCCTTCTAAACCAAATGGTCCATAAAGACATAACAAAAGTCAAGAACGGATCGAGACATGAGTATTTCTGTTATAAGAGGCACTAATGTATTTTGGGAAAGGTTATCAGTGAAGTAGTAAACCATCTGTGATTGAGAAATGTTCGTTAAAGCTCTGAAGATCAATTCAGTCAGTATTAGTCAATGATTTCAGATGTCTGTGTGAAGTGTTTCCTTCAAGTAGGATGGAGTAGGTTTCAAACATGCCCTTCCAAAACCAGATGTAATCAAATAATCAAAGTGGCCAGGACAATAATATCCTTGCAGTATTTTCTCATTCATTTTATAGATTTCTAATGAAACTTACTTTCTTTGTTGTGTATTTAATGCATCTGCAGTTTGGTTTAAAAAAGAAGAAAGATGCAGAGGTTTTTTTTTTTTTCTCTCAATTCCATAACGCCAGAGACACTAACAGTGATTAGTATCTAAAAGGACACGCGTCCACATGCTGAGAAGATAATGGATGGATGAATCACACTGATAGCTGTAATTTTAAGAATCAGCCACAAGCATACAGGAACATTTTCAACCCTCGCAGACAGAGAAAATATCAAAGCAGAGGCTGCAGAGGAGGAACGAGCTGATCTGTGCATCATCTGGAAATGCAGCCAGAGGTGAACCACATCCCCTGAGTTCAAGTAATCAGCGTCTGGTTAATTTAGAAGAAATTTAATGTGTGACATGTGACTTCATTCCAGACTGACTGTTGGGGGGGGGGGGGGGGGGGTGTATTTCCTAGACCCCTGGGGCTTTTTTTTTCTCCTATATATTGAATTCAAATCTAGACTTTTAATGTGTGGCCAGAGTGGAGCAGCTTCTCCGACGTTTGTGAAATACCTCTCCATCATCAGCTTCACCAGCGAAAACCCAGTTTGTTCTATTGATTCAGCAAAACCATCATCCACAATAAAACCTCATCCTGATTTATAAAAAGGTCCCCACCGTCAGTGGCTCCATGTGGCCCTAAGCCTAATAAAGTGACTTTGTGTTGAACTCAGTGTTGGGACTCCCTTTCCATCTGTTTAATTAATTTACCTCTCAAAGACCAGGTAGCCCACATTACAGTGCAGCCGAGAAATCTGGTGAGGCTTTGAAAACTGTGTTCGAATAATAGATGAAGCCGAGAGCCCCACAAAGTCCAATCATATTATACAGAATGGGTGTTTAGGCACATACAGCACATACATACAATACAATACATACAATAAAAAGTAACACCCACAGTAAATATAGCAACATCCGCACTTATTGGCACTTTTGGTAAAAATGTGTGAAAAGCCTTAAAATAAATGTACCTTTTATTTCGGTGCCAGAGTCTTATGTTGGAAATGTAATTTCAATAGATTTCTAAAGGAGTAAATTCCATGTTAAGAAATAATATTTTTTTATGCTTTTAACAGAATCAGCAGTGCCACAGTTACTTTGTACAACCACCTTTTACCAAAAGGACAACACTTATTCCTCTTTTAAAATATTTCACATGGCTGGATAATACAGAGAAAGGGATCTTTGACCATTCCTCATGTAAAATCTCTCTAGGCAGTACAGTCCTGGGTTAGCTCCACCCACAGGTTTTATAGGATTTTGGCCAGGGGACTGAGATGGTCATGGAAGATGGTTGATTTTGTGTCTGGATTAGCATTTCTTTGTTGACGTGTGTAGTATTTTGATTTTATGTGCACAATATTTTTGAATGACCAAACGATGAGTCCCTTTTCAGTTTTCCTGCAGAATCCACAGGATTTTTATTTAATATCTAAACGTATTTGAAAGTTCATAGTGCCATGCATCTAACCAGGTTTCCCAGAGTCTTTGGCAAAAAAAAACAGATCCAAAGCTTCTCAGATCCTCCACTGTACTTAGCAATAGCATGAGGTGCCTATCCGCATTGATGCTTTGTTTTATGCCAGAACCACCTAGAATATTTATAGCAGAAAAGCTCAATTTGAGACTGATCGACCAAACGTGGTTCCAGTTAAAGTTCCAACACAGTTTAACAAACATGGGTTTATGTTTGTGATGGTAGGACAGAAATATATCTTTTTCTATCTTGTTTTCAAATAACTGCTTGGCAGATTGGGTCTAATGGTTATGGAGACTTTGGTGATCCCAAGAGTTCACTCTTTGCTATAGTTCTCAAAGAGAAAGCTTTGGAGTTTTTTGGGTTTTTTTTTACCTCCACTATCATCCTTCTCACTGTGTGTGGTAGCAAGATAATTATCCTACATAGACCCAGTGGAAAAAAGAGCCCCTGTGGCTCTTTATGTTTTCACCTTGAGGAAACTAAAAATCATGAATTACATTTAAAAAGTTCTTAGACACTCTGATCAACTCAAAAAAGGTATATTATAAAGTAAAATAACGCCACAGTTATATTTATTTTATAGCCAATTTTTGGAGTTTTAATAGTTATGGCACTGGGGATTTCTCTTAACATGGGATTATTTTGCAACACTAATTAAATGTCATTAACAGTTGAATTTTTCAAACTATTATGTGAGCTTTTGCTACTGCAATGAAATACTAATTTGATTTCTGGCTTTTCACCTATCTTTACCACAGATGACAATGGGTGATGAGGGTCAACAATTGTGGAGAGGGTTGTATGTTGGAGAAAACTGTCCTCAATAAAGGTTTTTAAAATCTCTGAAATCCCTCAATAAGGTCAATTCTCTGCCACTCACAGCTTTTGAAAAATAGCCAAAACTCTGTTTCAATAAAGGTGCTGTCCTTTATACTTAACAGTACTTAAACACAGGCGAGACTGAGGTCTTAAGCGGAGAAAGGTCAGACTATTATGCAAGGTAGTAATCAGTGAGGATTTCAGGCTAGGCATCAGGAGGAACTAGTGGGGAACAATGAAAATAAGGGAGTATAAATACTGAGAGAGAAAGGAGAATTGACCAGTGAACCAATGGAGGTAATCAGAGGGAGTCAGGGACAGCTGGTGGAACAGATAGATAGAGGCCAACTGAGGGAGAGTGACTAATAAACATTAGTAAGCAGGGAGGTAACAGAAAACATCTAAGTGAACTGAAATAAGTAAACAGTGAGACTGCAAAAAGAACATAAACAGGCAGGGACCAGATCAATAGGGGAAAAAAAGTAAAATATCTAACCTAGGAATTCAGGAATGTAACAAACACCTAAACACCAGAATCAAATTATCATAAATGAACTGAAATAAAGCAAGTGAAGAACATGGCAGCGCAGAGAAAGTAAACAACAAACTCAAAACCCCAAACACAGCCAGATTATGACAGAAACAGGCAATCACCAATCTGACATATTCCAAAAGTTTCCAAAAAAACCTCTGCAGATCTCTCTCTCTCTCAAAGTATCTCTAATAAATCTCAGAGATAAAACAAAGTGCTTCACCTTTTTATGTTTTGCTGTGATTGCTTCTAGAACTGTGTCCGAAGTTTCATTCCTATGTAGAGTGAAAAAAAGCTTCATGGATTTTCTCCTCTGAATAAAGCAAGGTTTTAACCTTGAGAAATAAATATTCTAAAGTCCAAATTCAAATTCTGGCTTATCTGAGACTGATCAATGAGCTGCTTTTGGGCTCTGAGTGAAGATTGAGTTGCATTTATTAAAATATACCTATCTGAAGCATATGAAGAGAGCACAAAACAATTGTCTGTGTAATTTTAATGTCTTTGACTAGAGTTGCTGTAATGTTGAAGAATATAAACTGAATTTTTATGCTTCCTGTGTTTGGGAGGAACCGCTATATTCCAAGAAGAATTTCCAAAAACCTTTGGCATATTTTCTTCACCTGTAGATGAATGCATCTGAAGCCAAACCTTCAGCAAAGTTTGTTTTGGCAAATGGTGTTAATGCTATAAATATTATCTGTCTTTGAAAAAAAAAATAGTTGCAGCAAGAATTTGGAATTAATTATGTCTTTAGATTCCTGGTCTTGTGCCCAAGAAATTCTAATTGTGTTTTTGTTATTTTCTGATTTCTCTATTTAAAAATCACCTGACCATTTTTGTTGAAGCCCACAATATTGTCCTGAAACTGCTGCCAATTTCTGTATGAGAAACAATTTCTGAACAAATCATATTGCATTAAATACTTATTTGAGCTTCTGGATCAGGGTTAGCTTTAGAAATAGCTTTCAAGAAATGGGATGAAAGTGCCCATTGGAGTTTTGTACAAATAGTTTTTCGGGCAGCTACTTAGTAAGTCAAACAAAAAAGTCTAGCCAAGAGAGGGCATAAAACCAGATGAAATTTTTAAATGTTTGTGATTATATGAATTCATAAATCCAGGAAAAAAGCCCCCAGGTTTTTCTTGGCTTTTCTTGAAGTCAGCAGTCAAACATTTGTTTTGGCACTGGTCCTACATTATATTACAGAGAAGCATCAACAGCTCAGGCAGACTGAAACAGAAGAGAGAACAATATCTTTTCACTGAAGATCAAGAATGAGAAAGCTGTGGTAGGCAACTGAAGGCTGATGGTCCGCTGAGCAACCAAATCACTGGTTTAATTTAGAGACGGGACTTCAGGATTTGATGGAAATATTGACCTGTAAAGAAGGGGATGCATTCAAATTACACTGCTACCAATTCCAACTGAACACCTGCCAAAGGACAGAATCCATTTACTACATTAAAGTGGAACTGATGAGTCCAGTTCTTGTCATTTTTTGTGTGGATCAGAAAGACTCTACATTCCTCGGCTTATATGATGATTTCTAATCAGGGAAGGAGCCTCACCTTGCTATGCAGACCTATGACAAACAGTAACAACATGATGATTTATTCCACAGCTTAAACATTTTATGGACACACACTGCTGGACCTAATGATTACTTTGGACGTTTGGATTTAGTTTAAAGCCACTGGGTTTGAAGCCTATGGGAGTTTTTGGCTCAAAGCTCGGGCGACAGCGTGTCCCTGCTGCCAAATTCCACTCTGAAAACATTTTTCTGTTCCCAGGGTAACCACTCAATCACCAACCTAAATCTTTGTTTTGTTAATTGTGTTTAGCAGTACATTTTTTTTTTTTTTTACAAATAATCCATTTTCTGCCTCCTTCTGTATGAAGAAAAAGAAAGGAAACTTCTAGCTTTATAGTTACCTGTGTACAAATCGTGCCTCTTCTTTGTGCAGGTTTAGAGTGACCGGAAAGTCTGACCAGAATGTTTTTTCTTACTCACCAAGAACCTGGGATGTTATATGCAAAGCTGTGTTGTTTCTTGCCATGCACAGTGTTCACCTTATAGCTGTTGCAGATGTGTTTCCTGAGAATACTGAAGCATTTAAACCTGTTATGTCTGATGCCAGGAACTTACGGTGAAAATGAGCTGACTGCAGATGACATGGCCATCTGTCGCCTGACGATGCTCAGCATGTCTGTCAGTGTCCTTTACCTAAACTTAAAGAGTCGGAGAGTGTATCTGTGCGAGCGTGCAAAGGAAAGTTGTGTGTACTTTTGAAAAGTGAGCTCTGTGTCTTTTGAGAATCCAGCCTACAGTACTGCTACTATTTCAGCTTCAGAGTGTGAGATAATGTCTTTTATTTTTACAGCCTGCCATGGTGAGATCTGCATCGCTTCGGAAAAAAATAGAAAACAGTGGCTGCTTAAGTTCTACAGACATTTAAAGTTAGTAAAAGTATCATTGGAGAGATATTTTGTTGTTTCTACTACTGCCTTTTAAATATGTTTAATATATGATATGAAAAATCAATCTTTAATATTTATGATTTAAAAGTTACATTGATAATTAATTAATTAAAGTGTGTGTTTGATTTGAAACATTTTAATACAAATTATGTACTGAAAATTTGAGTTAAGTGCTATATGAATGTTAATGTTGGGAAAAGAGTGATAGCCATACCGCTAATCAGTATTGATGCTTTCTTTGTCCTTGTTCTAGTTTTTCTTTTTTTTTTCCTTTTCAAAATTTTAAATTTTGATGCTGTATATATTGTATTGTGTTGAAATAAATATGCAGTGAAAGTGTTTTATTTTTTTATCTCATATCCTCTTGACAGTGTCCCTGCTAGTGAATGCTAACAACAAGCGTTCCATGGTAAATTAAGCTGGGGTATTTTTGAAATACAGAATTTTAAATAAGCTATTTTCCATTGGATTTATAGGAATTCATCAGAATTAACTGGAAACTGGGGGTAATTTAAACAAAATGTATCATATCCAAGCATCCAAGCATAAATATAAGCATTTTGTTAAATCATAGTCAGTCATCCAAACTAAATAATACAAATAAAAAGACAATACATTTTAAAGTAAAATTCAGTGAAGTTTCAATTACTTTAAAGAACAACCAATTCTTTTGTTGAACATCAAAGACACAAATGTTGAGTAAATTACTAATCTTCTCAACCCTGCCTCTTTAAAAAAATGGTGCTAACTATGGTTTAGATCAGACATGTCAAGCTCAAAGCAAATAATTTCATGTATCTGTTATTATTGGCCCACTGTAGGCTTATAAAGCACTCACACTGTTCACACTACATTTTCCAGAATGCACCACTACAGTTAGTCACGACCAGAATTCTGGGTGCACAAGCTGTGCTTGGATCAACCCTGCTTTGTTCCCTAATGAACCTTTAGCTGATAAACTGAGCATGACACGCTGCGTAATAAGCTCACAAGGCCCTTCCCTGACTTGAAAGTGAAAAAAAAAATAGTAACCCTAACCCTGGAACTGTTTTGTAATCCATTTGCTTTTGATGTGGAGATGTGCAGATGAATGGCACTCTCCATGGGTTCCACACAGTTTTCCACAGTTGGTTTATAGCGTTCAATGTACTCTACGCCTACCAGTATCTTAAAACCAGCAATTATGTGTTGGAGTGTTTTTGGAGCATCTTTACATAGCCTCCATCTTGGGCCCTCTATAATGTGGACCCATATAGACCTTGGCCTCCACTGATCTTTAGCTGACTGCCTGTTCTGGTGCTGCCATGATTAGAGCCTCTGTGTTGTCCTTCAGTCCAATTCTCTCTCTCTTTAGCCATTTGTAGGACTTTTTGATATCATCCACTTTCTCAATCTGCTGGTGGTATGCCCCATGCAAAGGTTTCTCTCTTCGTGATGGGTCCTCCTTGTCCTCTTCTTGCACTCTGGGTTTCTGCTGCAGACACATTTATTTGGCACTAAGTGACTGGTGGCCATCTTTCTGATGTATTCCAGGACCTTTGCTTTTTCATTTTAGATAGTGGTGGTCAGGCTGTTATACCTGCGGGGGAGTGAGATGACTGGCAAGGAGTTTATGTTGATTGCTTAGAATGTTTTGTTACCATTCAGCTGGTTATTTAGGACCTGCCTTACTCGCTGTAGGTTGTGGCTGACTTCCTGGCTGCCTCATCATAGTTCCCATTTGCCTGTGGAATCTTAGGGTATTACAATGGTGCAATTTTAGTTCCACCCGTTTAGTTGTGATCATTCTTCCTCTGGTGGACACCATTCGACCATTGACCTCCCTCTGTCCTTGCAGTAAATTCTGGTTAGGTGGTTCGGTGAGCCGATGTCTCACTCACACTTGGCTTACATTTTGAATTATTTATTCACCTGACAGATTTAGATGTAAGGTTATTTTCATGTAACCAGAAAGTTTGTTTCTTCTAGGAAAAGACAAGGACCTCTGAGAAGATAACAAGACAGTTTCCAATGGGTAACATATTTTTTAAATAGCTTTTCTATTTTTATTTACATTTTAACATAAACTGGAATAAGCCTTCATCTTATATTATAAAAAAGGCTTGTTATATATTATTGTACAGAAATTATTGCTATCAAACAGTTCTTACAATAGCTGGTAAGCATTTATATGGGAAGAAACTTGTGCCATCAGAAATTGAATTTGAATTGCTCAGACTGAATCTGTATTGCAGTACATACCACTTTAAATTTCTGATTTAAAAAGAAGCTGTTTTGTTTTTCTGAACACAACTCTATCCTTTGTTTGTAGTCCATGTTTCAATTTTTGCCCCTTCTGTAACTGAGTTTGACACCCCTGGCTTATATTTAGATATTTGCTAGTTAAACATTACTATATGCCGAATATATTTGCTCATTGTTATCATCACAATGTACTTCACTTTATGTAAGGTCAAAAGTGTGGCCTCATTGGTGCGGGGTTCTAGAAATTATCTGTGCATGTGATGGAGGTGGATGTAGAGGGCGTGGCCTCAATACCTCTGCAGTAAGAAATGTGCTATGTGCGTTCAATTAAGGAATAACAAAGATGTACTCAAGTGTGAGTGAAAATATATGCTTCACAAATATAATTAAATTGCCCATATGGAAGTATTTTTTAATTTAAGGTTTACTGCCGTTAATTAAAAATGGAAAGTTACCGACGCTAAAAATTCCTGGAATTTTGCAAACTGTACTGATAGCTCGAAGTGCCTTTGTGGCATAAAAAAAACAAGGTTCACTGTTTTACAGCAACACTACGCAGCCATGTAAGACTTCAACATACTGACGTAAACAATACATTAAATTAATTTATAAATAAAGGTCAATTGAAACATTAAAGCATTATCTATAGATTTCAGTGCCTACAGCACATTTTAAATCACATTTATTTGTTTCACAGAACGTTTATTTTATAATGACATATTTAAGAGGCATAAGTATTAAAATTTCAATCTAAGTAAAGATTTTCTAATACTGTTATGTACATCATAGTATCTTTGATTTTATTTGCATTATTTACTGTTAAATGATACATTTTAAATTATTATTTTTATATAATTATACCTTTTTAAGGTAATAGTTCTATTTTTTTCCTTTCTTTCTTATATCTTTTATCTGCTTTAAGTGGGGTTCTGTTGAGTAATTATAATTGTCAGTATCTCACCTGTAGAAAACAGCTTTCCACCACAATTAATTTTTTATTACAGAGTTACCCTGGGTGGAAAAACTTACCAATTTTGATTTTCAGTGTTTTCAGTGTTTGGTAAGGAGGAAAGCACACCGCATTCCACCATAATTCCCAGTGGAAATGACTATGGACTTCTACTTAAATAACCGCTTAAACATCACAGCAGTTCAGCGGTTTGTAAAATAGCAATCACATTAACAGTTATTGCGTTTTTTACCCTGGAGTTGCTTTGAGAAGGTAGAAATTACACTTGAAGCTAACTAGCTGTTACCTTTAAAGGTGAAAATATACTAGGAATTGCGCAGGGCTGTAGGAAATTTAACACACACAAATTTTTCCTGCAAAAACAGGCATCACTCCCTGTACATGAAGCAATACAGATGTTGTTTAATTGAGAAATTGTGTCTATTTAAACATCTGTCTCATGCAAAAATGTAAGGAGTGCAGTTTAAAGCATCACCCACCAGCCTTAATGCTTTTAGCATTTGATCTAGTCCATCTCTGTTTTTCTCAAGACTCTTCGGTAGATAATCAGAACCTTTCATTATAAAGTAAAAATGGAAAAAAAAATGAAAAAAGTGATAAATAGGATTAAAATTATGTTGTTATAAAAATATGTCCAAGCTATTATTATTTCAAAAGTTATGTATATGTATATGTTATGTATATTAAACTCTGAACAATTGATTCAAACAACATATAATCATAATATAACAAATAATTGATCATTATCAACACATTGTCTAAAAATACACACATAAAAGAAGTAATGCTATAAAACCCATTTCATTCAAGGAATTGTGAGACCAAAGTGTAATTTATTAGTCCTTTAATGAGTAATTAAAAATAAAGTTGGCTGGATAATTTCTAGCAAATGGATTATTTAAAACATTTAAGCAAAGCTATCAACTGAAACACCTTAAATAAAAACAGCCACATACAGTAAAAGGTTAAGAGAAGTGGGCAGCATAAGGAAGCTCGTTCTGATATATGTATCCTGCCATATTTAGATTGTATTCAATTTATAAACCAATGACTGGAAGAAACAACTAAATTACTTTATGCCTCATCCTCCTATGACATTTATATAATGATTATAACTCAGTTGAACTTTTATAACTTCGCCATCTGTATGTAAATTATGAAGTTAGTTAATTAGGATACAGTATTGTTAATCTAACGCAGCAGCTTAATTGTATAAAGTTATGCATGCTTTATGCGAAGCATCCTTAAACTGATAATGGACTGTGTGTTCCTCACTGTATGACTTTGCAGTATAATAAAAAGTGTAAAGTTAAATGCTACATCCATTGACCTATAATTTCCATTCTCTATCGAACTAATTTATTTGCTTCATGTATAGTGCTCAGCCAGCAGAGGAAAGATTTGTAGCCATTAGCCAGCTGTCAGCGGAGGATGAGGTCTCAATGCATCATTATTTATCTATCAGTCGCTTGGTATGTTAAAAGTAAAAAGAAAAGTGCCAAAAACAAAAATTTAGATGGCATTTCTTCATACATTTTTCCACATAAAAAATCAATCCAATGTAAAATATGCATTGCTGTAGTTCAGCTAGAAGTGGATGGAAAACTTTGGTTTTCAACATTTTTCTTAGATAATTTTAGTGAGCGAAAAACATAATGAAGACCAAGGAAAACAGCAGATTGGTCCGTGAGATAGTAGTTAAGCAGTTTAAAGCTGTAAGACAGTGGAAAGATAGAAAAAGTCTATAAAAATCATGTGGAAAGTGTGTGGCACAACTGCAAACCTACCCAGAAATGGCAATCCACATAAACTACCAAGTAAGCAGAGATTTTATACGAAAAGCCACCACATGGTATTAGGCCTGATTTTTGCCCATGTTCATTGTCCAGATCTCCCCATGTCAAGCTATTACCACTACTCACCACGTCACTCCGGAGTTTCAGTCTGCACCTTGGTCCAGCTTCGAAACCACAAAATTATAACAGATGGATAAGAAAATCCCACTAAAATACGCTAAAGTTCATAGAGGCATTGAGAGGCATGAAAATTGTGCAAGACACTTTATAATTCAATGTGGTCACAAGTATAAAATGAGCCAGAAAAGTGGCTTTACATCTCAAATAAAAAAACACATCCAATCCTAGATATATCATGTGGATTTAGCCCTGCCTAATAATTCTAAATATTCAACCAGACATCTTAAATCATTTATTCTAAAGCATCTACATGTTGATGCATCAAAACAGCAGATGGTGCTGTATCCTATCTTCTGATTGAACGCCATCTTTCCTGGACATGTCATGTTATTCTGTGTGTGCGTGCGTGCGCACAAACATACACACAAGTGCGCGCGTGCACACACACACACACAAACACACTCACTTAGAGCACTGAATGTGTTATTTCCATGACATGAGGCAGACTCACAAACTTGCCCATGTGCCCCATCACAGTGAAGTAAGGGTCTAGTCAGAGTTTTCCAGCTACAGCCTGTCTGAAAACTCCAAATTGAGATCAGTGCTCATCCAGGAGGCTGCAGGTTCTGCTAGGTGCTCATTCCAGATTAGCTGCAATAGAGTCACAAGAGCTGTTTTGTGCTTTCTGAATAATGTGCATGACATTAACTTTTTTCCCCACTTTAGAGTTAATTTTTATCCTGTCTAGTGTGGTATCTTCACTCAGCCATGCAAACTATGCCCCAGCCGGATGTCATCAGTCCCAGGCAGGCAACAGGCTCTCCCAGCAGGCCCCTGTCTTCCCCTCCAGACGCTTACATACACGCGCACGCACACACACATTGCAGAGCCCTCACACCCGTCCTAAATACGCCCCTCCTCTGGACAACTGCTCTGACTCAAACGGATTAAAGATGACTCTCTTCTCTCACATTTTTGCCAATCCCCCCCCCCCCCCCAACTCTCTTTCGACTTTTCTTTTCTTTCCATGCCGGATGAAAGGCCTCCCAGACACCCACTCCATGCACATACCATTCAGGCCAGGACACACAGGAAGTCTATGTGCTGCACAGAACAGAGAGAGGGGGCGGAGGAGGGGGGGTATGGAAGGAGGGAGGAAGGGCTGTGCGAGAGAAGGGCTAAATGCAAGTCATGTGAAGCTCATGAGAACCAACCTACAAAAGATAGAATCTTGTTTTCCTTCTACTAACTCTTTGCTGACACTGTACTTCCTTTTAGCGTTTTGTTCATTTAAGAAATTAAGATTAGTTTTCGTAAATAATTGTTAAAAAGTAGGTTTGGGTTAGATATTCTTAGAAAAGCTCAATTTTACATGTTGCAATGAACTGAATAATAAATCGTATCTGCATAGTGCTGCATTAAACGTTGTTGTGTTGTATTTCCTGCATAATAATTTAAAACAAACTAAAGCCCAGCTGCTGTAGCTACTAACCCACCATGTTAAATGTCTTATAGTTGTTTGGAAATTCTGGCTTCTGCAAAAGGCGCTCCGCTGTTTTAATGCAGTTACAGGAGATTAGCCTCAGCCAAAACTTGCCATGGACCTGTGAATAATTGCATCACGGGGAATGGAGCGCTCAGTGCATTTGTTACTTTTATGTCGAACATTGCTTCAGCTTGAGTGAATGTGTTTGAGAGCGAGTGGGCGGGTGGTTGCAGCCCCGGCTCTGAGGGAACGGCGTCACGTCGCATGCTTTGAATTACTGTACGTTTGCGTCTGGTAGACTGTCGGCTGCCAACTGTCTGTGAGCGGATCAGAAAGCTAACAGCAACGCTGGTGGCTCAGCCAGGAGTCCTCACTCTCGCCGTCTTTTTCCGGAATGCCTTCACTTTTTTTGGGGTGAGGGGGGGGTCTCTTTCACCACTCTTTCAATGCTTGAGTTTCTCTACTTCAAGCCACTTGCAAAATGTATTCATATTCATACCTCTTAAACCTTTTTATGTTTTGTCACCACGACCCTAAATGTATTTTTTTAGGATTTTATTTACTAGAGGGAAAAGAATATATGCCACAGGTCTTCAATTGAATTCAGGCGTGGACTTTGACTGGGCCATTCTAATACTTGCTTTAATACTTTGACCTAAACTATTCCAGTCCGTGTTCAAAGCTTGGGATACTGTTAAATAACCTAACCACTTTTTTTGTAAACTTCTTTCACCCAGGTCTTAATGATGATGTTGGTCCACTAGTCCTCTTGAACAAACCTCTGTGGCCTTCACAGAAAAGCTGGATTTATACTGAGATTACATTACACACAGGAAACCATTAGTTAAGTGACTTCGGAAGGCAACTGGTTGCACTGGATTTTATTTAGGGGTAGTAGAATAGAAATGTCCACCACAGCCCTTTTTCATTTGAAACATGTCAGTTTCCTTCCATTTTGCAAATATGCTCTGTTATATTTCATCTTTAATGTAAAATCCCAATAAAATACATTTAACTTCGTTGTTGTAATGTGACAGAATGTGAAAAGTTCTAGGGGTGTGAATACGAGGTTCTGTGTTTATAGCATTTTTTTTTTCCCTAAATCGCACAATATATACACAACACCATACAGATGCTACACCCACACACATTCCTGTAGGCGGTTCACACACACATGCACACACACACACACAAACACACATCTCTCTATGTTTACACACTTCACCACGCAGCTAATCTTTTTTGGCTCTGCAGACTAAAGCTGCCTTCTGTTGAAAAGCTTCTTTGGAAAAGAAAAGTGTGAGTCAGGTGACAAATCAGGCCACATTACTGCAGTGTGATTGCTGCCTTAATGTGCCCAGCCCTTCTGCGGATCATGCCCAGGTGCTGCCATGGAAAGTACTGGTGACATCACTGCAAAGTCTCCAACAAAAGATAAGCATTCCTCTCTCAATTGTAATAGGATGTGTTAATGCAGAGCCTGATTTAAACCAGGCAAAACCAGTGAGCAGCCTTTTGTCTCACACCTTCTTTTGCTCTGTGACAGCACCTTTTCTCACTTATGTTGAACTTTTTTTATAGGTAAATATACAGAGCTATGAAAAATAAAGATATCTTGTTATTTTACTTTTTGTCACACTCGAAGGTTGCAAATAATCAAACAAATGTTAATGCCAGATAAAGATAACCTGAGTTAAAAAAAAAAAGTCGTTTTCAAATGAAGATTTTATTTATTAATGAAAAAACATATATAAAACAACCTGGTACTATGTTAAAACATAACACTTGTTAATTAGGAAATAAAGCTTTTTGATTGGTTCATTTTACTAGCCACACCCAAGCCTGATTATTGCCGAACCTGCAGAATTAACAAATCACCTAAATAGAACCTCACTGACGACATGAAGTAGGCTACAAGATCTCAAAAAGCAACACATCATGTCCCAATATAAAGTAATTCAAAAACAGCCTGGCTGGCAAACAAAAATTACTCCCAGAATGCACTGATGATAGGGGAGTAATGGTACACATACTGGTACCGAGAATATCCGGTACATCCCTGTCGGTTCTGTATGTACATGTACCAAACAAATACAGCATTGTTTTACACCTGAATCTTCACATATAGAACTAAGTGCTCAGTGCAACATTCTGGAGCAACAGAGTTGACCACCATCACCAAACTCAAATATTTGGGAACATTAAGGTTTTTAATGCAGCTGCAGTGGATAAAGAAAGGTGGACCATACCAGAACTTTATATCAGCGTACGCATCTTTCAACAGCAAAAAAGTATGTAGCTCCCTCTGTTATTCACCTGAAACAATGTCAAGCTGACCTAGTAGAATGTGTGTGAAGATGATTGGATGCTGATGTTGTAATGAAGGTTTTATGAATTGTTTTAGGTGTAATTGTGTTATTTATTGGACAATTTAACAATTTATGTTGTGGACTGTTTGTTGTGATTGTTTTAGCAGCTTTACCCTGCCAAGAAAGAATTTCTCCCAAGAGACAAATAAAGAATCTTGAATCTTGACTTGGGTTTTGCAGCAGGACAATGATCCAAAGCACACCATCAGCCCCATCTCTGAATGGTAAAATTTAAATTAAAGTGGTCTAGTTAAAGTCTGTTCATGCTCAGAAACCCTCACGTGTCTGAATTATAATCATTCTGCAAAGAAGAGGGGGGCAAAATCCCTCCTAGCAATGTAGAAGACATCACCAGTTGTCACAAATGTTCGATGGTGGTTGTTGCTGCCAAAGGCGGCAAGACCAGTTTTTCAGGTTAGGGGACATTTTCTTTTTCACATAGGGCAAGGTTGGTTTGTATAGCTTTTTTCATTTAATACATTAAATGACCATTTGAAAATTGCGTTTTATATTTACTCAAGTTTTTTTATCTGATATTAAAATTTGATCCATGATCTGAAACATCATTAAGTGTGACAAAATATCAAAACCAGAAAAGTTAGTGAGGAAATACTTTTTTACAGCCCTTTACTTACCCCAAATGTGCTTGAAATTCATAACAGTTTATTTCCAGTATGTTTCTGCAGGGACTCCTGCAGGGACTCCGGTAGATTTGAGGAACTTGGTGTGATATTTTTTTCCCTACCACTACAAAGAAATCAGTGTTTCAAAGATACTCCAAGGTACACATGAACAGTCATTTATTCTTCCTAACGAAGGTCAAAAAGTTGCTTGGTTTGATAAAAAAAGAAATACCACACATGCTTTGTTTCCATCTAACAAGCAAGACATAGTCATACTTTTGAAATGCTGCTTACAGTTGCTGTTGGCATGACCAGCAAGACAGTTGTGGTCAGAAAAACGGGTCGCTTTGGTCACACGCAGTTCGAGGTAAGAATTAGAATAGTTCTCTGGGAATTTATGGGGTGCATATCAATCTTTCTTTTAAATCAAATTGAAATGATTTCTGCTAGGGAAGCAGCACATTTGACTGTTTGATCATCAGACATGTGAGTGCATATTCCCAATGTTCTCAACAGATTTAAAATCCAAGTTTTCATCAGAAGAGGAAAATGACTTTAGGTAAGTCTCCATCATTTTGGTTTTGTCTGTGGACAAGCTTTTGAGTATGAACTGAACCTCTTGTGAACTCTAATGGTTGCTGGTGGCAGATGTGTTCAGAGGATTCATTGCCTAGACTATCTAACCAGTGAACCAGTGTCCTTGTCAGACCTGGAGGACAATTTAGGCATCATATACTCTAAAAAATCAGCTCTTTAATTTACAATTTTCTGAAATAATAACATAATACACCACCAAATAATTTGATTTATCCAGCTCAAGGACCAAAGGTACACTTTCTATGATTTTGTTTACTTGTTTGTGGGCGAGGTTTTGTCTAGCCCTGTTATGAATACTCAGGAACCTGAAAAAACAATTAAGTGTTTATTAATTCCATCATGCATCAGGTAATTCAAACTATTAAAAAGAAAAATGTCAAACTGTCATGTTTGCGTAAAGTCATTTAAGAATATTTAAAATAAATATTATGAGGTAACAGCAATAGAAATACAGGTTTGCTCAAAGTAAACAGGTTGAACGGATACAGTAGTATTGATTGCAGATTATAACATAAATGTGTCATAACATGCCTGTGTTTCGGGTTTTGAGTTTGAGTTTTGTTTACTTTTGTCTGCACTGCGAGGTTTAAGAATCTGTGCTAATGTTCACTGTTTTAAGGGAGACGTGCTAGCTGTAGAATCCATCGTTATTGTAAATGTCCAGGACAGACTCAGTTATACTTATTTATGGAAACATTTAAAATAATTTGTCTTATTATGATAATATGAGTCATGGAGATGCCCTGTTCAGAAGAGGGGAGTGACCTTTGGTTTACCCATGGTGTTAGCATATAGTTTGATGATATCATTTCCTCTGTAGCACGTGATTCACTGTTTTCCTCTTGGTCTTCCATGATAGGCTTCGGCAAGAGGATTGTGCTTTAGTGCATCATTACTATAATATAAAACATGCTGATGATTAAAGTATTAGACACATTTCAGCAAACTCCTGCAATTAAAAAATAACTCATTTCAATGCTTTTTATTTGCAAGCAGGTTTGTTATCAAGAAGGTGAAATAAGAGTACTTCAGTGTGTGTACTAGACTTTTTACCACTTCATTTATTGCCTCACAGTCACAAAGTTTAATTGGTGTTCAGTGTTTCTATTTAAGTATATACAGTCCAGTTCAGTGTAAAGAGACTCATCAAAATAAAGGATAAATATGTGGAAAAGTATTTAATGTCCATTTTTAAGTACGATGGAGGACCTTTGGTGCTGTGGGCCTGTTGGTCTTTCAAAGGCCCTGGGAACTTTGGTAATAGTTAAACTTCTTGAAATACTAGGAGTCTCCAATAGTAAACTGAAAAGGGGTTGTCTTTGTGTCTCTCAACAGTCTTATAAACTTCATATAGAGCAAAAAGTCTTGCTTTTCTTTTGATGCTAAAAAGAGACTGGTTGCAGCAACCTTCATGTCTGTTCTGGACTATGGTGATCTCCTGTATGTGCATTACTTGACTCAATACCTACCTTTGGACTTTGTCTACCATGGAGCACATCTCAAACTTTAAAGCTCTTTCTCATCATTGTTTATTATATGCTCGGATTAGATGGCCATCTTTCTCTGCCCAGTCTGTGCAGTCAGTTCAGTCTTTACTGAACCTGGAAAAATAGCATCCAAGTATGCTGCTCCCTCTGCATGGAATAAACTACAAAACTCCCTAAATCTTCAGGACTTTGTTACCTTAACATGTTTAAATCTCGTCTTAAAAGCATCCACATCAGATTGCAGGTGCTTCTGCTAAATTTTATGATCTCTTTTTAGAACTTTAAGCTACTTTTAGTCTTGATTCATTATCTTTCGGGGTTTGTGGTTGTTGTGTCTTGATTGTTACATGTCAAATGTTTTAAAACTGTGTTTTTTGTGCTGCTCCCTCTTTTGGCCAGGATGATTTTGCAATATAGATTAATGTAAATGAGTCCTTTCATTGTTTAATAAAGGTTAATAAATCAATAAAAACAATCCAAATCATTTGGCCAAAACAAGAGATAAATTGTTCACCTGACACTAAATCATTCTTCTTCAATGGCCGTCTCAGTCTTCAGACCTAAGTCCTTAAGAAAACCTGCAAGTTGAGCTGAAAAAAAGAGAACATAAGAGAGGACCAAGGACTCTGGACGATGGGGAGATATTGAGGAGAAAGAAACGATCAAAGCCCTCGCTCTTTATATTCTCCAACCTTTTAAAATGTTGCAGGAGAAGAAGTGATATTCGTATGGCAAAGGGTGGCTCTGTTTTAACATACTTAAATTCAGTGAATTTTTATACTATTTTTAGTGTAAGATTACACTGCTGCACTATAAGAGGAATTTATTTACACATCTCTACTAGGGGTGCCTGTTAATGTAGCCCTATGCACATGTCAAATGCGCACACAATGCATTTGATATGGTGTGCATTACTTGTGTGTTTTAGCATGTTGTTTTGTTTTTAGGGGGTGAAAACCTCAGGGCTGAAACTGTGGAGCATGAGCAGAGCTAATAAACCAGTCTGGGTCCAGTTGAATACAATAACTTCAAATAATTTGATTGTTAACTGTAATATCTGTCTGTCTTTTATAAACAAACCAACATCTCTATATACATCTCTTAAAACTTTGTTGAACTGCAACGCTTCTTTGACACCTCTTAAAAATAAGGAACGGCTCAATTGGGTCCAGCCGTTTTACATTGCAGCTGCCTCGCAGTTCACAATTAAGCATTTGTGGCGTTGCGAGGATTTGCTGCGCTCTTCATGTGACAAATACTTAAGTCTCTGCTTTCTAGGACGTCATCATGCTTTCTGTAAACACAGACCGGGGCGCCATAAGGCCAGCTTTGTTTGGCTCAGTGTGATAAAGAAAAGGCAGCATAATGAGGGGGTCTGTTAGCCGCATTATAGCCTATTCTCTGTGTGAAAGTGGCTTAAGTCCACATAAAGTACATTCCTTTCCTCTTTTATTAACCTCACATAAACACCAATTCTTTTTCAACTCTTGTGAGCAACAGAAATATGATGCAGCAAGGTATAATTTGAGCCAAATTATCTGTGTAATGTGTATGAACCCTGAATATATCATATTACTACACAGTTATGTGTGTAATCCTGATGTGTTTTTTTGACATAGGTAGTTTCCTGTCAGCAGGTCATCTATCAATTTAAAGTAGCTTAACAAACAGCATTAAAAAACAAAAAGAAGACTCATCTCTAATTTTCACTATTAAAATGTATTGGGACTACAGTGGTTAAGACTACTAACCTTTCTTTTATTGAAATTGGGTAAGACAACCAGTAAACTTCATCATTACCTGCTGTGATTATTCCAGTGTCAACAGGCAAGAAATAGAAAACACTATTCTCTCTGTACTTTATTTAAAATTAGGTGATTTTGAAAGATTTTTTTTCTAATGGCATAACAGAGTAAGGGGACTAAATACAACTGCTTGCTTTGCTTTTCAGATTTTTATTTGTAAAAAATATCTGAAGACTGTATAATTTCCCCCCAGTTTCACAGTAATACACTAGTATGTGTTGCTCTATTACTTAAATTTCTAATAATATAGTTTTAATGGTTAACACAAGGGGTAAGAGTTCTATTGCAATATACTGTAAAGATCATTAATGTATATTGAAATAAATAGTTAAAACTGTAGAGAACCCCGACAAGCGCCTGGGGAAAAAGGATGAGAGCTCCTATAGATTAAAAATGTGGAGTTGTGAGCTCATTAAGTTTCAGTCGCTGTCCCACACAAGCAGGCCATTAATCCACTAGGAGCTAATAAAAATGTGTATATGCATATATATATTATATATATATATATATATAATATATATTAATTTTATATATATATATATATATTAATATATATATATATATAATATAATATATATCCTAAGGAGCGCAGTTAAATTTTAGCCCCTTTCTTTTAAGTGTGTTCGCCACTCGTGAGCCTGAAAGCTTGAGAAGGAAGAGTAGATGGGCTGAATGTTCTGCTCCGATCCTCCTCACGAACGTGAAACACATAAACAAAAACTTCAGCTTCTGTGTCACCCTGCAGCCCTTATCTCAGCACAACATTCACAGCCTGTTGATGTTGGCTTCTACAAAAGGCTTTGCCTTAATGTAAAGCATTCACATTGGTCTCTTTTCCTAATGCTTATAACTATTTTGGTTGAATTGTTATTACCAACATTAGAAGCATAAACAAAACAATTGAGTCATTAAAGAAAGTCAATCATCAGTGGATGCATTTCAACATGCATCCACTGTTTAAAAAATGCTTATTCTATTTCATGCAGACCACTGTTTTGTTTTCAGCTGTAAAAAAACATCCTAATTTTAGGGCATTATTTCTGAGTCTGTAGAAATATGAAATGCAAAATCAATCTGGAAAATATGCAATGCATAATTGATGAATGAATCATTTTCATAGTTCCCAACATTCCTAATGTCCAGTTGTGTTCAAAATAATAGCAGTCCAACAACACTAATCAGTTCAGTCATTGTTTTTGGTAGAAATAATTATTCTATATGGCAAATAATTTGCTAGTAGGTGTAGTAGAGTCATAGGAAACAAACAGACCCACTAGTCATGAGATGCATGCTGCTGATTCTCGTTAATTGAATGGTGCAAACCTTAGTGTGCAGTTCAGTCAGTGATATCATTCACTTTGTAAAAAAAAACAGTGGGCCATATTTAAGAACGAAAGCAATGTAAATACTAATTGTGGTCATTGATCTCCAAAATCAGAGTAAAATGGATTGTTCCAGCATGCTTTGATTGAAAAGTTAATTGGAAAACATAAAAGGAAGAATCAGAATCAGCTTTATGGGTCAAGTTTCATAAATATATCAAATTTGGCTGCGATGGACTGGCGACCTATCCAGGATGTACCCCGCCTCTCGTCCAGACTGCTAGAGATAGACACCAGCTCCCTCAATACCCTGTATGGAAGATGCGGGTAGAGAAAATGGATGGATGGATGGATATTAAATTGGCTAAATATGCATATAAACAGTGTTTTTACAAAAGAAGAAGGCAAATAAATAAGGAAGTGCAGAAAACAATAGACTATTCAGCTACAATGATCTCAAATGGTTTTTTTCCCCATGGAAATCAAAACCATAATAGTAATAGTAAAACCATCATTCATGGATGAAGGAAAGGCCAAAATGGCAAAGAATAACCCATCATCTCCAGGGTAATCACAGAAGGTGCATTTACTGTACCTATGTAAACTGTTACTGGAAGACGTCTATCTAAAACCAAGCTATCAACAAAGAGCCCCCACAAAGTCCTATAGCTGAATAAACAGCATGGGCTAAAAAGGCTATAGTTTGATAAATAACAAACTGAGTGACCTAAAGACAAATAGGCCAACATTTTATTTTTGGTTCTTGGGGCAGCAGTAGTTTGTCAGATGACCCCCAAACCACAGAGTTCAAACCATATTACACTCTGAAGCATGGTGGCTCAGGCATCATAGTATTGGGATGTTTCTCATACTAAGGTGTCAGTCCTGTTTATTGCATATCAGGGATCATAGATCAGTTTGAAAATCTCAAAAATAAGTCATTTTGCCTTATGCAGAGGAAAAAATGCTTTATAAATACATCTTTCAACAAGCTGACCTCAAACACATGAGTGATCATGGTTTAAGACCAACAAGATTATTGTTATAAAGTGGCCAGCCCAATCACAGGACCTTATTAATAAAAACAAAAACAAAAAAACAAAAAACATGGAGTTATATTAAACATGTGGAATTTAGACCAGTTTTCCTGGGTTGTATTACCTGTTCAGGGGTGCCACAGGTTGGCTGACCATATGCATATATCTGGATCACAACTGTAGCTAAACAAGAAAGTCATTTAAAAATGTGCATCTTCTACTTATTTTTACCTCTTTATTTCTTTTCTTGGAAAAACAAGTGAAACAATACCCTCCAGGCATCACAAGATAAGTCACTGACGCTCAGGAAGGTTTCCCTTCCTTTTATTCTGTTTTTCAGCCTTTTCCTTTGCAGGTCACTTGTTTGTAACAGATAAAAAAAATCTGATTTAGGACCATCTGTTTCACACTCATACTCTAATACTTACAAACATGGCTTGAGTAAGTATTCCACACAGGATATGCAAATGTTCCCTGAACTGCATACCCTATAGCTATTTATTTCCTTTAGTGGTAAAGTTAAACATTCTTCTTCATATTAGAAACAATAAATTGTAAAGATCTGTAGACAAATTAGCTGTGGTTCAGGAATCAACCATCTGAACTAATCAACCTTGTGACCATAAATACAGACTTGGTCAGGACAAGCCGGCAAACAGCTCAATCACACGCTTCCTGTTTTTGAGCACGTAGTCAGTGACCTCAGAAGGAGGAGCACAGGATGTTCTCCAAGTGGAAGATACACAGATTTCCTAGACAGCTTTTAATGGAGACATGAGCAGATAAGTTGCATCTGTTCTATAACTGAATGAGTATTGTGTTGTTTCTCCTTTAACAAAAACTAAAAAATCTGATCCTCCTGTGCCACTGAGGTCAACAGTCTTTTTAATACTTGTCATTGTGGTTTCAGACACAGATGTTCCAGTTTCAGTCTCCCTTTAAGCAGTTTATCAGAGTTGACAACAAACAGATGTAACCAGATGCTCACAGATACTGGAAGAAAAAATACATAACCCTTTTTTTTACTTTCTGACATTAAATTGGATTATACTTTTCCTGTTTTAGCTCAGTTAGATTATCTATTCCTCCTGACAGACCTGGTATCAGGTTTGTAGGCTGCTTTGCTCATTGGCCTTTCAGCTCTGCGCTCACATTTTCTATGGGATGGGAATCAGGGCTTTGTTATGTCCACTGTAAACCATTGACTTGTTGCCCTTAAGCCACTTTGCAACAGATTTTGCAGTATGAGTAGGGTCATTGTCAATTTGATGTCTTGAAATGATGCTTTAATATTTCCATGTAATGTTTTTTCTCATCTTGCCCTCTGTTAAGTGCACCAGTTCCTACTGCTGAAAAACAAACCCACAACATGATGGTGCCACCATGGTGTACTTCTCAGTTGGGATAGTGCAAGCCTTCCCCTTTTTTCTTCCAAATGTAACAATAGGTTTTTGCAACTGTATTCAAATGTATTCAAGGAAGGAGTGTGCTTGAGATGTTGCCATAAATTCAGAAACTCCCAAAGCTGCTGATGATGATCATCTGGGCTTTTAAGTGATTAAAGGTATAGTAAACATCTAAATTTGAAGAATATAATACCAAATTACCTCTAAAACACATTTCCTTATTTTGGCATTTAGCAAACATAAGAAAATTCGGTATTCCTAAAAGGTTATGTGACTTTTATACAGTGAATGTAAATATCTGATTTCAGCTGTATCTCTATGAAAACTGTCACGATTGTGTTGTTGTGGGGTGTCCGCATGAAGAGTGGACGTCTTCCATGACAAAATCCCACATTTTTCAAGAACATTAAACCTACCGAGGCATGTTGTCCACAGGACCTTCTGATTGCAATAACCTCGCCCACGTTCCTCCACCTCTCTGTAATGTCACTATCACGCCTTTGGTCACAAGGTGTCCCGCTAATCACTGGTATGTTTCATAATACTGCGGTTCAATAGGCAGGAGAATGAGAAGTGAGCCGGCAGCTTTTAAATGTGTCAAGAAATTGCTCAATCCTTGTTTCTTCACTGCAATGTCTGGACAGTAATTTATTTATACCAGCTTAGTTTGTTTCCTTTAAATTACCCTGGCACGGTCAGCCCAAATGTCTTCCGCTTTCTCCTCTCCCCAGACATGCAAGCTTTAAACCACAGGGAAAGATAAGATTTTGTTTGTAGGGACCAGATTTGACAGGATGTTTATTGGCTGTGCGTACCATAAATTTGTGTCATTAAATTCTAAATCACTTGTTCTTTAAACAGAAGACATTTTCACTAAATAAAAGCAGAATACTAACCGAGTTAGAACTTTCCACTGAGTTTAATGAAGACTTAGTGTCTCCTTTTGCTTGGAAAACGTGTTTTTGTCTCACTTTTGGATCATTCATTCTCTTCTGTTGCACATTAGCCATTTATTACTTGTAGGTTACACATTATATAGACTAGTTAATAAGGCTGGAGTGTGTAACCAGTGGGTGAGTGAAGCCTGATCAAAGGTGTAGTCAATGTTTATTTGTATAGCCAATCTAAAAGCAACCACAGCTTGCATGGGAAAAAATGCACAAGCAGAGTTAAAAGCTGTTGAGGAGAATTAGATTTTCAGCACAGATTTGAAAAATTAACGGGTCTGGGCAACTGTGATGTGAAAAGAAAGGCAGCTCCAGAATTGAAGTTCTCTCTGGCAAGCCTAAAAAACAGCATTGGCAGAGCAGACATAAATGACTCAGTTTGTCGAAATGAAAATTTTCACAATCCAGAATAGGATTCTCCTTGTCTATAATTAGCATTTTAGATACGTCAAATGTCGATCCACTAAGGGGAACTTATGTCACTTTTCTTATTCAAGTACATGGGGATTTCAACACTAGATTCCCAAAACTAGAGTGCCTTGCAAAAGTATTTAGACCTCTTGAACCTTTTCACATGTTACAACGACAAACTTTAATCCATTTTATAATGAAAACCAATGCAAAATAGTACATAATGGTAAAGCACAAGAAAAAAATTGTTTTCAAACAAAAATCTGAAAAGTGTGGCATGGTTTTGTATTCAGCCATCTGAACTTCAACACAAAAACTGAATGCAGCTTAAGGTTTTCGAAGGTCACGTAATTATTAAATAGAGTAAAGCTGTGCGCAATTTAGTTCTGTTCATTCAGTTAATCTTAGAAATCCAAAATGAAAACCTGTTCTAGACATCTTGGACATAATTTAACATATCCAAAAACACACAACAGATAACTGATACTTTCAGAAGTACTACGAATGGATATCTGAAAGAAAAAAAACTTTTGGGAAAATATTCTTTAGAGAGATAAGACCAGAGTATTTTATAGGGATTTTATGGGAAAGGCTAACCCAAAATGGAGCATAATTGTTAAGTGGAAAGAAAAGTGTAGAAAAATATGTTTTTTATACTTAAAAATCAGAAAGTATGGCATGGATTTGCAGTCAGCTCATCTCAGTTATTAGTTTGCAGAACCTTTTGTTGCAGTTATGGCAGCAAGTCATTTTGGAAGACGTCTCTACCAGCTTTTCACATCTAGAGACAGACGTTTTGTCCATTCTTCTGTACTAAAATGTCAGATTGGATGGGGCGTGGCCCAGTCTCAGGTTATCTTTTAGGATTGGTGTGTATTTAAGTCCATCTATCTTCTCTTAAACTTTTTCCAGCGTCTCTGTCACTGCTGGAGAAAAGCATCCCCACAGCATGATGCTGCCACCACTTTTCACCATAGTGTGCTTATAATGATTTGTTATGGATTTACACTTTGCATCTCAATAAGCTATTCAGTCTTTTGGATGAATACACGTTGCAATAGACACTCACGCGTGACACATAGTACATTGCCCAAGATGCAAAATGTCAGAAAGTACTGTTTGTACACCTGAGAAAAACAGTAGAGAGAAAAATATGTCTTTATTGCAAACGATATAGTCATCTGGATATTTACCAAAAATGATGATTTTCTCAAATTGTGCAGCCCTAGTCCTCTACATTGCAACATGGCTACATAGTTTGTGATAAAACTGAAAAGAGGATGTCTTAGACCTTTCTTTGCTGTGAAAATGACTGCCACTATTTTAAAGGGCAGATGTGTGGAGTATGTGAATAAAATGTATAATTTAAAAAAATTCTCCCACTTGAGCTGGTAATTCTATTTTTTTAGTGTATCAGAGAAAGGGGGTCTGAACATATTTGCAAGTCACACTCTTTAAATGCTTTTTAGTTGTAAAAACCTTTAAACAACATAAAATGTTCCTTTCATTTCATAGTTATGATACTTTGTGCTAGTCTATTACACACAAAGACAATTAAATTAAATACACATATACAATGTGGCTTATTCGGTGTTGTAACATGACAATTTAAAAACGTTCAAGGGAAGCGAATACTTTTGCAAGGCACTGTATGTTAGAACTGCTTCTTACAAAACACAGGAATGTTTCTTTTACCTCTGAGTTTTTTAACCTGGATGTATTTGGAGTGGTGTGTGTCAAGAAGCAATTGACTTGCAGACCCCCATGCTGTGTCTGGGGTTTGAAGTTAAGAAAAAAAAAACACCAACAGTGTGTGCTTTAAAGTAGCTGACGAAAACTCAGAAGGCAGTTAAAATGAATCAGTTCCATGCCTGAGGTACAACAAGGCATACATGTACAACTACTTTGCAAGAACGTGTTTTGCTTCAAGAACCGGAATAATTACCTGCTAAATAATGATTCCAGTGAGGATAAGGCGTTCTGATTGGCTGTTCGGTGAGTGACGTCAGTCGCTGTTCTCGAGGCACCAAAAAAAAACCTCTCATTTCGCTCTCAGACCGTGTGTCTGTGTTCACTGCTCAGGAAAAACGCTGGAAAGTTCAGACTCTAACTCAGTGAACTCATGAAATAAACCGGATGACGGATAGATTTTAAGTTTGACTCGCGTGTCCGTGGTTGTTTTTCACTCTGAGTGGGTTTTTTAGACGTTTTCAGACTGGTGCTTCGGAACGCGAATTGGTTCGGGATTGACTCTAATCTCGAAGTTCCCAAAATGAACTTCGATCCGGTGGTCGGAAAACTTTTTGTAAGTAGACGCGACAACGACATTCTGAACTCTGTTTTATTCAATGGAAAAGTTGTAACTATGTCTGCATGTTTTTTTCACACACTGACTAAAGTTTAATGTTTGTATGAAATATAGAGTTCGTGTAATGATTTAGTGTCGCACACAACGTGTGAAGAGTGTCTTTAATAAACTAGTTTTAGCCAATTTAACTTAAGTAAAATCCCAGTGGCGTTAAAAAATAGACAATTTCGGAAGCCAAAATCAAGGCCAGGCCTGTGAACTTGTGAGGAGATAAAACAAGCCCCTTCATTGTCCCACAGGAGCTCATACACAGGAAGCAACGCTGTGTTTGTTGTTGCTGTGCATTTACTTGTTTATTTCTGTAGATATTTAATCATTTTCTTCTCCCTGACTCCTGCTTCTGGTCCATTTCCTCTGCACAGTACATGTGCTGCATCATTCAGCCTCCCTCAGTCCAACATTGCAGCCACCATCTGTGTTGGAGATCATGTGGTCAGATTGTACAGACATGCCCCATATGATGGCCCTGGGCAGAGCCGGTCCAAGATTGTATGGGGTCCAAAGCAGAGTTTGATTTGATGGGACTCATTTCCACTTGATGATGATTTGTTTAGACGTTAATAGATGTGCAATATCTTACCTACAGTAGATAATTCTCCTGGTGTCGCACTTTAGTATAATCCACATTAGTTGGTCTGAGAGGGGCTAAGACTGTAGCGGATTTCATCCTGTCTTAAAATAACTGCAGTCGTTGAAGTGAATGCTATTTAATGAACAGTCACCATTGTCTGGTCTGCACTGGACCATGATTTGTAAAGAAGCTAGTGATTATTTTCCCTGGGAATGGAGGTAGGAGGTCTTCCTGTGTAAACACATGCTGAGATTGAAACATGCAAGTCATTTCCACTTCGACTAACGGTCTGGTAGAAATTAAAAATTGTGTGAAAAGAAATACGTATTTTTGTGATTGTCAGACAGTTATTCTGACTCGGAGCACCTTGCCTGTTTTGTTCCAAGTATGTTTTACAGTGTAATATCATTTTGTGGCACATCACTTTCTGCATCCATTTTGCGATAATTATATATCTTTTTGTAAATAACTGTCTAATATAAACATGACAACCATTCAAAGGTTTATGAAATGGTGTTCCTATAACCCGACATAACATTTTTTTGAGACTGGAGTTCTTAAAATTTGGTGCCTCAGGGACCAGCTGAATTTACATTAAATGGAGATGCAAAGAGTTATCTAGTGCACGTCACATATTAACTGCTTATAAGGTTTTATCACAACCAAACCTCAAGAAAGCACAGTGCTTCTATTTCTGTTTTTAAATTTTCAAGGTTGTATGCATTTACTTTCACTATTAATTGATAATCCAACAATTACATTCAACCTATCTCTCAATCTGTTTTGCTTGACCCTTAAAAGAGTGAGCTGAGATTATTTATGAAATAAAAAGTGGTAAATAAATTGCGGAGGCAAGTTAATTTCTCTTGGCTCATTTAGTTTGGCAGTAGTGTCCAATGTACAGTGCAGACTCAAAAGGGGGTAGAAGGATGGGTTAATAATAATTTCTGCTAATAACAATCATCAAATGTTAGCATTTCTTTACTGAGATTTACTGTCTAATTTTACATTGTAAATGGAAAGTGACTCAAACATGCGTTATCTATGACAGGATGATGTTTTCCTCTGCTTGGGTGCAACTACTACATTTGTCAGTTCTTTTAAATTCCAAAACAAAAAAAATTGAATTTAGGACAGTTTTGAATTCTTTTAAGATTATTATTCCAAAGCTTTTGTAGCAAATTTAAATTAAGCTCCCTCTTAATAAATTTAATTTGTACATTTAAAAGTTGGAGGTCCATGTTTTGCGTGAAATGTCAAGTCCCCGTGAGGTACTCTAGGTTCACTAAGCAGCAGCTTAGGTTGTTAATGCCTTGAGCCTGCACTGGCCCTTGGTGCTCTAATGACCACTTTTAACAAATGGCCGGCAGTGGAGTGCTCTTGGACTGGTGCAAGCTTTAACTCAAATTGTGTGCAGAGGGTGAGAAGCATGTTTTTTTATGAGCATGACTGGGGTTGTGATCAGTTAATCCCCCCTCCACAGAAAAGAAGCCCTGAATTCACTTTGCCAGTTAGTCAATTAAAAGACAGAAAGCCTCTCAGCAGTTTTTCCAGGAAGTTTTATCCCTCTCAGACCTGCACAGAGACGCCTTTTCATTCCCACACTGTTGGTTTTTCCAACGGTGGGCCACCAAAGCCCGACATTTTTAGGCTCAGTAAGTTCGCCTTGAGGTCTAAATGGGTAAAATATGAATTTGACATTAATTTGGTGCAAAAGGATGGCTCTACTCCCTTTCTTACACATAAAAATGTTGTTTTTTTCTAAGAAAGACAAGGGGTTTCAAAGATAGGATGGCAAATTATGCTTTGGCTGGCCTTGTTCTATGGCTGATAAGGGCAACAGTCGTATTCATTAAAATGAACTGATTGTGACTTTTCATCAAAGATTATTTCCATTTAAATCCACTTTAGAAATATCCCATCAGCTGATGAGACTGTAAGTCTATTATTTGGTTTCTCTGTTGTCAGATTCGTGTTTAAAGTCATGCAGTCTTCCATTACTGAAATCAGATTTACTTCTCAGGGTGGCAAAGTCAATGTTTATCTCTTCTGTAAACCACAGTACATTCTGGAGGCCTTGCCAGCAGCAGGCCTTGTTGCTAAGGGATTGTGAGGAAACTTCTACCCCCTCCCCACCGCCCTCTAGCTCTCTCTTATCACCCCCCTCCGAATTGCCAGAGTGTACGTGCCTGACCCTCATGTAAACTTCCTGTCCTGAGTACACAGATATGCTGATATTAGTGGCATCAATTTACTTCTTAGAATTGTCATGCCCATGCAAATGTATACAAGATTGTTATCTGTGATTGCTTTATGCGTTTGGGTGTTGGTTCACACAGGAAATGGTCCCCTCAGTCACTGGGGACAACACAGACAGGGGCAGGACTGACATCTGGGACATGCAGAGGCCAAACTGTTAAGCTTGAGGCCAAAAAATGGTCCACTTTACAGTTCATAATATTGTATCTGCTGCTTAGTGCTGCTCCACTATCTGTCCGTGAGAAGAGTTGTAATCATGTTTGTGGCTAAGAGAAATTAGTCGGGGAACTGAATGATGCAACACAAGAGCAACCCACACACTCCCAGACACCAGGTGTCTTTGTATTTTAAGAGTCATGACCAGAGGTGTTTTTATTGCATGCAGGTCCATGATTCTGAAGAAACCTGTTGTTGGTTCTGCTGTTAAGGTGAATCACACCAGTGATATCAAAGGTACACTGACTCACTTAGGGAGTGCCACCTGTTCAAATGCTGCGAACTATATAATGCATACCAACAGAGGCAAGTCATGCCGTAATCCACCTGAATGCTGAAGATAAGTGAAAATAATTTACTGTCAAGCAGCCTTACCTCATCCAGCTCCACTCTGTTTTTGTACCAATAAGTAACTAATTCTGGATTTCACATAGTCTCCTTTTGAGTTCACCATCCGCTTTGATGTACGCACTCTTGATAATAGCCTTTAGCTAAGTGTTTGGAATTTGAGCTTTCACTGTCCTCTTCAGGGACATTAGGTGTCATAGGGTCAGTTGGGTCCATATTGCAGACTTGGATTCTCCAGGTCAGAACGTTCTTTGATGCTTTGTTGTAAAGATAACAATGACTTCTGAGGAGGCTATTTTTACTCTGTGCGGAAGAATCCGGACGTAATTTATCAATATCCATACATTTGCTTTATGTTTACATAAATGACACATAGAGATCTGTACAGGAGTCACTGGAAGTTCTCAGCAAATCTTTGCCACTACAAAAAAAGTAAATGAACATCTTTAATCCACTATTTTAATAGATTATCAAGGAACTGCAGAGAATTTTCTTAGTCAAACTTACAAGCAGTCTACCAGCTCATATTTTACTGTAAAGAGACATTTAACAGAGCAGATAACCACCAACCTCAAGTTTTAAAATTCAAAAATAATCTGTTTCTAAGGGTTAGAGCAAAAGTTCCCAAACTGTTTAGCTTCTAAGCTCCACAATAACTGTGGAAGAGACCTGTGACAGCACAAACATCAACAACAAACAATATATTGTTTTCATTTGGTTGTAAGCATTAGATGTAAGAACATAAATATGTTTTACAGTTACCACCTTTGGTATTTTGGAAGAGGACCTCAGTACTCCACACTTGCTGACTGGATACTCCCAGTGGGGCTTAGGCAATGACTGGTATGAGATTCTCATGCTATGATATTGTGTGACTAGAAAACTAGGGTTTTAAAATAGTACCTTTTAATAAGAATGATAGGTAGCAGTCCTTTAGTCTTCCCATAACTGTCAGTATTTTTTCACTGGTCATTTCCATAAGTATGAGGAAAAGCAGTTGCCTTCTTTTTGTCAGCTGAGTGGCAGTGTGCAGCAGCTAGTGGAGGAATGGCAGCGATACATTTTGCTGTGCTCCATACAGCTAATAAAAACACCTTAATCTTAATAAAGAGACTTTGAGGTAAAGTAACGGTATGCCATGAAGTTTTATGTTCAGGGATCCTTTTCTCAGGACAAACATAAAGGTGGTTGTAAACGTGTATGTAGTGTTAAACTGACGTCCTTTTGAAGTCTGTTTAGATTGTATAATTGAAACATCTTAACAGTCCTTCCTAAAACTTCTTCAAATGCCAAAAATATGCGTACCTGGATTAAATTGGCAGCAGTTCGTCAACCCTTTGGAGCACATGCAGAAGCTTGGTCTCTTTTTGGAGGTAACACAGATAATATTTAACCTGAGCAGTCATACCTATTGTAACTATTTTGTAGTTATTGAAGTTGGATTACATTGAAATGTAACTTTCTTTTGTTTATTTTTATGTAACTCTACACGGAGGGCTAAAGATATGGACTCAGAAATAGAATGAGATATTAGATAGAAACGAGGTTTTTCTGTGGGTTTGTCCTTGTGTTTTCCATTTTTAAACAGAAATAAACCTCTATATATGAACTTCAAAAGGCTGTAATTCCTAAATCCTGCAACACACTGTCATTCAGCAAACTAAAAGTCCAAAAAGAGGTAAAAGGTCTAGTTGAAACTGTTGATAACTCAGGTAAGCAAACAAACACAGGTAAGCAAATAATCTCTCCTTCCCCCTATGCACACACACAGGTAAACACAAGAACTTCCCATCATGCGCTCAAAGATGTATTCATTTGCTTATTTTAAAATGGTATTTCCCAGCTAAAAGACATATAAACAAACCACATCTGTACATAAGTTTCCTTTTACTGGTCAATGATAGAATCGTCTCCTTCTAAGTCTTCCTGCGTCTAGTTGGCAACGAGTGAGAGCCCGTCTCGGTCCGGTCCTCCTCTGTCTCTACCTGCTTCATCAGGGGTTTAGCTACTCCTAACAAAATATTTTGCCATTATTTGTTTAGTAAAACAGGAAAGTCATCTGTTCATGCTATATGCATAACTAAGCACCAAAGGCGCAGAAAAAAGCCCTTTTTACGGCGTTTTTTTCAAAGCAGGCTTCGACTTCAGCTCCCCTTCCTGTACATTTTCGTGACAGGAATTTCCTTGGCTACACGCTTGTAGCATCAGAATCAGGGTCGGAGCTGATAGACCAGAGCTGTATGCGCGAGAGTAGGTGGGAGTTTTACCATGAGATGACATCAGGTGGAAATTATTGGATCTGCAGAGAGCATAGGTGGACGCAATTGGTCGAAATAAGTGTCGGTGGAAATTAGAGAAACTGGTGCCCATTTTGGCTCATTAGCAATGAAAATGTGATTTATTTTTTAAATGATATTGCGAACCCTTCAAGCAACCCAGAAGGAGTTAACTGCCTTGGCACTGACTAACTGCACCTTGTTCCAGTTCTGCATTGTGGTGCAGATAATGCCTCAGAAATATGACTTAACATAAAGCCACAGTGGTAAAAGGTTTGTTTCAGTGCCAAATTCTTTCTCTTCCTGCTCTCCTGGATGAATACACTTGCTCTCATAAAAGTCCCAGAACAGTCCCAATCTTTGTCCACAGAATTGACATCGGTTTACAGAGATGTAAATCTGCCAGGGATTCCTCCTAAGTCTTTGCTGAGCTCCACCACCACACACATATTCTGCATTTTTGCTGTGATGTGTTTATAGAGACTGTTATAAACTGCCAGCACTTTAGGTCCCCCACCCCCCCTCTCCCCACACACAAAGGTGAACTTTAATGGACCAAATTCAGTTGTCTCTGGAGTGAGTTGTTGGATCCTTTTCATACTTTTCCCTGTTAGTCATCTCTTCCTGCAACTCTTCGTCCCTCATTCTCCTCTGGATTAATCTCATAAGTCGGCGCTCGGCGTCTCTGTGACAGGCCTAATAGGAATTTGGAAAGGGCTAATTCAATAGCCTGTTTTCACACAAATTAGATTTATTGTTCAACTTTAGCGTCCTCGCTTAGCCTTAAATCGCAGTGTGCATGACTCACAGTGTATACGTGTTTACGTGTATAAGCAGCCAGCTCTTAGAAACCACAGAGACCACCTTCACATCACAGAACACTGTGGAAATGTGTCACATTGCACCATTTTACAAATCTTGAACTTTTCATACATTCAGCATTCTGCTTTCTTCTCCTCGTCAGTGCAATCGGACCAGTCATTTCACAAAGTTGTGGTTGGCGGGGTAACTTTGACGAAATTCATAAACATGGTCATCAGCTTTGGTGTTTTATTTTTTTTAATCTGCTATGGAGGTGTATGTGGCCTGACGTGCTTTGTGGCGCACCGTCACACTCATCTAATCAGCGAGGCATACCTCCAGAGGAAACTGAAGAATTTTAGTCGCGGAGCGGAGCTGCAGCTTCCCTCAGTTAAAAATAACCACCCTGGCGGATATGCTGCTGGTCTGATCGGGTGCTGGGCCTGCTCTGAGGGAACAGATTGGAGCTGAACCCTGCATGAATCTCTGTATTGTCTTGAGCTTCCTGTGCTCCCTGAGAGGAGGGGGCTACCGCATTTCACACGCTTCCACTCATACACTGTACCCACGCCTGTGCGCTCTGGTGTACGCGCGTGCGTGCCGCAGTGTGTGCGTCAATGCGGTTTTCAAACTGTTAACACTCTTGTTTTCTTCACTGCTGAACACTGACATGGGAGTCATTCCCCTTGTTCTCCATCATTCAGCTTTATGAAGATGAATGTATCCCAGCTTGGCTGAACTTTAGATATATTCTCTCTGATGTATCAAGAGTCAGATTTGGTTCTCCTGACAGCATCTGGGTTGTACTTGTCTTTGTCATCTCACACAAAATGTCAGTGTCATTTATCACTGAAGGAAAGCTGTGCATGGTCACCTCCCCCCGTCTCCAGGGAGTGCCAGGATTTATCTGTAAAGCAGGGAGCGCTCACTGTCCTGTCAGGGTGGGCCTTGAGGGATTTCAACAGTGCAATATTAAACTGTGTCAGCAGGATCCAACTGCTCCAATTATAGCACTGTTCAAAGCATTTGTTAGTAAAACCCTAATTAAAGAGTGCTCCTATACAGTCTGAAAAAGTATGTAAATTATTTGAGTTTTTTTTTGTGCGAATTTTGGATATGTTTATTACAATTTTTTATATTGCTTAAAAGCTTTGTCCATCAAATTCTGTACATCTATTTATCAACTAATCAGCCAACCATCTAGCCATACATCTATCTGTCAACCATCCATCCTTCCTTCGTCCTTGCTGTCTTTTCTTTTTACAGGTTGATATGCAAAGCCTCAAAACTATAGAAAGATTAGCACTAAATTCAGGTATACCTGTGTATTCCTATAATTCTTCTTTTATATTAAAAATGGGTAAAAGTACAGAGAGCTCTGGAAATGTGATTTAGAAAAAAAATAATGGAATTTTGATACATTTTTACAGTTTGTTGATTTCCAAATGTTCCTTATGATAAAGAACCACCTCATGACCATGCAGGAGCAAAACAAATTAGGGCCATTTTAATGCAAAACAGTGTGATTTAGTTTTGAAACAATCAAGTTGAATACTTTAAACTCTTGACCCTTGCTCTTCAATGATGATCAACTTTCTTGTCACAAGGAAATAAATCATACGGAGAATGTCTTGACTGATCCCAAAATTAATAACTAGCAGTTAATTTAAATCTAAAATCTAAGTTTTCTTAGATTCAGTGGATCATATTCTAAAACTGTGTTTTTTGGGGTCTGAATTCTTAGTGAGGCTAAAAATATGAAGCTCTGTGTACCTGTCCTAACAACAGTTTTTTGGGGCAGAAAAAAAAACATGAAAATTAGGAACTCGTGATATGGATTTAAAGGTTTTTTAAGATATTTCAAGGTATTTGTTGTTATCATGATAAATGTGATGATAAAAAATGTTCTGAAATCCAAGCCCCACAAACAGAAAGTATAGCTGATAAACAAAGGAAACTCACAAACTATTGAAATAACTGAATTATAACTGAATAACCAATTGTTTTGCAAAACAGCACACAACTAACTGCATTTAAGCCAGTTTAATAAAAATATTGATATGTATTGCTGCTACCATTGAACCAACAGTGGAAAATAGGAAGAAGAAGAATATTTCCACCAAATTATTTTTTTTTTTGGGGTAGGGGGGTATGTGAACGTCTTCATGTAAAGTTTATCATTGTCACAATAAATCAAAATGCTCACAACGCTTAAAAAATGGCTAACAATGAACAGTACAATATCCTCCTATCCTTAGTGTAATTCATATTCAGTTCGATAAATATATCAGAATATGTGGCATGTATCTGTGGCCGTATGTAGATAAACGTGTCTATTTTTTATCAAGACAACGGTTGTCTTGGAACACCAGTCCAGTTGGCGGTATGACAAAACATATTTACGTTGCCAGTAACGGATAAGATATGATTGATTTGTAAACACTGTAAGAAAGTATTGCTGTTAACCACGTCCAATTTCATGCGAAATTTAAGGGCCTGTTTCACAGTTTTCATTTTTAATTTTTTTATTCAACTGGGTGTGATCATCTCTGGTTTTATATCTAAAATGCTACTATTAATCAAACTGGAAATTGAGAATTCTACTTTTACCAGAGATGCTTTAAAACAAAGTTTTCAGATTATTAACCTATTTGTGATTTGAAAAAAGAAAAACACAAAAAAAGAGTAATTTCACAGTTCACTTTTGGCATTAGGAGCACCGTAGACCTTATCAAGAATGAAAACTGCATTACATAGATTAGTCAGATCTGGACACAGCTGATTAAAACCCAGATTGTGATCTGTGAAGCATTGATTGTGAGAACACAAAAAAGAGATGGTGTCAGTACAGTGTGTTGTAGAGGTACTTTCGATGGGCTCCTGAGAACAGGAGTCACGCCACTACTGATTTATCCTGATACAGATTCTGATTTGTGTCACACTTTCAGAACTGATTTGCAGTAAAAAAAAAAACACCTAAAAAAATCCAGTAAAAATCAACACATGACTGAGCCTGCTACCCTTTGATTGTTGTGGGTTTGATTTGTACCTGAAAGTGAGTCTGAGTTGCACCAGCTGTATTTCGCTCTCTTTCCTAGTGGTTTTCAGAGGCCGATGTGATATATATTGAGTTCTTCTAAGATCACTGGGGGAGGCATGCATATATTACATTTGAACCGAAATAAACCTTTCATTTTTTTAGTAATTTATGAACTTTTTACGACACACGCCGCTGTGAACCTTGTTGATCCTTCCTCAACCCTGTCATGTGCTGGAGAACTTCAAGCTTCAGGATAAAATGGCTAATTCCCCCAAAGCAGCATTGAAATGCAGGGGGAATGGATGGCTCAGAATTGGTTCATTCAGTAGTTTTCTCAGAGGCTACGGAGGCTGATGATCTATAATCTGATAAACTGCTTTCACTGGTGTTTAATCAGCAAATCAATGCATGTTGAGGTTACTCTCCAAACCTAGATTGGACTAATTGATTTTTTTCTGATTGTCCTTCCTCTGACTGTGCACGTAAGGCACTGAAATTCTGGAAATAATGTGATTGTATGGATTTACAGTAACAAGGATTGTTGCATGGGTGCCATCATTAATAACAGAAAAGGATTTGCTAATTGGAGCAGCGTGATGCAGAGAATCAGATCCCTCTCCGGACATTGGAAAATAATGAGGTGCGTCATGTCATTGCTTATCTGCTGAGTTGGACTGAAATCATCCATCTGATATGAAATGAATAATGTGTCACTTGGTTACTTCTAAGTGTAAGCATTGTGGTTTCTCTGCATTTTCCCTTTTCCTTCCTTTTTCCCCCCAATGTTATTCCCTCAGGAATATGAAGTTATCACAGGCATCTCAATGGCCCATTGATAACCTGGGTCATCTGAAAGGATGTCCTGTCATTTTGGCACAAATGCGTCCTCAGTGTACATGGCATATGTAGGGATTGTTCCAAGGCAATTTGGAAGAACCCATGGTGTTTAGAGGAAGTGGAGGGGTGCTACTGTTGTTGGACCAAGAAAGTCCCTCATTATTTTATTGTAACTGTTATTAGTTTAACCCACAGCCACAAAAGCACTGTACAAACGTATCACTGAGTTGGACAATGACAATAGGACACTGTTGTAAGACATAATCTGCAGCCGAGCTCAGTCATTGTACAGAGGATAGAGGAGGCTGTGAAGTGGACTGAGCCACTTCAGCTGATGCTGGAGTGCTTCCAGGGATTGTGGGTTTGAAGGGCTTTCCACACTGAGGTTACGGTCACTCTGGTCTTCCTCCTCATTTGGTGAAGGAGTTGGACACATTGTGGACGCTCTAATTGTTTATGTACAGAATGGATCATTGCCATTGTGCTTTTGATGTACTTCAGTAGTGTTTGGTTGTCAGATTGGTTGTCAGAAACATGGTTTCTTTTTTTCCTCCCATCAAAGCACTCTTTTTCAGAAACGGAACGGAGCAGGATTCCCTCCCGCTCAGAAAGAGAATTTATTTGTTTCTTTCACTGGCGCAGTGAGAAGTTATTGTACCACTTGGCTATTCCATAAAAGAAATTAATGTATACTTTCCATAATCTGTTTGTTTTTACTCCTTAGAGCTGGAACTATTAACCTACCAATTAATAAGATTGTAGATGAATAGCATACCCATAGTTTTGTAGCACCAATGACAACAAAACATAGAATCCTGCATCAGATCGCAGAACACAACAAATAAAAGCAGAAAATGTTTCCCCAAGGCCTGGCCCTTTCCACAGCACATTAACAAGGACAGCATTTCCAAACATACCAAAAGAACACAGAATGCATTCAAAAAGAAAATAAACATGTAAAGAGCATGCAACAGGGAACAAAATTTAACAAACCACATAAATAAAATGGAACAGACAAGATTTTACAAGACAAGCAAACATAAAGCACCCAATATTTCAAAACTGAGAAAACTATAGAGAAAAATCAGTGCATAAAAAACATAGTCACTTTATAAAACCTAAAGTGATCCCTTGCCTTAAAAGGACAAAGGAGTGGTAGAACAATAATTAACAGCAGCAGACATGTACAGTTCTTCAATAAGTGTCACCGTGGCGACAATCTGGGACCCACAAAAAATTATGAAGAGATATTAATTATAACAGCAGTGAGCTAGCCCATTAGTGGTGGCAAACTTAAGCATCATCAACCAGCTGCATGCATTTACATATAAATAAGCGATAATAAACTTTACCCAGCTGGTAATGTTCTCCCAATCCCCCTTCCACCACTATCTTGTTTTTAATCATTTTGACTGGTGCACCATATTATGGCACCCTGGGTGGGGAGCCACATTGCCTAGAGATGCACCAATCAGAACTTTGTGGCAAATTTCCTCCTGTCTCCTGTTTCGGTAAAGCTTTCACCTACCATTACCAGTTTTATCCAGTTCTAATTTATCTTCATAGAAATGTCAATATTTACTAAAACAGCTTTCTTCCCAGATATTCCCAGCTCAAACATTTCCAAAAAAAAGGGCCAACACATTCAACTTCAGCATGCTCTCAACCTTCAGACCAAGGTTGAAAAGGGAAAAACAGCAACTTTGTTGTATTCCAGTTAGCCTTTCTGTTATCTGCTGCATGTCTCTCTCTCTCCTGCTGTCTCGCAAAGTGAATAAACGGTAGACATGCCTCAACAACTTGCAGAAATTTCAGTTTCGTCTGTGTCTATTCTGTCTTAGCTTTAAACTCCTTGCTGATACTGACAATAGCTCACCTTGACTCGCCTTTTGTCAGTATTGGCATCCACACAGAAGAGTACTGTTAGTGTGATGTAGTAGCCCTTTAGATACAGTGTATGCATTGAAAGTCAGAAAGATTTTTCTTGGTTTTGACTGGCAGATCTAGTTAGGGCTGATAAAGCTGAAAATTGTTTCAGTTTTGCTCACCAACCGATTTCTCTCCACATTACACCACTCATATTAAGCCGGGACTGGGGGCAGCCATAGGGTTTCCTGGAATGGCCTTTAAGTGTTAAACAACTAAAGCTTAGTTGTTCTTAATGGTTTGGAGGTCAGGGAATCTGTGCACTGTCAAATGGACACCCGAATGTTACCTCTGGATAGGCTTAACGCATTTGGATTTGGTGGAATGTCACGTTCTGCATCTGTGTTATGGAACAGGATTACCTTCAGTGCAGCTCACATTTTCCCAGTCATCTTTTTTCACATCTCTTCTTTCCACTGCTTTGCCATGCACATGTGTTTATACGCTGATTTTACTCTTTTTTTTTCACATGGCTTTCTGCTTCTCCCAATTCCATTCCCCTCTACAGCCCCCCCATCCCAGCCTCCGCTCGCACACACAACGTATTCAGGCCAAGACCAACCCTGTGTCATGCAAGCTGTTAGTCCCCTCTCTCATTTATCTCCCTCCCTTTTCCTCTCCTTCCCTCCTGCTTTCCACCCCCCTTCCTCAGAATGTTTGGATAGATCTAAATGGTGTGATTGTGTCTGCCCTGCCGGTCGTCTGCCTCTGAGCGTCTTTGGAAAGTCTGACGTGAGTGGAGGGAGAGGAAGAAGGGAAAAGGCAGAGGCAGAGAGAAAAAGGGGGAAAGTTTCTCTGAACAACAAGGCATGGCGGCCCTCCAGAGAGTCAAATCCAGCGTCACAAGTCTCTTCTCCAGCCTATCCATCCTTTTACTCTTTATTCCTCTCATTCTCCCACACTCTCTTTTTAGGGCACCTATTCCCTGTCGAGTGTCCCATCTTCAGCTTGTTGTCTACAGTTTCTCTGTCCTTCTTTCATTTTCTTTCTCCTCCTCTTAACCTCTAGTGGTCTTGTGGAGGTTGTACGGGGGGGGTTAGCCACCACCACCACCACCCAGGACAGACAAAACCTCCAGATCTAGGACTCTCATTTACCCAGGGAGGTGTCCTGTTGCGTTTTAGGCGCTTCGCCGTGGTTTCGCATGTCTTGGCATTCAAAGAGCCTGGGTTAAAGAATGTGGGTCATTTGAAGTAGAAGCACTAAAGTGTGTTGTTTGCCAGTGAAAGGGGCCTTCTCACGTTGACATGGTGAAAACCGTGTGAATAAACACCAGTGCCTGGGGGGCACACTAAAGTGTTTGGCTATAGTCTTCTCTGTACCCCACCTATACAGGCCTGTTATTATCCAACAGATGAATGGATCCTTTTAT